>CP092875.1:68483493-68599560 GCA_030710605.1 Cordylochernes scorpioides | reverse complement strand
GATCTTTCAAACAATGTATAATAGATATCGAGTAATTCAGACGCAGATTTCTCGATGACCAAAATTACAAAGCCAGGTTGGTCGTCGATAAGAAGTAAATCATCATTCCAATATATTCGGATATCAAGATTTTGAAATAATGCAAATTGCATAGCAAAATAAGACTTGAAATTTTAATAGCAATAGAAATATTCAATCTTAAAAGTTTATATAAATGTAGACAAATTCAAAATATAAAAATCCATAATATGATGCTTTCATATAATATTCTTCAACATCTTTTCATAATTTTAAAACCTCTTAGCAAAACCATATCAATTGAAAACGGAAGATGTTTTTGGAAGAATCCAATGTTGAAATGGACAGTTTGATTTAACAAAAATATTAATTACTTCAGCCTATAAATATTAAATTATCAATTCTATTATGTCACCACTTTGGGATATTAGTTTTGTAAATATGTAAACACAAATATATGTATATATATATTTATTTATTCGTTTTTAAACTTTCTAAAAGAATTAAAAACAATTAGAATATCAAGAGAGACAAAATACGACACGATATTGTGTCAACAACAAAAGAATATAAATATAATAAAATTTTGCAAATTAAATATCATATTAACAAAGCAAACAAATAAATATTATAAAGACTATATATCAACATATTCCATAAATCCGGTAAATATATTCCACGATTCATGCTAAGTCTGTATTCTGAACATTTTTTTAAATCCCCATTCACCTATGTACATATGCCCCTTTTCTGAATTATTGTAATCTATTTCTGAAAATATTGTATTTCTCTATTTTAAATTATTGTAAATATATATATCTATTTTATAAAATGAATTATAAATTTCTGTTTCTGAAAATGAAGAGTATTTGTCTATATTTGAAAGTATTTGTCTATATTTGAAGTATTTGCCTATATTTGAAAGTATTTGTCTATATTTGAAAGTGTGTTGTCAGTCAGGACAAAATACCAGCTTGGCTAAACAAATTATTTTAATAACTATCTCCATATACGGAATATAATAATAATATAATAATAACAGAGTCTTATTCCTTTTCTTCTCAGAGCTCTCAATCTCTGAGCCTAATACTCTGCACAGAAAGTATTTGTCTATATTTGAAAGTATTTGTCTATATTTGAAAGTATTTGTCTATATTTGAAAGTAATGTGTTTATCTATATATGAGAGTATATTGTATTTGTATATATATGAAATAATTATTATTTTTCGTATATGAAAGTCCTGTATAATTATTTTTATATCTGAAAGGAAATTCTAGTTGTCAATTTTTAAACCCTTAAAGGTAAATTATTTGTTTATATCTATATATTGTATTTGTTTATATCTGAAAGTACTGTGTATTTGTTTATATCTGAAAGTATTGTGTATTTGTTTTTATATCTAAAGTATTGTGTATATTTGTTTTTATATTTGAAAGTATTGTGCATTTGTTTATATATCTGAAGGTATTGTGTATTTGTTTATATCTGAAAGTATTGTGTATTTGTTTATATCTGAAAGTATTGTGTATTTGTTTTCATATCTAAAAGTATTGTGTATTTGTTTTTATATCTGAAAGTATTGTGTATTTGTTTATACATGAAAGTATTGTGTATTTTTTATACATGAAAGTATTACTTATTTGTTTTTATATATGAAAGTATTGTATTTGTTTATTTATGAAAGTATTGTGCACAATTTTATATCTGAAGTATTGTGTAATTGTTTATTTATGAAAGTATTGTGCACAATTTTATATCTGAAGGTATTGTGTATTTGTTTATTTATGAAAGTATTGTGCACAATTTTATATCTGAAGGTATTGTGTATTTGTTTATATCTGAAAGTATTGTGCACAATTTTATATCTGAAAGTATTGTGCACAATTTTATATCTGAAAGTATTGTGTAATTCTGAAAGTATTCTGAAAGTATTGTTTATTTATGAAGGTATTGTGCGCAATTTTATATCTGAAAGTATTGTGTGATTGTTTATTTATGAAAGTATTTTGCACAATTTTATATATGAAAGTATTGTATTTGTTTATTTATGAAAGTATTGTGCACAATTTTATATCTGAAGTATTGTGTAATTGTTTATTTATGAAAGTATTGTGCACAATTTTATATCTGAAAGTATTATGCACAATTTTATATCTGAAGGTATTGTGTATTTGTTTATTTATGAAAGTATTGTGCACAATTTTATATCTGAAAGTATTGTGCACAATTTTATATCTGAAAGTATTGTGCACAATTTTATATCTGAAAGTATTGTGCACAATTTTATATCTGAAAGTATTGTGTAATTGTTTATTTATGAAGGTATTGTGCGCAATTTTATATCTGAAAGTATTGTGTGATTGTTTATTTATGAAAGTATTGTGCACAATTTTATATATGAAAGTATTGTATTTGTTTATTTATGAAAGTACAGTAAAACCCCTCTATAGTGAACCCCAATGGGACAGAGCTTTTGGTTCACTATAGCCACGGTTTGGCTATTTTTTTTTACTGTTCAAAATTTTTAGACCGTATAATTAAAGGACAGCCATACACACAAGAAGAGGCTTCCTCTTAATAGTGGTCACTTTGTTTTAATTCCCTTAATTGACCTATTTCCTTACATTAATACTGAATAATAATAGAAATCATTAGATGATAGGTTCTTCTTATCATTAACATACATGTACCTCTATGTCTAATTTAAAAATCAAGACAAATCCTAGGCAAAGTTTTATTAAATATATATTCAAAGATATAAAATGATTTTAAAGCATCATTATCAGATTATATAATACATTGTTTACTTGGAAAATTGGCTCTAACACCTTGTTGCTTCAAAGCATTCTTTAAGCATTGCACCATTCAAATAAAGTTAGTGTTTTTCTTCCATTTCATTTTCCCACATATTCTTCTAGGTCTAGATTTCGTTTTTTGTTTTAAACCTGTCATGCAAAACATTGCCGACTTTAAAATCACCATAGTTAATGGCATAAAAATAGTTTTTGTTTCATCACGGGACCATTTATTTGGATTTTTTTTTTTTGGCCCTAAAACGTACGATCGCGATCGCGGCAAAAGTTGAGGTTGATTCCTCTTTGTAACAATTTTTAATAGCTTTATATTTTTTCTTTTATAATAGAAAAGTTATATTCTCTTATTTTAATATGTTCTTAACATTTTGCCTGTTTTGTTTCACTTTGAAAAGTTCTGAAAATGGCCTTTTTTTTTTTAAGAAATAACGCTTTTGTTTTTAAAATGCCTTTGTTTTCTTCATTTTGGAAGCCATTTGTATTTTTATATTTCAAATTTAATGGATGCAAATATATTCTATTTAATAAAAAGTATAATGTGTTAAAATTTATACAGCATACAGTAAAAATAAAGTGCAAAATTCAAAACAAACAATGCCGCTAAATGTATTGTTTTGAAATCGCGATCCGCGAGCTGAAACATGCTCAAAATTTGGTTGTTTTATTTTTTTTTAATTACAATTCAAAGTTCGTTATAAGCATAGTATTTTAAATAGATTTTATTATTTTGGGACCGAAAATAGGTTCGTTATAGGGGTAGTTCGTTATTCTAAAAATCGCAAAGTTCGTTATAACGATGGTATTTTCAATGGAATGGAATTGGGAATCGGCGTGGGTTCGTTATAAGGGAAGGTTCGTTATATCCAGGGTTCGTATTAGCGGGGTTTTACTGTATTGTGCATTTGTTTATTTATTAAAGTATTGCATTTGCTTTTATACGTGAAAGTATTGAGTTTTTTTATTATATGAAGCTCTTGTATTTGTCTATATAAAAGTTTTTTTTGTCTTTATCGGGAAGTATTGTATTTTCTGCATACTCTATAAAGTGTTATAATTGTTTTCTTCTTCAAGTTTTTTTGTTAAATCTATTTTTGTGAAAGCATTGTGCATCTCTATTTATTGAAGTAGTTTATGGTTTTTGAAAGTATTGTAATTGTCTATTTCCGAATGTATTTGGCCGTTTCTTAATGAGAGTGTTATATTTTTCTATATCTGAAAGTATTATTTTGTTTATTTATCTAAGTATAATTCGTGTTCATATATTTTTTAAATTATTGTATTTGTCTAATTCTGAAATCATTTAACTAGTATTTTCCTTAAGGTATTATATTATTCGAGAGATTTCTCAGAAAGTATTCACATATATTTCAGAAAATATTGTATATTTTTTTCAGGTAGTGTTTTGTATTTGCTATTATACTGGAAATATATTTTGTTCATTATTCCTGAAAGTATTGTATAACAAAATATTCGACGCACCAAGAAGGAGTTGTCAGATTAGGACAAAAATTGGTGTATGTAAAGAGCATGTATAGGGGAAAAAACGATTAAAATTTCTGAACAATTAATTGTTTTATTTCAGAGTTTGATCGTCACAAATTGAGAATGTCAATATGTCGTTGGACCCCCACTGGCCTGGATGCAGGCTGCCACCCGGTGTGTCGTGGACTGATAAAGATTCCGGATGGTGTGCTGCGGGATTTCTTGCCAAATTGTCTCCAACTGTCGGGCTAAATAGTCAACAGTCCGGGATGGTTGCAATCACCTTCCCTTCACGTCCCAGATGTGCTCTATGGGCGAGAGATCAGACGACCTTGATGGCCACGGAAGAGTTCGGCAAGATTGAAGACAATCCATAGTAACACGTGCCGTGTGTGGCCGGGCATTATCTTGTTGAAAAGTAAGCCCGGGGTGATGTGAGAGGAACGGCAGCAAAACAGGCCATAGAATGTCATCTACGTACCGTTGTGCTGTCAGGGTGCCAGGAATGACTACCAATGGGGTCCTGCTATCAAATGAAATGGCACCCAAGACCATAACGCCCTGTTGTGGATCTGTGTGGTGTTCGACAGTAAGGCCAAGATCCACACGCTGCCCAAGGACGTCTCCAGACACCTTTGCGACGGTCGTCAGGACACAGTAAGAAACGGGACTCGTCACTAAAGACTATACGTCCCCAGTCAGCGCAGTTCCAAGTTGATCGCTCCCGACACCACTGTAGTCGGACTTGTCGGTGCACGGGTGTGAGGGGTAGGCATCGTAACGGTCGGTGAGCTCTTAGATTCCGGCTCTCTCAGTCGCCTGTTGATGGTCATTTTGGGCACTTGTGTGCCGGTCACACGTTGGATGGTACAATAGATAACGTGGATTCCGGTGCTGCGACAGCCATTCTGGCAATTGCTCTGTCCTCCCGTTCTGTTGTTGCCCTTGGTCGACCGCTTCCGTCCTGAAGTTGCAATCTTCCGTTGTTGACCCACTTTTGCCAACATCGCCTAATAGCCGCATCACTTCGACACAGATGTCGCGCGATTAGTCGATTAGACCAACCAGCCTCTTTCAATCCAATGTCACGACCAGTTTCAAACTCTGACATATGTTCGTAATGAGCACGAATCTTTCGGCGAGGCATTGATACAGTAGAAATAGGCTTACTGCTTACATATTAAACGGAAATTTTGAAAATCAGCTCGTGCCGCGCCGAATATTGAGTCTAGGATGCTCGTGCTGGATGCGCAGTTCAGATGCGCTGGAGCTCTTGCTTTGCATAATTCGGCCACCAAATTTCAATCATTTGCATGTTTGGTCGAAACCTCTTTGTATACGTATTTTCATATAAATCGGACAACTGCTTCTTGGTGCGTCGATTTTTTTGTTATAGAGTATATTTAAAATCGGGCGCTAGAGAGAGGAAGGAGCTATTTATAGTGGGCGCTATAGACAGGTTTAACTGTATTTGTAATTTAAATCTTATTAAACATCAATTCAACAAATGTCTTTGACTACAATAACGCTTCGCATGGATAATAGATCCACGAGCCTGCGTTACCTATATGTTACTACTTGTAATGGATTTTATAACGGCTACTTTCAAACCTTCATTTTATAAATAATAATTTTATATATTATCTATATGGTTATTTATTTTAAATCAACAACTATATTTTCATATGGTAACGTAAAATTTTGGAAAGGAACAAACTTCAGAATGATATATTTATTTTGATACATTTATTTATGATACTATATATATAATACAAGAAAAGCAATGAGGAAAGTTTACAGAGTAGTAAAATATAAAAATTTATAATCTGTATATAAAATATAAAAAATACTTTTCCACAATGTATTAAACATAATACAAAAAATATATATGTATATATGTATGCTGATGCGCTGCGGCTGACAAAAAAAAATGCAATAGAAATATATTGTTAAGATAAAAATTTGCATTTGTTTTTATAGAAAACGTGTAGAGTTTATTTTAAGGGCTATTCCATGTTTTGTAGTGACATAAGAAATGGAAGATAGAGGAATTCGTTGCCCTTTGAGCCCGTAGGCGAAAAATGAAATTTTCCATATAAAATTGTATTTTTGGGAGAGAGACAACTTCGTTGGTGGCAACTTTATTTTCTATTCATAATACCCTTGTTTTGTAAACATCCATAACCATAAGTTTAATTACTAACTTTTTTATATAAAAAATCTATCATTTGTAACTTTTTAAACTTTGTTGACACATATACATTGTTGCTTCATTATTGATGCGCGTATTTTTAAAATTATTTATAGTGTTATTTTTAATATATTTAAAATTTAAATTATATGTTTATTTGTTTTTATAGAACAGATTATTACTATGGAATATTATTTACTATAAAACATTTGTATTTTGATACACTGACTACACAACCTGCTTTAAACTTTGATGTGATATATAAAGAGATATTCTAGGTGTTACCTAAAAATATATTTGTCTTATTATTGACTGGTTTAGCCTTGTAGGATGGTTGAGACACGTTCTGGAAAGATGCAAGATGCGTCTGAGGAGAGAATCAAGACTGAAGAATCTGCCAAACCGCAGCCTGGTGCAACAATATACAATAATATATAAATAGAAAGAATAATAGAATTAATAAAGTTGAAGGGAAAGTTTATTTGGACTATATTTTAAGATATCAAGATGAGTTTTTTTTTATCTTTATTATCATAATCTCGAGATTTCGGGAATTTCTACCCTTCTATAGAGGGGTACATAAAAACATATAAACGCCGTTAAAATGCTGATTTATACTTTAAATGTATTTATGAATCAGTTAGCATTTAAACGGCGTCTTTATATGTTTTTATGTACTCTAAAGACTTACTGGACAATATACAAGACCTTTTTATCCGTAGGTTCCTGAATCTGCCCAGATACACTCCAGGTTGCCTAATCAGATTAGAAACCGGTCGTATCTCATTGAGTGTAACAGCCTTAAAATTAACCCTGAAGTATTGGCTGCGGGTGTTGAATATGAGCAGTGACAGATTGCCACGTATATGTTTTAATAGAACACGGGAACTGTCTAATGCTTCGGGCACACCCATCGGTTTCATTAAAAAGCTCACCAATCTGCTTAACAATAATGGATCCCCTGCACTTGTTTCCTGTGATGACCCTGAAACGCTGAGGAGCGCGATTACGGGGCTCTTAAAAACAGCGGCAGACCAATCTATACAAAACGACCTTACAAGAATGGATAAATCTAAGCTATACTCTCACTACAAAGACATTCACATATCTTTCATGACGGAGGGATACCTTTTAGGGGATTTTCCTTTCCCGGTTGTAAGACTACTCGCACAAGTTAGAATACTTTCAAGTTTTTTTAGAGAAAACCACACCAAGATGCTCTGCGGTGAGGACCCGACTTGTTCCTTCTGTAATTCAAAACAAAAAAATGAAATCACTCACTATATTTTTGATTTCTCTGCTCTGAAAGAAGAAAGAATAACCCTTATGCTCAAAACTGGGCAACTCTGTGCTTCACTTCCATCAATAATTGACAATATGACCCAGAATAAGTATATTGCTACGGCGTTTTATGGTTTCCACAAGTCCATATCTCAGAAGAAGGCCAAGTGATACTCACTCCTCACTTTCTTACTGCTACTCTTTTTGTGTTGATTTCTTGCTTCCCTCTTTCTTATTATTATTTTTTTTTCCTTTTCTTGTTTTTTTTTTTCTTTCTCTTTTTACTCTGTATATATCGTTATTTCCTTTGTCTCACTGCTTTGTTCTTATGCATACCTCTGGTGAATCCTGTATAGGGTCAGTGACCCTAAATAAAGGCTTTTTTGTTGTTGTTGTTGTTGTTTTTATGTACTCCTGTAGATAGGCAGAAATTCCCAAAAGCTCGAGATTACGTCAATAAAGATAAAAGAAACTCATCTCCAGAAACCTATAGCAATATTTAATTAATATCTAGGAGATTAAAATTAATTGATAAAACATTTTTTCAATGTTTTTATATCGATGTGAGATTACAAAAAATATATGTTTTTCAAAATCGAATAAATATTCGTTTCCACACATTTTCGGTCTATAAATAAATCACTAACACTAGCTAGAAAGGCATAGAAAACGGAGAAGAGTGCAGGTATATTATCGGATGAGATGAATAACGTATAACAGTATTATGAAAGAGGCATCTCCTTTTCGTGCAACTGAAAGTTGCTGATGGCTTGCGCCATCTATCTGAATAAAAATATCAACTATTCTCGTTGATTATCAATTATTCCAGAATCGACCAAATACTCATTCTTGATTAATCAAGAAAAACTAACCACGGACGCGTTTCGGGCTATTAGCCCTCATCAGCATGGTAAACGGTATTGTTGAATTAGGTTAGGCTAGACTATTCGAATCTACTTGGCTTGAACACTGGCCATCACTGACATGTCGAACGCCCTAAGATTGAAATTATAGGCGAGATCATATGGCAGGAACGTGTGTGTGACAGAGCGAAAGTAAGTGTTGAACACAACGTTGCGGACTGAACTCCAAGTAGTCCAACAAGAGGATATCTAGACAGGTAGCCGAGGTAAACTCAAATTTTGTTCCATCTTCATAGGCTCACAGCATCAATAACAGGATGAGTGGTGGCTCCATAACTTGTCCTGGTCCGAAGTATTTGAGAGTCCAGATGATGTAGGGTAGATTTTCTCCATATTCAGCAAGTCTCAGAGGTGGTGCTATACGTGGTCAAGATAGACATTGTTATAGCTATCAACAATTAGGGATGCCAAGCGACAAGATATAGCTTTAACTCTTACTTTTTTCCTTCATAAAAACGGTTTCATAGCTTTCTGTACATTTTAAACGGATTAAAAAGATAAATCACCCCATTTTGAAGAAAGGAAAATTGAATAAAATAATATTATTGCATGAATATTTACCTAAAAAATTGATAATAACTTTATATTCTACATCCTTTCAATGCGTATGCACATTCAAGGCTCCTCGTACTAAATTTTCTTATTTACCACAACAAAATTTTTAGAGATATTTTTGTCGATTAATCAAGTGAGGGATTATTTAGCTAATTCTGTTAAATTTTTAAGAGGTAATAAGTCAATAAATTAAGCATTATGAAAGGAGGTATCGTCTAGATATTTCAAACAATAACGTGCTTCACAATAGTGTGTAATACGAATAAAAGAAACTAGAAGAGAAAAAGAAATGATATACACCAATACCTCGCTTTGCGTCGTTTCGTTTTGCGTTTTTTTCGAAGTTGCGTCGCTGCTTAATTTTTACTGATTTTCACTGTGTGTTGTTAGATTTTCGAAGTTGCGTTGTTTTGGATTCGAGTCTTTAATTATTTTTTTCCTAAAATATGGCAACACCTTTGTTTTTGATTGCGCCATGCCATTAAAATTTTATTTTCACTTTGCGTCGTGTTTTTTTGGAACGTAACCCCGACGCAGAGCGAAGTATGGGTGTATATACATGTAGTCATTTGTATAAGTAGAAATATTTTTTTCACAAGATTGATTATTATTTTAATTTTAGTGGAGACATTTATTTGCATACAATTTGTTGTGAATTAAAAAGAGAAGGATAAATAAGAGGAATCTAGAATGATAGAAATTATGAGAGTTTTTCAAACACACCGAAGAAGAAGGAAATAATGAAATTCAGGATTAAGAAGTGAGATTTCTATGGGTGGGGAACAGATTGGGTGCTGTTTTGATTAAATATGTGACGGTATTGTGAAGGAAGGTCAATTTTGTGGTTAATACTGTTGAGTTGGATTGAGGTGAAGACTTCTAGGAAGATATACTGTTGTTTGTTTCTTATATTGGTATAATGTGCTATGGTTTGGTATAAGTTAAATGTGTGGCCTGTACTGAGAAAATACTGATAAATTTGAAATCTGGTGTCTTTATTGTTGATACATCTGATATTCTGTTAGACGGATGGAGATGGAGCGGTCAGTTTCGCCAACATATAAGGCGTTACAGTCAACTGAGTATATGAAGAGAGTTTGAAGGAATGGATCAGGATGGGGATTTCTTGTAATGGAGTTTCTAAGTCTATGGCCAATGTTTGGGGGGTTATTAAAATATATACTGATATACCATGCTTTTTAAGAGTTTTAGATATTGTAATGTTGATAGAAGAGTATGGTTTTAGCATATTGACCTGTATATATGGGGACGGTTAGGAATATTCAGGTTGAAAGTGTGTCTATGGATGAAATGCTTAGGATAACTCTTGGTGCCTAAGCCGTTCCTCACGCCTCCAAAGAAAGATGCAAAGCTACTAGTGACAGAGTTCCAAGACTCTAAGGGAATCCTTGACAGAAACACGTTAGATCCATATCACTATCTACAATATTTTCAAGCTGTGGGTCACAGCTCCAATAGGAAAGGAACTATGTAGCAAATTATTCATTAAATTGATAAATTTTGCCTTCTATCGTTAAATTTTGCAACAAATATATTTACTTGCTATGTGTTTCTTTTAAATATCATCATCAAATATTATCTCTACAGACCTTAATGCAATGATATAAGTTACTGAATGAGAGGGCTTGGTTCATCAGGAATGAACCACGCCAAATATTTTGGCGAAACCGCTGAAAGGGTTCACTCCTGATGAGCCAAGACCTCTCATTCAGTAACTTATATCATCGCAGTAAATTTATTTATTGCGAATTATTTTATGTACTTATAATTAATTTTGATATTTGAATTTTTCTACTTGGTAAACTTCCATATATCATTGATTATCTTATATTCATTCATTTTAATTTGTTTTGGATCATAAATACATTCCCGTATCAGTATGAAGTTTGTATTTCCTAAATATTCGCGTGACAATTTGTTAAACATTTTGTAAGGATATTAAAATATAACGCCTGATCCGTGCAAATAATCCTTAATATAGTCTTTTGGGAAACATATTTCACAGGCGTTCTGATATAGTTTTATTTGATACATATATAAATGCATATCATTAAATTTTAGCATTTTCATCATTATTTTTCTTTTTTTTTTTAATCAGCCGGGTACAATCATCATTGGCAGCAGTACATTTCTTGTGTTTTACTCTCCCTTTCCACATTCCTCAACTTACCTACCCCTCCCTTCTAGTCTGAACTAATGATGCAGTCGGAACATCTTGAACGTTCTGTTAATGTAAACAGTACCTCACTAACACAAGTTCGTACTGCATTACAGAAATCAAAAAGATGCTTCTTTGCAGGAACATACTCAGACATCCGCTATATCCTCATCAACCCTTTGCATCATCTTATATTCCTAGTTCAACCTAATAGATTTATGGTTTTCTTTTATTAGTTTTATTCATTTAATAAATTATTACTTTTCCTTTTTCTGTAAATGCACCTTTACGGCATTTCTCATTACACCTTGTATGTTTTCTCAATTTTTATCATTCCTTCTTGTATGTTTCTCTTTTATCTGTCTTTCCTTTATGCCTGACCAAACCATTCATTGGAACGCCATGAAACTTTGGGAAGTTATTTTGTATAGTACTGGGAAGGTTTCTAGCAAATAAAATTTTTGAAATAACTATTCGCCTAAAAATAATCAAGATAAATATTCTAATTTATCTTTTATAATTTAACAATCTGCTCTAAATATTATCATGATGATACGATGATTTTGTAATGTAGAAAATTAGGAAAGACAAAAATCAGGATGACACGGCAATTTATTTGAGACAAGAATAATGATACAATTTCAAGGCAAGATACTATTCCTTTAACTTACAATTACCGAGGGAACCAATTATTATTGATTTTATTCAACTTATCGAGTATTTTTCAAGGGACCGGGAAAAAATGTTCACTTTATCGAGAGATTCGTTAGACAAACCTTTACTCGGGTAAAACCCGGGCGAAGCCGGGTACGTCCGCTAGTGTACTATATATTATTAATACGACATTATTAATATATTTTCTCTTTTTATCCTCATAGAAAAATAATGAATTTTTAATAATTTGTTCCTAAATTATTTCTTTTTATTTTATAATATAAGTTTGTGTGTGTGTGTTATGTTATTATCCAATTCATTTGATTTTCCCCAAACAAACCTTCTGGGGGGCACATTCTATAGTATATATTTTGAGATAATTGTAATATAATAATATTACTAGTATTGTGTGTATGTGTGTTTTTTTAATCAGCTTAGTTAAATTCATGTAATAGATTCACCTATTAAAGTGTACTCTGCCCCTATCTGTTATCACCACCCATATTTCGTACGAAACGCCATAACTTTATTAAAATAATATGTAGCATCTTTTTTATTTAATCTATGTTAGATCATACCTAGGATAGGTTTGGTTTGATTTACAATGTAAGATGCAATAAATTTTCAATATGTTTCCCCTCATTAACTGTGTAATATTATTATATTCAAACTCAAAATGATGACGTCATAATTAAAAATGCAAAAAGAAGACGTGGCTACGTGGCAAAGTTGGTCGAGGTAATGGCCACCGACCAAATAGACAGTTAGACGGAATCCGCGTGAGTCCAGGCCAGCAATAGAGAGACCGCGGACAAAGGGGGACCACCGAGCAATGGTTCGTTCTATAATTTAACTTAGGTACTGGTCTTGAATCGAGGTTCCATGTCCTGGGGTGATTTTGTCTTTTTCCAGGATATGTCAAACCGGGAATCTGGGCGGTTCCTCCATCCACCGATTTTTTTGCCGATGTTGACTTGTATTCCTGACGCAGGCCTGAAGTCATAAAATATTTTCGTAATGAGCTCTGAGATTAGCTTAACTATATCGTCAGCGTACACCAGAACATTATTTCGGCCAAGCAGCTGCTCCAGACGAAGAGGATGGCCCTGTAGAGATGGTGAAGAGTGTGGCGCTCGAAGCGCAGCCCTACTTCACACCGTTGATAAATAGAACAAAGGAGCTCTTTCCGAGCTGTCGATTCTAGCCGTCGCCTTTGCCTCAGCGTAGAGTAGGATCACTTATCCCACGGAGACAGACCGATGGACATCAGAAAGCTCGATCCAGCTGGTCAAAATCAGATTCCAGTCAGTTACGATGACTGCCAGCGACTTGTATTCCATGCAAACTGAGGCGACCTTATCAGAGACGCTGGAAGTATTTCAGGACGGTATTCTTTCTGGAACAGCGTACTGACACTCAGGCTCTATGTTCCGGAGATAAGCTACAATCGAAGAACCCAGTGGAGTGTCGCAGGTAGCGACGTAGCTTCAGAGCTCCAAGAACCTAGGTTATATCTCTCTTTTAAAATATTTAATCTTAAATCTTCAAAATTTGTAACAAATAAATTTACTGGCAATGTGTTTCTTTTCAATAATTACATCAAATATTATCTCTACAGACCTTACTGCAATGATATAGGTTATTAAATTGGCTCATCGGTAGTGAATTCTCTCAGCGGTTTCGCCAAATTTCTAGACCGATCTACTATTGTATTGGATCGGTTTAGGATATTCCCTGCATTTTCTATAGAAGTCAGCTTAGGGGTGTTTAGTGAACCAATGGATTATAAATTTACTTTACTTAAATCTTTAATTTAAATATACGTTTTTTTCTGCAGCCATAGAAGAATATGTCCATAGTTCTTTCGAAACACCAATTTAATGTACTCAATAGCAAATTTAAAGTATATAACAATTCAGTATAATACAATTTTGAGGCAATCTGGAAATTAAAATGGCGAAACCGCTGGAAGGGTTCCCCACTGATGAGCCATGCCTTCCCCCTCTTTCAATTTTTATTCATTGCAGTATAGGGCGGTAGAAATATATTTTAAATATGTCTTTAAAAATGCGATTAAAATGTATTTCTGATTTCTATATTTCAAAAATAGGGTCGGTGGAAGGATGGTCTAAACAGTTGGTTTTCGACCGCTACGACCCGGGTTCGATTCCCGCATCGGACTCTTTTTTTTTTCTGATAAAAAGAAAATGCTCCAATGGCCCCCGATTCTTGCTAAAGTCCAACCTCACCAGAGAGTTCAATTATACAAACGGGGCTCTGGCACATTTGTAAGTGTAATGTCGAACTGCTTTTCACATGTGTAGACATATGGTGCACTTACAGTATTAGCAGTCGCCTACTTCTACCCACCATGATTATAATGGCCTGTACCAAGTGTACTAGGAATAATTTGATATTTCAAAAATACAACAAAAAAAATGCCCCGTGTGAGGATCGAACTCACGACCTTCAGATTATGAGACTGACGCGCTACCTACTGCGCTAACGAGGCGTTGAGAATAAAGCCTCTTCTTCGCCAAAATTGAATATAAAATAAAGTTCTATCTATATTTATGGAAAAAAAATAACAATATTTTAGGACGAATTTTTCTTTTTATAATTAAGCAAACCTTCTGCTGTTCTTTCTACGAATAAAAATATTATAAGGGCTTTGTTCATCATTGGTGAACCCATTCATAGATTTTGTGAATTTAAACTTGCAATGAAAAGGGAGGTTTCACTGTGGAAATTCATTTTATCAAAAAACCACTGGAATGTTTCACTACTTTCATAAATGGATGGCACACTTTAACATTATATTTAGTTATTTTTCAGAGAAAAGTCGGTGTTTTACTCAACGCCTCGTTAGCGCAGTAGGTAGCGCGTCAGTCTCATAATCTGAAGGTCGTGAGTTCGATCCTCACACGGGGCAATTTTTTTTTTTGACAATTAAAATTATTTGCTTGAAAAATAGCGGACGTTATATTTTCATTGTTTAATTTACTCTTTGGTAAATGACTAACTATTTATATGTAGTTAAAAATTCGTCCATTCGTATATATAAGTACACAATCAAAAAATATTGTCACGTAGAAATTAGGAAGTCCAACTTCAGAATTACACAGCAATTTATTCATTGTAGTAACATAAAGGTGACCCAGGCTCCTGGAGCAGACTTAAGTCTGGTCATCTACGGACAATGACTTTCCATAATGGTTGCAAGGTTTTCCCACTATCTACTAAGTGCAATTCTCAGCCTGCAACCCCAAAACACATTACTGACTGTATTGACTCATCCATTGATGAGCTCTACTCTTCCCCGGCAGACACTATCAAAAGTCTCAAGCTTTACAAGCTTGATACCTTAGTGTGATTGAGTGGAGATAAGAAAGAGAAAGAAGAAAGCTCCTGGAGCGTTTTTTATGGCAAGAACAACAACAACATCCACCCAAAATTTGGACGTGTTACACTTACATCACCCGCTCAAATCCATCTGGGGACTTTTCCAGCTGAAGAAGGTTTAGTGATGGATCTGGAAGAGAGAACAAGCCGAGAGGTGAGTCCCGGATATGTATAGGCTATAGAGAGCTACTATAGTGAGCAGATAGTTAAAAAAAGGTTATGAAAGTATAAATTGGAAGGTCATTTGAGTTATAATACAGTTACAAGTTCATGGGCAGCCAGGGGAATGATGGGAGGGTTTAATTATTTTATTTATTTACTTATTTATTTATTTGTTTTTATAATATGTTTATGGCTAAAATTACGACCATATTACCTCTAGAGTTTTTTTTTTATTATTTTTTTTCCCAAGGACTGAAAATGGAAGGGATTGCAAAGGAGACTATAAACAGTTAGGGAAGGCATCATTATGTTAAAAGAAAGAAAGTAATTTAATGGAGGAACATATGCGGTTGCAGTAGGCAAAACAAAAATGATCTTAGATACACATTTAGGAAAGATGTAGAGGAATTGAAGTTTTAGGTAGAGTAAGATCAGTTTAAAATTTAGGTTGAGATCGAAGCTGTTATATTGGAGGGGACAAATCTCCCGCTGTCATGTGTAAATCTTAAAATTAATTTCCAAAGTTTGTTATAGCAAGAACAAATCAACATTTATAAAATACCTGAGAGGCAATGAGGCAAAAGTTTACAGAGTGTCAAAATATAAATACCATAATTAATAATTTGATAATAAAATAATACATATTTAATTAAAAAGGCATCTATTGGATCAAAATATTATTTATTTTACCACAATATTTCAGTTGGCTGAACGCCAACCTTTATTAAGGTGTAATAACATATTTAATGTGTGTCAACATCAAATTCAGCGCCACATAACGACATAAATCCATCGTAGCTTTAGGAATTTTTAAAATACTTCCGGGTTCTGCTGGAGGGTATGTTTGTCCAAAAGAGTCGGTGGATGAGTGGGTAAAACCCTCGATTCCCAACAGCCATGAACCGGGATCTATTCCAGCATTGGACACTTTGTTTTAACATGTGAATAACCTTCACATATTATTCATTGTTGTAAATATCATAAACTAGGTTTCTCTTTTTGAGCGGTACCTAATAAAGTGATTTTGAAACGTTTGCCCAAAAATATAGTTTCAAAAAAAAAGTAAATTATTTTTGTATAGAATTATGATTCTTAACTAGCTGAATGACACAAGACAATCCTCGGGATTTACTCGAATGAATATTTATCCGAGTTTATCTGTATAAAATGGAATGACATGTTTTATATACATAACAAATTAATACAAATCAAAATTAATACATGCTCCAATGGTCCCCGATCCTTGAAAAAGTCCAACCCCACCAGCGAGTACAAGTAACCAAAACGGGGCTCTGACACATTTGTAAGTGCAAAGTCGAACTGCTTTTCACATATAGTAGACATGTGGTGCACTTAGAGTAAAAGCAGTCGCTAACTACCCACCATGATTATCATGGCCTGTACAACGTGTACTAGGTAATGCAAAAAAAAATTAATACAAATTTATGATTGAATACTCTTCCTTATAAATCTTATCATTATTTATTCATGCTTTTAAATATCTCTTATATATATAATACACTAACAGATTTTCATTTATAAATTTTACAGTCATCTCCTCTAAAGATATGGACTATACATACCGATCTCTCTATATTAACATATTTCTTTAAAACTATTCCTAATGTTAATGATCACAAAATAATGATAATAAAGTTTTATTAATATAGATGGAAATTTTGCCGGGAGGAAATTGATCTAAAGAGAAAAGGGTCGCCTCTCCCGTCAAAATAGACGTCTAAAACCAGACGCCATCTATTGACCGTCGCTGCAACTAGTGGCCTCGGGTCGGTGACAAAGCCACAACACCAGCTTTGGCAAACCCGATACAATGGTCTCTAGGTGGACGCTTTTCAGTTTGCCAAAACTGGCGTTGTGTCTTTGTCACCGACCCGAGGCCACTAGTTGCGGCGACGGTCAATAGATGGCGTCTGGTTTTAGACGTCTATTTTGCCCGGAGAGGCGACCTTTGTCTCTTTAGAAAGTTTTATTAAGTTATATCCAAATGAAGACTTAGGATATGCTGTAGTTCTAGGTATGTTTGTAGAACGAGTAGTCAACTAATTTTATATAAATTATTGTTATTATTTGTTTCTTAAAATAGCACCATGCCTATATCTATTGATATAAATAGAGTTTTCGATAAAAGAGTTTCTTATACTGGTTTGTCAAAACTATGTGAAGAAATATAGACAATTTATGAAATCAAATGTCCTCACCCGCACAAGCGCGGGCGCGTGCATAGTGACCATTTGAAATATAAAGAAAAAACATTTGAATATATTTTAAAATACTAAATATCTCTTGCATTTACATATTTGAGATATATTTTAATAAGGTAAGTAGAAATAACTGGCATGGTAAAGAGATCTAGTTGCTTTTCTAATAAATTAGAATTCATGTAACAACTCAATTTCTCAATTAATGGTGTTGTATACACGGGACTCCAGAAGTAATCTTTCGTATTTTCATGAAATATATATTTGGATAGTGGCTGTCGTGTCGCATTGTGCCACGAAACAACTCTTATACTTTGACAATTATTATTTATCCCACAACAACAACAAAAAGCTTTATTAAGACATTTTAGTCTTATACAGATTCTCCAAGCAGAAATGTAGGATACATGCAGTAAAGACAGTAATAGTACCTTAATATTGGTAAAATAAATGATATTTTTATCCAATATACGAGGTGTGTTCAAAAAGTATCGCGACTTTTGTGTTTTTTCAAAAATTATTTATTTATTCATGAATACCTATTTTGTCCCCTTCGAAGTAATCGCCATTAGATATTATACACTTGTGCCAACGGGTTTTCCAATCTTCAAAGCACTTCAAAAAATCATTTTTAAAAATATTTTTCAGCTCCTCCTTCGATGCCGTCTTTATCTTGTCAAGCGTAGCGTAACGTCGTCCTTTCATGGGCCTCTTCAGTTTAGGGAACAAGAAAAAGTCACAGGGGGCCAGATCTGGGGAATACGGTGGCTGCGGCATCATTAGTGTGTTGTTTTTGGCCAAAAAGTCGCGCACAAGCAACGATGTGTGAGCAGGGGCGTTATCATGGTTAAAAAGCCAATTTTTGTTCTTCCACAAATCCGGGCGTTTCTGGCGGATTGCTTCGCGCAAATTGCGCATAACTTGCAGGTAATATTCCTTATTGACCGTTCTACCCTGTTGCAAGAACTCATGATGCACCACGCCCCTGCAATCGAAGAAAACAGTCAGCAAAACTTTCACATTCGACCGAACTTGGCGCGCTTTTTTCGGTCTTGGTTCGTGCGGCAGCTTCCATTGAGATGATTGAGCTTTGGTTTCCACGTCATAACCATAAACCCACGCTTCGTCACCAGTTATGACCCTCTGGAGCAAATTTGGATCGTCGCGGACAGAGTCCAACATCTCATTAGCAATGTTCATGCGATGCTATTTTTGGTCGCAATTGAGCAATTTTGGTATGAATTTCGCGGCGACCCGTCTCATGCCCAAATCATTGATAAAAATCGAATGGCACGAGCCAATCGATATGTTTAGGTCCTAAGCAACTTCTCTAACGGTGATTCGACGATTGGCCAATATCATTTTCTCCACTTCATTAATTTTTTCGTCTGTTGTTGAAGTGCTCGGGCGTCCGGCACGCTCTTCGTCGTTCACATCTCGGCCTTCTGAGAACATTTTGTACCACCGATAAACGTTGCTTCGGTCCAAGGTAGCTTCTCCGTATGCCACAGTCAACATTCGGAATGCATCCGCGCACTTAATTTCGTTTTTCACACAAAATTTGATACAGGTTCTTTGATCCATTTTTTTAATAGGTAAAAATCGAAGACGATCCAAAACACCTGCAAGCAAAGCATCTGTCAACAATTAAGTGAACATTCAAAATGGCCGAGCTTGTCGGCATAAGTGAGAGACATGAGTACCAACATAAAGCCACAAAAAGATCGAAATTCGAGTATACGTAACCTGCGAAAATTCAAAAGTCGCGATACTTCTTGAACACACCTTTATCAGCCATTAACTCTGCGATATCACCATCAGTAAAATCATCAAAACCTTCTCCGCCCAATGAATGCGCCATCTGTACTATCTTCGAATATTCATTTAACGTTGAAATGGAATGTTCATTTTTGACTACATTTGGCCACAATATTTTCCAACAGCTATTGAGCGTTGTTTGCTTAATCGCAGTGTATGATAAGGCGATATGCTTCACATAGTCTAACATTGTAAAATTTTTCCAAGCACTAATAACTGTTAAAGATTCATTGTTCTCCCCTTGTTACAAAATATATGTAAAGGCTCGTGTTATGTACCCAGCTTTAAAAGTACATATTATGCCTTGGTCCAATGGTTGTAAAAATGAAGTTGTGTTTTTTGGTAAACAGTTACTTCAACGTTCTCATATTCTAGATCTTGTGGGTGACCCGGCGCATTGTCAATTAACAAAAGCACTTTAAAAGTCAATCCTTTTGAACCTAAATATTTTTTGGCATCTGGGATAAAACATTCATGAAACCATTCAGTAAACATTGCAGCAGTAACCCACGCTTTCTTATTAGCCCTCCAATAAACGGGAAGATTATTGATGTTTACTCCTTCAAAGGCATGGGACATTTTTGATTTGTTAATCACTAATGGTTTCATAATATAATCTCCTGAAGCATTGCTACAGAAAAGAATTGTTATGCGATCTTTTGCTGATTTATGACCACTAACCGATTTATAAAATTTTGAGACATAAGTCCTTTCAGGCATTTTTTTCCAGAGTAACCCTGACTCATCAGCATTGAAAACCTGATCAGGGGTGTATGAATTGTCGTTAATAATTTCTGCAAAATTTGCTGGATATTCTTGGGCTGCATCTACGTCGCCAGAAGCCAGTTCACCTTTTAATTCTAAGCTCTCTGTGTAAAGAATGTCTTATTTTAAATATTTCAAACCAGCCATGACTTGCCAAAAAATTTGGCTTCTTTTCAGTTGAAGAATAGGATGGCAATTGCTCTAAATTTTTTCGTGATTTCGTAATGCTTTATTTGTTATAGCGCCCGTATCAATGGGTACTCTTTTTTGTGTTTGATCTTCTATCCAAAGCATTAACGCTTGCTCCAATTTTTCCATTGCGATATTTCTGGTGTATGATGTGCTCATATATGTGTATTGCCAGCTGCAACACTCTTTCTAATTGTGTTTTCATTTGTTCTAATAGTTCTTATTGTAGTTTGTTCATGCTATATGATATCGCAACATCTACTACTCTATCTCCCTTTCATAAGCGATCCAAAATTTCGATTTTAGTTTCTAAAGAAATAACTTTTCTTTTAACTTCTTTCTTCATTTTTTTTTCTTAATTTATGTTAATTTGGCTGGGATTAAAGTAAAATTCAGAGGGAAAAAATGCGGGATATTTTGGAGGGAAGATTAAAAACTTGTATTTTATAAAATATTTTATATTATAATTTTTATTTAAATTAAAATGTTTTAATTTTTTTATTTTAATTAAACCTATTTGGTAAATTGCCATCATTTCCCCCCAAAATTACCGGATTTTTTCCCGCGATAAAAACAAAAATAAACTTATTTGGAAAACCGTGTAAAAGCGAAAACGTGTAAAACAAGTACCGTGTAAATCGAGGGGAAGGTATACTTTTTTCACAATTTTATCATGAATAGACAATTATCCTTTATTACCAAGCCAAAACTACAATAGAAAAATGACATCTAAAGTAACAAGGTTACTTAAATCTTAACACTGGACTGGACTCCACAACTTAACCCATACGTTCTATTTATAGCACAAATGTGTTAAACTATGTAAGTTGTGTTACAACAAAGAACAAAAATGCAAAGACACAACTATAGCTTTCCACGTCTGACATATTGGAAATGTGGCCGGGTTATGAATATTATTATAAGTTTATATTTATCGGTCATATAATAACAAGAATATCTTTTTATTTGAGAGAGATAGAGAGAGGGATATTTATAACCCAGGGAACACAGACCACTAACTACCTGGGAAGTCCTGCTCACCAGTATGGACTAGTGCTAAACGCTTTTACTCGCGTCCTATTGTAATTGCTGAGTTGAACCAGTTGACCAAGAAGTTTCATACTGAGGTTCAGTCTAGAAGGCTAGCCATAGATGTAGGATTGAGATGGACCAGCCAAAGCAGGAGCTTATTATTTAATTGCCATACTCTCTCGTATCTTTTTATATATGATAGTTGGATGCAGGAAGGTACAACGGACCGACGTGGTCGATTCCATCTACCTCAGTGCACCACTTCACGATGAAACTATCTTTATAAGCGAGGGACGACCATTAATGATGTCGCGTATGCGGTCCTGTTCCTCGCGGATACCTTACCTAAACACAAGATTATTCTTGTCAAGTTCCCCAACACAGTCATCGAGCATGCTGGGGACACGGATTCCATAACTCGCAAGTCTGAACTCAAGACCATTCTAAGCTCCTCATAGAATCCAGACGTTCCTTCGGAGAAAGCCTCGTCTGGTGTATATATTTTTTCTACTATTTTAAACTCTGTAAACTCTCTCTTGACCCTTGACTAGATGTCAATAAATTATTTTTAATTGTCAAAAAAAAAATTGTCAGTGCACCACTTCACGTGCTGACAGGCAAATTGTGCGCATGGCAGTGACAGATCGCTCAGTCACATCACGAACCGTAGCACATCACATTCAGTCTGTAACACATCATCCAGTGTCTGCGCGTACCATTCGACGCCGTTTACAGCAGTGTGGTCTGTTCGCAAGACGTGAGAGATTATTTATATATGCTTTTTACTAATTTTAGTATTGAAAATTATATTTAAGAAAAAAAAGGCATGTCTTTCAACATATTTACATTTTAAAAAGGTTTTTCATATAATTATATTGAAATATTTTTGAAAAAGTAATAACACACATTCGTAAATATAAAAAAATAAACAGATTTATTTTCAATTCACAGATTAATAATTTCTTATCATTATTTTCTTTAAACACAACTTCGATGCAATCTATCAGAGCGTAGATAAAATCAAATAATTAACAAAACCTCATTGAATATATTTAGATAAATTTAAAAAATGAATAGAAATGTGCTTAGAATTCTTCGTTACTGTGGTGGATTTTCTGCAGGGGCCTTTGCAGCCTTAATGGTATACTACACCTTTCTTGTGTGGACAACACCACATAAGAGATTCCAAGATTTAGAAAGCGATACAGAATCGGAATCGTAAAGATATCGATTCATGTAAGTTCTCCAGTGACCTTAACAAAGCCATAATGACGAAAAGTGCAAAGAAAGAAAAAATAAATCCATCTTGAATATTAAACAATCCAGAAAAAAACTCCTAATGAACAAGATATCCAAGGAGCTGAGGACCCAAAGACATCAATATAAAATATAATTATAAATTAACTCTTGTATATAACCACATTCCTCACACATTATTGTAAATATTATGATCTAGGTTGCTCTTTTTGAGTGGAACATAATAAAGTTATTTTGGAAATAGAACCAGTGGCCTTATAAATATTCCAAGAGAGTTTTACTAGAATGTATTTCTCATGCTGTTGTTGTCGTGTCCAATGAAGAGCCTCAGATGTCTCCGTGCATCTCTATCACAGCAGTCGCAATGTCTACTATATTGGGTGTGTAAAGCTGCTGCTCTAGGTCCATGTCAATTTTCTGCAAGGCCGCGGCCATTGCTGGTCATGAGAATATGTGGGTAGGTGTTAGTTCCACACCAGGACAGTTGTTGCATGTCCTATAGGTCATTTTGCCATCTGGATGTATTGTCATTCCTTTATAGTGTTTCGTTCTGAACCTTGTTATAGTTTTTGTAATTCTTATCTCAGAGTTTATTTCGCTTATTTGATATTTTCTTATTTTTTGTTGAATTATCTTGTATTTTTCCAAAGCATCAGTGTCAAATAATGACATTTATTCTTTACTTTGGCTCAACTTTCTGGCTACCTTTGCCAATTCATCTGCCATCTCATTACCCCCCGATCCCAACATGGGCAGGAATCCTTTGTAGAATTCAGTTCTTCTCCAATGGTTCCAGTTGGGTAAGTGACGAGTGTATTTTCTGTGTGATTTTAGTATTGCCCCTCTTTATTGCTTCTAGTATTATATATTTCTCATAGCATGTATATATGAATAGCATGTATATATGAATATTTAAAAAAATTATCAAAAAGATGATCTTAGTAAATTAAATTTAATTGCCATCTAAAATCTATTTGAAATTTGAAAAGATGATCTGTTAAAAACCTTATAGCTGTAAATAATTATTGCACATTTTTTATTGTATCACTTTATTACTCTAATTAAAAATATTTGCACATAAATTAGTTTTTTTTAGTACACAGGGTGGGGACCAGCATGGTGATTAAGAACCATAATATCACGTAGAAAATATGGAAACATAAGTATGACAAAGCCATTTATTTTGATCAAAACAATTACAGTTAAATCTGTCTATAGCGCCCCCCCCCCCCCCTCTAAATAGCGCCTCCCTCTCTATAGCGCCCGATTTTAAATACGTAGTACGATGCGGTTTACATTAAAAGTGACCTGTCTATAGCACCCTCTCTATAACACCCTATTTTGGTGAGTCCCAAGAGGGGGCGCTATAGACTGGTTTAACTGTATTAAAAAATTTTAACAATAAAATATGCTGAATAATTACAAACCTAGATTAATGATATATCTGTTGATTAAAAATACAATATTATGCTTCGATTATTACAAAAACTGGGTATATATGTAGAGAGAATTTAAAATATTTTATTAAGAGCTCCATTCAACCTATCAAACAAGATACTAAAGGAGGCCTCAAACCAACCCGATATAGAAGACAGGTACCAATTTTCCGTTAAGAAATTATATCTTCAACTAAAAAATTAATTTAATCCTACTGTTCCAACTCTTCTATATTAAGACCTAGTCTTTTGATTCTTCTTATTTCTATTTCTGTATCTATGAGGTTGATTTACCTTATCTGGCTTCTATCCGGCTCGAGGTATCCGTACCTGGTGTAGTGATGCTAGGTCATTTTGTTATGTCTTCCACGATTCTTGTAATCCAACTGGAATAGGCTCATCCCATGTTAGTTTTGCACCTACTATACAAGATATTCTTCAAAATAAATAAGATATCAATCCTCGATTCCGAAGACCTGACGCTTAGTTAGGAACTCATCACCCAATAGCTGCAAGGTCTGGGGGCCACCTCTACTCCACCAACTAACCATGTGTAAATAGCCTAGAAAATTTTCCCGTCGTACATTCGACGATATACATAACTATGGTTATTTGAGCGCAGAATTCATTGGAGTATTTAGATGCGTTTCCTGTTGATGGGACATCTGAGGAATTAAGATACTGCCAACGAATTTACCCATCTTTGCTAGAAGCTACTCACAAAAGGGAAATTTAGAAATGCATCCTTAAATTGGATAGATATCATATTGCTCGCTTAGCAAAAACGCCTTAATTATTAAAAGAATGCATTTTTATTGGCATCATAAGGTAAAATAATTATGTCTAATATCATTGAATATTCTTGATTATCAGCATAGAATTCTACAATGGCCCCCGTTTCTTGCAGAAGTCCAACCCCACCAGCGAGTGCAAGTAACTAAACGGGGCTCTGGCACATTTGTAAGTGTAAAGTCGAACTGCTTTTCACGTGTATAGACATGTGGTGCATGATTATCATGGCATATACCACGTGTACTAGGGATAAAAATTTGCAGCTGGATGAACACACTGATGGTTGATCAGGGTCTCTCCCTCGGTTTATATAAATTCTACAAGGCCGCAGTCAATGTCCGTTGGAGAACAATGGATGCGCCGAATGTCGTGGTTTGCTTGGAGGAAGAAAACAAAGATTGAATGCGGCTGATTCAACACTAGCCCTCTCAATGATATCCTAACCTTGACATATTTTAAACATTAGTACTTTAATTTAAATATTTAATCATGTATGGTTCCTTTTGCTCTGTATGTTTATTTTTTGTATATATGGTTATATTTATTTTTGTTTGTTTTTTTTTCTTTCTTCTCGCTTTTCTTTTTCCTTATTACTTCCTGTATTCTAGTTTTACTTTCGAAATATCTGCCTTTGCTAAATCCTGTAGAGGGGAATCATGTATAGGGCTGTATGCCCCAATAAAAAGGCTTGTGTGTGTGTGTGTGTGTACTAGGGATAAGCAAAAATAAAAACATAGAATTTATCATTATTATCATAACCAAACTAAATATTCATGGTTAGTATCATACATGATTGACGCAAAGTTGAACTCCGAATATGTTGCTCCAAACCAATCTAGATTGATTTAACACCCAAATAGCTTCTATATAGAGAAAATGTGTTGATAACCTAAACCAAGAATCGGTCCTATAAGATTTTAAAGGCGACATGAATATTGGACTTGAAAAGCGCGGTTAATAAAGAAAATTGATAGCAAAAGTATTTTTATAACGTTGAATAAAATCCATTCAAATTCGAATAAAACGTTTTATTGGTATGTTTATTTAAGGAAAGTGTTCCAAAGTTAACATAAAAATAATTCCATTGAAAAAAAAAAATGCCCGTGTGAGGATCGAACTCACGACCTTCAGATTATGAGACTGACGCGCTACATACTGCGCTAACGAGGCGACGTTTGGTGCTCTTCCTTTTACTTTATATAAATTTTCAAATTACCATCCCTCTTTTTACAATTCTGAACATGGAATGGGGGATGGGGGGGGGGGGGGGGGGGGGGGTTGATATAGATTTCCCATTCACATTAATTTATTTTAAAATAAAAAAACATTTTGAGATAGGTTTGTAATATATAATTCAATTTAAAAATTTATTTTCTTCTTTTATATTTCATTTCGTGTTTGTATTTTAAAAATTAAACACTCTTTTTTTAATTTATTAAAAACTAGCGGATGTACCCCCCCCCGGCTTCGCCCGGGGTTTACCCGAGTAAAGGTTTGTCTAACGAACATTTGTTAAAACAATTCTCTATGAACATATAAAAAAAAAAGATATATTTTGATAATTTGAAACTCGTAAATTTGAATCTCTTGATAAAGTGAACATTTTTTCCCGGTCCCTGTGTGCCGTGTCATCCTGAATTTTGTCTTTCCTAATTTTCTACATTACAAAATCATCGTTTTATCTAGTGAACATTTTTCCCGGTCCCTTGAAAAATACTCGATAAGTTGAATAAAATCAATATTAATTGGATCCCTCGGTAATTGGAAGTTAAAGGAATAGTATATTTTCCTTGGAATTGTATCATTATTCTTGTCTCAAATAAATTGCCGTGTCATCCTGAGATAATCTTACTTTTGATAAATAGTCTTTAAGATAATAACCTTAGTGATAATAAAACTTATAGATAAAAAACTTGTTATCATCGTCGCAATGGTGGCGCTGCTTGCGAGTTAAATCTGCAAATAACTCTAAGGATATTCAAGATATTCAAGAAATTATTTTTCAGAAACCTTCCCAGTACTATACTAAATAACTTCCCAAAGTTTCATGGCGTTCCAATGAGTGGTTTGGTCAGGCATAAAGGACAGACACACACACATACATTCATTTATATATACGAGTATATATAGAGAGATTGATATATAGATACTAGCCGAATGACCCGGGCAACGCCCGGGTTTTACCCGATTAAATGTTTTTATTCAAACACTATTCGTTACAATTATAAATTGGCGCCGTGGATGTCACTCTTGTAAAACGTCCCGCTCCAAACTTTGTGTCAGAGAAGCGATATTTTTATAAAGAGATGATCTGGCTTTGTGTCTTCTGCTCGAATGAATATTTTATGTTAGAATTTTGTTCCTGCACACTAAAAATGAACCGGCTTCACCCGTGGTCTCAGCTTTTTGGAATTTTTCCCGATTTAATTTTGTATCTGATAATCAAACATGATACAAAAATTTTTTCATCATCATTTTCTGACTAAAAAAACAACTATTTTTACCCAGAACCTGTCAATTTTATTTTTTATTGGCTAAAAATCCGATAAATATATTTTCCAGATTTTTCTCTATGTCCTGTCAAAACGCGTTTTACGTGTACATTAGGTCAGCTGATATTACCTCCCATCTTCACTGCTAGAGGCGCTGCTTGCGAGCGAAAAGGCAAATTTGCAACGCAATTTGCAAATAACTCGAAGAATATTCGGGATAGAGACCTGAAATTTTCACTATAAGTTTTTTCAGATTCTACTCTATATACTGTTAAAAATTCAGTCAGATTAGTTACGTATTGTGGACGTGTATAGCCGACATAGATACCCACATACATACATTACTTTTATATATATATAGGGATATAGTAAAATTGAAAACTCTTAAACCAACGAATTTTTCAAGTGAAAAGGGTCTAAAAGAATTTTTAAAAACTATTTGATATTAATTCCCAATTCCTTGGTTGATTACGCTATGAATTTTGTTAATATTCTAGAAGTCTAAATTTAGTCATTTACTTATTTTTAAAGGAAAAAAATGGATCTGAAAGATGAAACTGGGATAAGCCGAGTCATTTGCATAGTAAATATTAAAAGTAAAGAAAAATAATAATTTTCATGTTCATTTAGGGCACCTCTCCATTAGGAAATATTTTTTATTTTATCATTCAATCAATATCTTTATTGAGGGCTTTAGTCTTATATTCAGATTCTAATAAGAGATACTAAAAAGAAGTAGGGAAAGTTTTCTTTGCGTAGAGGCGATATCTTAGCCAGTAAGGAATTTCAGAGGCGCGATTATTGCTAGTTGAAAACTTTACTAAAAAGAAGTGAGAAAAAGAGAGCGAAAGAAATTATAATATGCAATGTCAGGTAAGAAATACGTATAATTGAGGTCTAAGTGTTGTTTATTTTAATGTAAACTAGATATGAAAGGTTTCAGAGGTATTTAGCACATTTATAAAGTAAGTTGTAGATTTGGGGGACCCCCTTCTGACAGCTTTTTAAAATATTCTAACGGGTTACCCATCTTTTATCGATATTACTCACAAAAGGGAAATATAGAAATGCAATATTAAATTGAAATATATCATATTGTTGGCTAAGAAAAACGCCTTGTATGATTTGTGGGATGGTTGCGTGAGTGGCGGTTTGGCTTGTGGAAAGGCCGATAATAAAATTATTTTTATAAAATAAATTTATTTATTTAAAGCCCCGAAATATATAGAGAGGAAAGAAGTAACGGCCTCTGGAAGCAAGCCTTGTTGTTGAACGACGCGCGTGGCAAGAGTGTCCAGGTTGCCGCCCGCGCATGCGTAGTGAGGCCGCACCACTACTGCCCGTATGTGTAGTGAAGCTTTGTCCCAGTTCGCGCTCTCTAAAGCAAAGTGTGGTCGCCACACTATTATTAAATTCCTCTTCATTCGCATCAAAATGATACTTTTATCATCATCAAGTAAAATAATTGAAGATTCTTGACCATAAGCATCGAATTTATCATTATTATCATAACCTAGCTCAACCTAACTAAATATTTTTTAAGAAAAAAAGCATGCTCCTTATCGTGCAACTGAAAGATGCTGGTGGCTTGCGCCATATTACTAAATATTTTTTATTATTATCATACATTAATACAATGTAGAATATAATGCTCTCAACCTATCTAGATGTATTTATTACCCAAATGACTTCTATATAGAAAATGTATTGATAACCTAAACAAAGAATTTGTCTATACAGTGGACCCTCGGTTTGCGAGCATAATCCGTTCCAGAGCCATGCTCGTAATCCAAAACGCTCGTAGTGCGAAAATAATTTCTTATTTTTAATAATTGAAACTCGGGCAATTCTTCCATGAATTTTAGTTTAATTAGAGTCGGTAAACACTTCGTGATAAGTATAAGAGAAGCTTGTACTCCATTCAATATTTGAAATCATAGC
This sequence comes from Cordylochernes scorpioides, assembly GCA_030710605.1. Classification (NCBI taxonomy): domain Eukaryota; kingdom Metazoa; phylum Arthropoda; class Arachnida; order Pseudoscorpiones; family Chernetidae; genus Cordylochernes; species Cordylochernes scorpioides. Next base: position 68,569,957 of record CP092875.1, on the reverse strand, counting down.
TATCATATTTTTAATGAAAGATTCGAAAGAAAAATTTTACACGTGATAGTTACTGAATTTCAAACCTAGTGATAAGTAAATAAAAAGATAAGGAATAAATAAATGTATAAAAAAGATAAAATAAACAAAAATAAAAGATAATGTTGGGATGGCTGATGCAATTGCGTTAAAAACCCACTATTTGAGGGGAAAATGGCATAAAAGGGTTATTTTATAACATTTTTTTTTCTTTCAATTTTATCGAAGAACTGGTCCAATGACTGTTGCTTCTGCCTCTTTTTGAGAATATTACGGAAATGCGACATCGCATTATCGTTGAACTGATCCGTCGCTCGCAAAGCAGCCGGCTTATTCGGGTGGTGCTTTGCTACGAACAATTGCACAGTTTCCCACATTTTACATATTTCCCGAATCTGATCTGAAGGGAGGGATCCCAGTGAATTTTCATCCTCCTCTTCCCCAGACGAGATCACCTCCTTAACCTCTTGGTGTTGCTCGCGATGAAGATCGATCAGTTCATTTGTGGTAAGCTCCTGATCTTCTTCCTCCACAAGCTCTTGAATGATTGGCTCATTCACCTCCAGTCCTAAAGTTTTCCCCAGAGACACAATAACATCGATAATTGGTGGCTCCTGTTCACCAGACAGCCCCTTAAAATCATATGCATGGACGATGTGAGGCCACAATTTTGTCCAAGCAGAAACGAGAGTTCTCTGGGAGACTCCATTCCATGCTTTATCAATGATCTTAAGGCAGTGGACAATGTTGAAATGATTCTGCCAAAACTCTCGGAGAGTAAGGTTTGTTTCTTCAGTTAATTCGAAGCATCTCTGAAAAAGTTCTTTGATATATATTTTCTTAAAGTTGGAAATGACCTGCTGATCCATAGGCTGCAGTAGTGGGGTGGTGTTAGGAGGGAGGAACCTGACCTCAATAAACTTGAATTCATCCAGTAAGTGATCCTTAAGGCTTGGTGGATGAGCAGGAGCATTGTCCATAACCAGCAACGCTCTGAGTGGCAGTTTTTTTTTCCGAAAGGTATTTCTTCACTGCAGGACCGAATGCTTCGTTCATCCACTCAACAAACAACAAACGAGTGACCCAAGCCTTAGTATTCGACTTCCACAAAACGTTCAATTGGCTCTTTTGCACTTTGTGTTTCTTGAAAGCCCGTGGATTCTCAGAATGATACACGAGCAGTGGCTTTACTTTCAAATCTCCACTTGCATTAGCACACAGCAAGAGGGTGAGACGGTCTTTCATGGGCTTGTGACCGGGCATTGTATTCGCTTCGGCTGTAATGTAGGTTCTCTTCGGCATCTTTTTCCAAAAAAGTCCTGTTTCATCACAGTTAAAAACTTGCTGTGGGAGGTAACACTCGGTAACAACGAGCTTCTCGAACTCGGCAGTGAATGTCTCAGCTGCTTTAGCATCCGAACTTGCACCCTCTCCATGCCTCGTGACACTATGGATGCCACTTCTCCTCTTAAAGTTTTCGAACCACCCCTTGCTGGCTTTGAAGTCTGCATGTACTTCTTTCTTTTCAACTTCTTCTAGAAGACGTGGACGCTGTTTTGATAGTCTTGTGACTCCTTTTGCTGCATCTAACTCCCTTAATTCCTTTTTCTTCTTCAATATTGTGCAAATCGTTGATGTCGACTTCTTATAAAATCTCGCTATTTCTGTCACCCGCATGCCACGTTCGTGCTTTTCAATCATTTCCCTCTTTGCCTCCATTGTGATAATATCCTTCTTCTTACCCAATTCTCTTTCAACATATTTCTTCACGGGGCCCATTTTGCAGTGGTTATAGGATTTTTATAGCAAGAGAGGTAGAAATTGTCACCAATTTTTGAAAATACATATATAATCTAAAAAATAAATTAGAAATTAAAAAAAGCTATTCCTTTATCATTGAGAGATAATTTTATCGTTGAATTAAAATTAGTCAAAATGATATACAGAGTATTTTAAGATTGAATAAAACTTTTTAACTTTAATAGCAACTTTTTAAATTTTAATAGCAACTTTTTAAATTTTAATAGCAACTTTTTAAATTTAATAACACCTTCGAGCCTTTGTTTACAAATGGAAAAAGTTATCTTAAAAATTAAAAAAAGTTTTCTTTAATTTTAAAATACTATGTATATATATATATATATATCTATATTAATAAAATGGAAATTTCATAAGTGGTGTTCGCTAAAAACTTTCGTTACAATGCATCAATTTCGACCAAATTTTAAACATTTATGTAAAACGAGATGGAGCAGGTTTTGCTTAACATCAAAATATTTTTCCTAACTTTAACATGCGTAACTTCGCTGTTATCGATTAAATACAAAAAAAAATCAACAGAGTTAATTTTATTTATATATAAATACAAAATTTAATTTCAACAGAGTTAATTTTTTTACATACTAGCTAATAATCTCAATCAAAAAAATATTCATATTGTTTTATCATGTTTCTAATTTCGCCTAACAAATATACAAATTTATAGTGACCAACATATGCAAATTTTATCTTTGTTTTTATTTAACTTGATATCGTAAACATATACATCCATTGTAAGCATTTTTCTGTTCACCTTCCGTGGTTTCTCTTTTCTCTGATAGTTTTTAGGTGTAGTATATTTTCTTATTACTAGACTACAAACATTCCCTCGAGAAAAACCTGGGCGAAGCCGGGTACATCCGCTATATTATATAAAAATATGACGTAACGAATATAATTATCATTATTATCATAATATTCTGTGTGTTCCCGAATATTATTATCAATAATATTCGTTAGGCAAACTTTCACTCGGATAAAACCCGGGCGAAGCCGGGTACACATCCGCTAGTATATATATATGTATCGATTTGAATATATATATTATAGTATGTATTAAATATATATACTGTACTTATATTATAATTATTAATAACAATCCATAAATAAAATAATATTTAATATAAAAATATGCCCTCATCCCGCCGCTAAAGGTGGAAATGGAGAAGAGGGGCAACCATCACGAGTTGCTCGTAATGCGAAATTTCACTCGTAATCCGAGGTAAAATTTTTCAAAAAATTTTGCTCGTACTGCGAAAAGCTCGTACTCCAAGGTGCTCGTAAACCGAGGGTCCACTGTATAAGATCGAATTTGGGCTTTTAAATCGCGGTCGTTAAATAAGAATGGTTAAAAAAAGGTTTTATTGTAACTTTGAATAAAAATTACTTTTAAATATGAATAAAGCGTTTTAGGTAATGATATGTTTTATCTTAGAAAAGTGCTGCCAAAAGTTAGAATATAAAATACCAATAAAAAAAGATGCCCCGTGTGAGGATCGAACTCACGACCTTCAGATTATGAGACTGACGCGCTACCTACTGCGCTAACGAGGCGACAGATTGAATTGTTATATGTGTTTTATATACAGTTAAACCTGTCTATAGCGCCCCCTTTAAATAGCGCCTTACTCTCTATAGAGCCCGATTTTAAACATTAAAATTTAAACTTTTTACATTAAAAGAGACCTGTTTATAGCAGCCCCTCTCTATAGCACCCCTTTTTTTTTTGGTGAGTCTCAAAAGGGGGCGCTATAGACAGGTTTAACTGTATAATTTTTATTTTCTTTTTAATCTACTTTCTCTCTTTTTTATTACAAATATATCCATGGCGATGGATTAAGGCGTTAATAACATATTAATTTATTTTATAAATGTAAACACATTAATTTTTTTATAATAGCAAGTTTAAAAAAAAATGTTTTTGCCTTTATATTCCATTTGGTGTGTTTGTATTTTTTCGATTCAAACTTTCTTTTTTCATATCTTGTAAAAAAAAGTAAAATTGAAAACTGTTAAGTCCACGAATTTTACGAATGAAAAGTGTCTAATGAATTTAAGAACATACTTTATTTTAATTCCTGATTCCTTGATTGACTTCACATTTTCTTCTTATTCTAGTAGTTTCAACCAATTTTTGTCATTTCCTTTTTTTAAATGGAAATAATGGATTTGAGGGATTTTTTTAGAATTGTGTATGCGCGCTATTATTTTATATATTTAAAAAATAAAAATACATATTGATTGGATTGAATAAAAATATTTATTTTCCAATATTTCTCTCTCGGTTGGCTAGAGGCCAATCTTTGTCAAGGCATTATAAAATGTTATCTATATATATTATATGATATATTATTTATACAAAATAAATATGTTGTAATGTCTTAACAAAGGTTGGTGTTCAGCCAATCGAGAGAGAAATATTGGAAAATAAATATTTTTATTCAATCCAATTAATATGCCTTTTTATTTCTTAAATATATAAAATTATGTAATAGCGCGCATACCTAATTCTAAAAAAGTCCTTCTCAAATCCATTATTTCCATTAAAAAAAAAAAGATAAAAAGTCGGTGGACGAGGGGGTAACCCCCTCGATTCCCGACAGTCATGAACCGGGATTGAATCCCGCGTTTAAATTTTGTTTAATATGTGAATAACCTTCACATATTATTCATTGTTCAATTATCATGAACTAGGTTGCTCTTGCTGAGCGGTACCTATTTATGTGAATTTGAACCAGGCATTTAAAAAAAGGAAATGACAAGATTTGGTTAAAACTACTAGAATATTGTCGTAATGTATGCATTATTTTATTAACAAAGTATCATTACTTTGTTACTCTGTAAATTTACCTTTTTTTGCTTATCTTTTGTTTATTCTTCATAGTTTGTTCTTGCCTTAAATAAATTGCTGTCTCATCCTGAAGTTTGTCTTCCCTAATTTTCCATGAGGCAATGTGAAGTCAATCAAGGAATCAGGAATTAAAATAAAGTATGTTCTTAAATTCATTGGACACTTTTCATTTGTAAAATTCGTGGACTTAACAGTTTTCAATTTTACTTTTTTTACAAGATTTGAAAAAAAAAGTTTGCATCGGAAAAACACAAACACACCAAAGTGGAAAATAAAGGGGAAAACATTTTCTATTAAACTTGTTATTATAAAAAAAATAATGTGCTTATATTTATAAAATGAATTGATGTATTATTGAAGCTCCCATGTTATCGCATCCCACATAGATAGAATTGTAATAAAAAGAGATAAATAGAAAGTAGTTTTACCAACACCTATATATATATAAAACATAGAACACATTTAACAGGCGCCTCGTTAGCGCAGTAGGTAGCGCGTCAGTCTCATAATCTGAAGGTCGTGAGTTCGATCCTCACACGGGGCACTTTTTTTTAATGGTATTTTTTAGTCTAACTTTTTGTGGAGTACTCTACCAAGATAAAACATATCATTATCTCAAACGCTTTATTCATATTTGAAAGACATTTTTATTCGAATTTACAATAAAACCTTTTTTAGACCATTCTTCTTTAACGACCTCGATTTAAATGCCCAAAATCCATCTTATAGAGACCAATTCTTTGTTTAGGTTATCAACACATTTTCTATATAGTTCTTTGGATAATAAATACATCTAGATAGGTTGGGAGCATTATATTCGGAGTTCTATATTGTATTAATGTATGATAATAATAAAAAATATTTAGCAATATGGCGCAAGCCATCAGCAACTTTCAGTTGCACGATAAGGAGTATGTCTTTTTTTTTCTTAAAAAATATTTAGTTAGGTTAGGCTAGGTTATGATAATAATGATATATTCGATGCTTATGATCAAGAATCATTTTTATGCGAATGAAGAGAATTTTAAACAATTATACAAGACGCGTTTTTTTCTCAGCCAACAATTAGATATTTATTCGATTTAAGATTGCATTTCTAAATTTCTCTTTTGTTTCGTTTCGAGAAAAGATGGGTCAATTCGTTAGGAATATTTTAAAAAGCCATCAGAAGGGGGTCCCCTAAATCTTCAACTTATTTTATAAATGTGCTAAATACTTCTGCAACCTTTCATCTCTAGTTTATATTAAAATAAACAAAACTTAGACCTCTATTATACGTATTTCTTATCTGATATTACATATTATAATTTCTTTCGCTCTCTTTTTCTCACTTCTTTTTGTAAAGTTTCAACTAGCAATAATCGCTCTGAAGTTTCTCACTAGCTAAGATATCGCCTCTACGCAAAGCAAACTTTACCCACTTCTTTTTAGTATCTCTTATTAGAATCGTATATAAGACTAAAGGCCTCAATAAATATATTGATTGAATGATAAACCATGAACAACAGAATATTAGGAAAAGTATAATTGCAACTACCGAACTCAGAAGCTCTATTAGAGACAATCCTCCAGATATTCTCCTTCTTCAAGAGCCTTATGTTTTAAATAGAAAGGTCGTGTTCGATATGGACTCGCAAATAGTAAATTGTTCCTCAACAGAAAACACTCATACTGCAACGGTTATATTTAATAAAAATATAAAATATAGGAAGTTGGAGGGTTTCACAAATCAGTTTTGTACATCAATCTCTATTAATACACCTAAATCTAGGACGATAATAGCAAACTTTTATATTCCTCCAAACAAATGCGATGACGAACATTTGAACTTTTTAAAGAATTTGATAGCTACCTTCGAGAGTACTTCCCTAATCCTCTGTGGAGATTTTAATTCCCGTCACCCGGTTTGGTTCGATAGAATTACAAACTCTAACGGATATAAAATGCAACCTATTATTAATGAATATAATCTTTTTATTCACAATAACAAAACTGCTACCTGTCGTAATAAAAGCATAATAGATCTCACTATTTCAAATAGACATTCATTGAAACTGGTGAACAATTGGCAAACTTTTGAATTAACCAATATTTCCGATCATGTGACAGTTTCATTTGATATCAATGTTAACTTAGATATTACAAACAATCAACAAAAATCTACATGGAAATTTAGTGAAAAGAAAGCAGATTGGTCACTGTTTTCAAATACAATTTCTAAACAAGAAGTAAGAAGATTGGAAAACGATATAAAAAAGGTCGAAAAAGAAACTGATATTGACATGGTAGTTGACAGGCTAACGGATATAATTCTGGAAGCTGCATATCAATCACTGGAGGTGAAATCTTCCAACTTCACTTTCGATACCGGGATCAAGTGGTGGAACAAAGAATTAGAACAAAAGAAAAAGTATTTTCATTATGTGAGAAATCTATACTTTCATCATAAAGCAATTAGTGTTGATGAATATAAGTCTAGAAAGAGGGAATCATGTGTCGAAATCCGCAATCCGTTTACCATGAATATAAGTCTGTCAGAAATAAATATAAAATAGTATTAGAAAAGCTAAGAGGAATAGTTGGCGGAATTTTATAGAAGAAAATGGATCTAGTAATCCGTTTGGAAACGCCTATAAAACCTTAAAAAAACTGAGTTCCTCTAATCAACAAAAGGGATTACCAATAATTGAACAGGCACCAGTAGATTCTAAAGAAACTCTAATAAAAGATCTGGTTAATGAACTAATTCCTGATGATACAACTATATCGGATACTGCTCACCATACATCAATAAGGAACTATACACCGAATTTTACAAACTCCAACTCATGCAATATTCATAAGAAAGAAATAGAAGAGCTAATCGACAAAATTAATGTAAATAAATCTCCTGGTACAGACAATATTAGTAATAATATGATAAAGAATGCTTTTCAACTAATACTTCCGATTTTACACTCAATATTTAATAAATGTATTCAAATAGGATACTTCCCAAAAAAATGGAAAACAGCAGCACTCAAAATAATAGCCAAACCCGGCAAAACCAATTATGAATCAGCTAAAAGCTACCGTCCGATATCTTTATTATCAAATTTTTCAAAGATTCTTGAAAAAATTCTCAAAAATAAAATATATGAATTTTATATTCAAAACAATCTGTTAAGCTCGAGGCAGCACGGTTTTATCAAGTCTAAGTCAACTATCACTGTTTGAATACTATAATCGATGTATCAATGGAGCATAAGCAAAAAGAACTGTCTGCACTAGTTACAATAGATATCTCGGAGGCTTTTGATAATGCCTGGTGGCCAGCGATCATCAAAAGAATAGACTCAGATAATTTACCGGAAAAACTGATCAAAATTCTACAATCATATTTAAATTCCAGGATAATTTCTTTCAGTTACGACAATCTAACAACTTCAAAGCCAATTACTAAGGGGTGTCCTCAGGGCGGTCCGCTTTCTCCACTTCTATGGCCAATTTTGTTGAATGATTTGCTGATGAATTTTCAGGTGCCCAATTGTGAGTTGATTTGCTATGCGGATGATATTTCGATCATATGCTGGAATAAAGATCTAGCATCACTAAAAATAGTTATAGAGGAAGCATTAAATACTATCGAATTGTGGTGTATTAAGAACAAGTTAGAAATCAGTTCCGAAAAAACAAACATTTTATATTTGCATAATAAAGAGAAGATCCCAGTTAAATTTAAGAGTGGATTAATTTCACCAGTACAAAAAATAAAAAGTTTTAGGAATAGCAATTGCAAATCAAAGAAGAAAAAACAAATTGAATTTTGCTTTTCATATAGAGGAAATAGTGAGCAGAACTCTAAGAATAAAAAAATTTCTATTCTCTCTGTGCAGCAAATCATAGGGTTTGAGCTCCCATAAAAGAATTACATTGTATAAATCTTTATTCAGATCAACTTTAACATATGGATCAGAAATATGGTTCAAATTTTTAAATAAAAAATCGATACAAAAATTAAACTCAATGCAATATCAGATATTAATATGGAGCATTCAAGCTTACAAGACAACTTCGTACAACTGTGTTCACAGTTTGGCAAAAACTCCATTGATTGCAGATTACATTGAAGCAAAAAATATGAAATATGACTTAAATAACTTAGCGTTCGAGGACAAGCAAAAATACAACATCGATATTCCCTTTATAATTAAATCCTATATAGACGAAAGAATGTTGCTCTTACTGAATAATACAAACGAGACATTTACAAGTTTTTTCAACCGGGGTATTCCAAATTATTTTCGCCCTAATTTCCACAACACACAATTTAGAACCAACCATGGTAATTTCGGGAGTTTTCTGGAAAGAATCCGCGCATCGGAGGATCCGGGCTGTTTTTGTGGATGCCGTATTCAAGATTCTACTCACCTTTTACTTAAGTGCCCAGCATTTCAAGACCACAGACTCAATAACGGTATTCTCTGTACCGATCCAAGAGAACTGATATCCAGCAGGGATTCATACATTGTATTCAATAGATTTTGTAAATTTATATCAAAGTTTTTAAATAATCTCAAGTGTTAGGTATAATTAACTATGTGCTGTATATATGATTTTTTTCCTTTTTTCTTTATTTTGAGAGGTGTGTTTAAATTAAATTACCTATGTATATAGTATGCTTGTTTGAAATCAATTTCAATAATATGGTAAATGCCTTGAGCATATGTTTTTGGATATATAAATAGATTCTCCCTCTCTCTCTCTCTCTCTCTCTCTTGTATTGCTTTCCTTTGGGCGCCAGTGTCCTTGGCGGGACATCGCGCTTTGTATTTACAGTTGAATATTACTTCAATGATAAACCAAACAATATTTTCTAATGGAGAGGTGCTCTAAATGAACATGAAAAATATCATTTTTCTTTACTTTTAATATTTACTAGACAAATGACGCGGCTTCGCCCAGTTTCATCTTTCAAATCCTTTTTTTTTTTCGTTTCAAAAAGAAGTAAATGACTAAATTTAGTTAAGACTACTAGAAAATTAGCAAAATGCATAGCGTAATCAATCAAGGAATGGGGATTTAAAATAAAATAAGTTTTTTAAAATTCTTTTAGACCCTTTTCAAGTGAAAAATTCGTTGACTTGATAGTTTTCAATATTACTGTTCTTTTAAATAAAATCGAAAAATATACAAAACACGAAGTAAAATATAAAGGAAAAAATAAATATTTGATCAAATTCTTTATTACAAACTTCTTTCAAAGTGTTTTATTATTATAAAATAAATTAATGTTGATAGATATAACCCCCTCCCCCTCTTCGCCTATCCCCCATGTTCATAATTGTAAAAAGAGGGATGATATTCAGAAAATTTATATAAAGTAAAAGGAACAAGATAAACCATCGCCTCGTTAGCGCAGTAGGTAGCGCGTCAGTCTCATAATCTGAAGGTCGTGAGTTCGATCCTCACACGGGGCATTTTTTTTAATGGAGCTATTTTGATGCTAACTTTGGAACACTTACCTTATATAAACCTACCATTATCCTATAACGTTTTATTCTAATTTCAATCAATTTTGATTCAACGTTAAAAAAAAAAAAAATACTTTTGCGATCATTTTTCTTTAACAACCCCGCTTTTAAAGACCAATATTCATGTCGCCTTTAAAATCTTATTACGACCAATTCTTGGTTTAAGTTATCAACACATTTTCTATATAGGAGTTCTTTGTATAGATAGGTTGGGATCCACATATTCGGAGTTCCACTTTGCACCAACCGAAATGATGGCAAATAAATATTTATTTAATCCAATCAATATATACCTTTTTATTACTTAAATACTTACGTATGGATTTCTCTATTTAAAAAAATATATATTGTCTCTATTTTCAGATACGGATGGGATGCGTTGATTCCTTCTTCGCTGTGCGCTTTATGGACAATTTTTCAGAATTTAAGAAGGTAGAAACGCATATGTTTTTTTTTTTTTCACCCAAGTGTTTTGTAAAGGATTTTTAGAACTATTTTGACATTTTGCATTGTAATAAAACATTGCACAATGCACTTATAAATCATAAGTATAATTAAAATTAAAAATCATTTTAAGAAATTGATGATTCAGGAATGATTAAGGGATGAGAAAATGGGATGGTTGTAAGATGAAATGGATGTGGCTAGAAGGAAATTGGGATTATTGTGAGAGAAAAAAAATGAATTGCTGGAATATTATAGAGATTAGTTCGAGATGAAAAGGAAATGAATTGAAGGATATAGGGATAATTGGAAGGTAATTAGGTGCGAGTAAGGGATATTGGGATGATTGGAAGGTAATTATATGCGAGTAAAGGATATAGGGATGATTGGAAGGTAATTATGTGCGAGTAAGGGATATAGGGATGATTGGACGGTAATTAGGTGAGATTAAGGGATATAGGGATAATTGGAAGGTAATTAGGTGATAGTAAAGGATATAGGGATGATTGGAAGGTAATTAGATGCGAGTAAGGGATATAGGGATAATTGGAAGGTAATTAGGTGCGAGTAAGGGATATAGGAATATTTAGAAGGTAATTAGGTGCGAGTAAGGGATATAGGGATAATTGGAAGGTAATTAGGTGCGAGTAAGGGATATAGGGATAATTGGAAGGTAATTAGGTGCGAGTAAGGGATATAGGGATAATTGGAAGGTAATTAGGTGCGAGTAAGGGATATAGGGATGATTGGAAGGTAATTATATTAGAGTAAGGGATATAGGGATGATTGGAAGGTAATTAGATGCGAGTAAGGGATATAGGGATAATTGGAAGGTAATTAGGTACGAGTAAGGTATATAGGGATAATTGGAAGGTAATTAGGTGCGAGTAAGGGATATAGGGATAATTGGAAGGTAATTAGGTGCGAGTAAGGGATATAGGGATAATTGGAAGGTAATTAGGTGCGAGTAAGGGATATAGGGATGATTGGAAGGTAATTATATTAGAGTAAGGGATATAGGGATGATTGGAAGGTAATTATGTGCGAGTAAGGGATATAGGGATGATTGGACGGTAATTAGGTGAGATTAAGGGATATAGGGATAATTAGAAGGTAATTAGGTGATAGTAAAGGTTATAGGGATAATTGGAAGGTAATTAGATGCGAGTAAGGGATATAGGGATAATTGGAAGGTAATTAGGTGCGAGTAAGGGATATAGGGATGATTGGAAGGTAATTAGGTGCGAGTAAGGGATGTAGGGATAATTGTGAGTTGAAAGGTGATGGCTAGAAGAAAGTATAAACGAGTGTAAGGTAAAATTAAACTTCTAGAAAAATATAAATGTAATAAATAATGGCAAAAATAAAATAAAAATATGGGTAAGAGGAAAGTAAATGTCTCGAAGAATATTGAAATAAAGATATGATAAAAGGTGATGGCAAGGTGAATATAAAGAAATGAATTTAATATTAAAAGTAGTGGCTAGAAGAATATTGAAATGGCGATATGATGAAAGAGTTAATGGAAAGAGGTATATAGAAATGAGGGTGTTAGAAGGAAATGTCAAAAAGAATATTGAGAAAACCAACCTTTCAGTTTTAATTATGATTTTAGTCTTGTTTATTGAATTTTATATAAAAATGAATTGTATATAATCTGCTAAAATGTATATAGGCGCAAGTATCCCAAGCTGGGATATCGTGTCCGATATATCAAATAAATAAAAATAAAAGAGGTCATGGCAAGAATTATATAGAAATGAGAGTAAGATAAAAGGAAAAACTCTAGAAGAAGATTGAAATGAAGAAAGATATGGCAAGAAGAATATAGAAATAAACGTAATATTAAAAATGATGGCTCAAAGACAATAGAAATGAGTGTAAGGTTAAGAGAATGAATAGAAGGGAACCTAGAGATGATTCCAAGGAAGAAGAATGCCCATGGATTGATATGTTATATAGAACTATGCCATAGAATATGACTTAGACCATCTCCATATTCCTATATACGTCTCCATGGATTTACTTTTGTCCTTAGGAAGTCGATATTTATGTATGGCAGTGCGTCACTGTTGCCATGGGGATAAACAACAAGGTCGTTTATCAAGTTCTTCTTCTCTGTGAAAGATTCTTATTTTGAGGAAGAATTGATTAATTAGCACTCAGTAAATCGGTGTTCTGGATATTCAATAGGCTCTGATAGTTCTATTTAAAAGGATGAAAAGACACTTTTTATTCCAATCAATCTAGCTTAATTTGAAATTTGATGAAAGACAGTAAATGAAAAGGCTGTTTTAGTCTGATTTAAGTATTGTTATATATTAGTAATATTCTCTTTAGAAATTGTCTATACTGACGTCATCGGCAATTTTTATCAAGTTTCAATTCCTTAATTGAGGCAGTTAAAAATAATAATAATCATAAACGGTGGGGGCTCGCTCTATTATAGGAAGCGATCCTTTCTTGAGATTTCCTCTATCGGTTACTTTTATTTATATTCTACGCTTGTGTAAAGTATAAAATATGGTACATGCTTTTTTTCTGCGTCAAGTTCACTTCATGTCTCGTCTTTCTATTTATTTTCTATTCATCTACACTTTCTATAGGCAAATTAAGACGTATTTGGCGGGGCACACTGGATAACGTGCCTGACTTCTGAAAAGAAGATTCCAGGCTCGAATCTTTGCAATTTTTAATAGTTGTAGGGCTATATATACACTGTAGTGCATCTTTTCTCGAAAACCTCCACGACACAAACGAAATATCGCCAGAGAGATCATTTCATGGAAAAGTGGCTTTCTAATTTTATTACAATGGAAATATAAAAATTTCATATAAAAAACTGAAGACCGCTTTATATTGGTTATTTTAAATGCTGACGTAGGGGGGTGAGGTAAGGAGACTTTGGCGAAATTTAGAAAATATCATGTGGAAAATTAAAACAAAGTACATTTTGTAACTGATCAGGAAGATGGGAAAAAAACTCCGTCATTGCGCCATCTAGCGGAATAAAAATGACCTAGACGTTGATTTATTTTTAGTTGAGATTTATTCCAACAGATGGCGCAAGCCACCAGCAACATGGAGTTGTAAAAAAAAATCAAAAAGACTTAAAATAAAAATAAATGATCATAGTTTAAGAAGTTGTTAATAATGCCACTGAATTGTTATTTAAGGTGTATTACTAATATATGCTAAATTTGAATATATTAAGTGTTAATTCTTATTCTATATATGAGATATGGGCCATTCTCTAATGACCCAGAGCAAAGAGGGCTTGAGGAATGGTCTAGCGTGGCTGCCACAGGGCGGTACCCTGACTCCGGGAAGTTGATATTCAATTGGTTCTGATCATTTATTACGGCGACGGAGCTAGCTGCTAAAAACGGCCGCCGTCTACCCAGCGCTATTCCTGGCCGAGCGGCGCGGTTCGCCTAGTTTAGGCTGATGGCTCCTCCGCCGATCCTCGCCGTCCTCCCCTGGCTGTTCCTCGTGCCCCTGCTAGCGGCCGTCGAGATCCAGGACTCCGTCGTCTTGTTCTGTAGGTACCTGCTCTGTCTGTAGCTTCTGTAGCTCTGGCTGCAGCTTCTGTCCTTGCTGATGTAGGTACATATTCTGTTCTTGCTGATATAGCTCTGTAGGTACATATTCTATGCTGTAGCTCTGGCTGCAGCTTCTGTCCTTGCTGATGTAGGTACATATTCTGTCCTTTGGCTGTAGCTCTGTAGGTACATATTCTCTGCTGTAGCTCTGGCTGTAGATTCTGTCCTTGCTAATGTAGCTCTGTAGATACATATTCTATCTTGGATGCTGTAGCTCTTGCTGAAGGTACCTGCTCTGTCCTTGCTGATGTAGCTCTGTAGGTATATATTCTGTCCTAGATGCTGTAGCTCTGAATGAAGGTATTACCTGCTCTACCCTAGATACTGTAGCTCTCTAGGTACCAATTCTATATGGATAACTTCTTGCTGTGGACGCCACCTCTTTATGGATATTTGCACTCCTATTGTAGGTCGACTCTCCGTAAGGATTCTTGCGTTCAAGTTAATTTCTGTAGATACTCATTTACATCTATTTATGTAGGAGGCCTTGCCACTGTAGCTAGTGTATCTGTAAAGATTTTTATGCTCCATAAATTTTCTTTAATGCCTTTAAATGACTCTTTCTCTCCCTATGAATGATGTATTCCTGCTGTAGGTAGACTTTCTGTGTGACCTAGACTATCTTTGCGGATACCACGTTGTTATAGGTCATGACCAACGTCTTTAAAGGGATATTCTGGTACTGCAAGTACTGGCCAGACCTCTCCTTATAGATAACCTCGTTTATAGGTGGACGGGAGGGCTTATCTTTATGTAGTGGAAAACTTTATGTAGGTAATCTTTCTTATTTGGGGATTCTATGTAGATACTGCATTTCTGTAGGTCATGGAACACGTCTCTACCTAAATATATTGGGGTCTAGGTAGTGGCAAGCGTCTACCTGTAAGGATTATCGTGTCCTCGTTGCACTCTGTAGATGTGTAGTTAAGAAGAAGGCCCGTATCTCTGTAGATACTTCTATGCTATACGCAGTAGAGGGTATCTCTCTGTAGTTATTCTTGTTCATTGTAAGTGCTTCTTTGTTGTTGAATACAAGGGCATTAATGCCCAGCCACATGGTCGAATCTCTATTTTTCCTCGTTACTGAAGATTATGGCCGGCTGTAGATACAATTGTACTGTAGGTATCTGCGTTTAACCTGCGTGTCTTGTTTATAGCTACCAGCGAGTTGTAAGTGGTTGCAATAATCTTCCTATATATAGAGGAACAACACAACTAAAGACACTATTCTATCTGTAAATACCTTTTCCTTAAGTAATCCTGCTCTAGTTTCCTTTGTACGTACGTTTATTTCGGTAGGTGATGTTCTGACGACTGAATATATAAATACTCCTATCTCTTTTCCACTTAGATAATGCGCTAAACCATTGTTATACTCTCATATGTAGTGCTACTTAGTTAGAAATAGTATTACTCCTACAATAGTAGATTCTTTCAGTTTTAGTCCGAATGCCTGCTCTCTTTAGCTTTTCATTCGTTGTTAAAATCATCATGATGGTAATAAACACTTACGTAATATTTCCTTAAAAGGGCCCTATTATTTACGAAATTTCGTATAAGGCACGTTAACTTTTTTTTTATATAAAGATATTTTATAATTATTATCATACCTTATTTATAGAGGGAGTAGTTTAAACACACACTCAACAATTTGGAGAGAACCCGTGTTCCTGGAGTACAAACACACATTTGTATGGTTGTCTTTATCTGTTAATTCTTTTTTTATATATTATTGTAAAATTACTGTAGACCTATTATTATCTGTATGATTCACTTAATTGCACATATGCTTATTTGCATATATGCATTTTTACCTATACACACCTTTTATATATATATAATTGTATATGAACTTAAGTCTTTATATTTTCGTATATAATTACCTTTTTGTAGTCACAACACACTCGCTTGTAGACTTTTATATTCCGGTAGGGATTCCTTTATTGTAGATTACGCTTTCGTAGACCTTATGTGTAGCATTGTTTTGTATAAACACACATTGTTGATCTCTATTTACCTGTGAAGAATTTACTATATTGTAGATGCATTTATAACGTGTAAGAAATATCTTATTGTAGATATAGTTTTAATTTGTTGATTACCTATAAGTAATATTTGAATTGTGTGCATACATTTGCACTTTTCACATAGGTTTACTGTCAATACACACACACAAACTCGCGAATTGTATATTTACTATAAACTTCTGTATACATTTATAATCTCTCGTAAAATCACTTTCAACTAGTTTTGAGAGTGTTTTTGTTACTTTCTATCAGAGCTAGCGATTGTGTAGACTATTTGTTCATATAATTATTCCAAGATCGAGAAGGAACCTACAGTACATGGTGGTAGTTAAAACGTAAACATGATATCTATTGATGGGAGTTACAAACCTAAGCATGTCTATTGGCAGCAATTGTGGTTGTTAAAACCTAGGCTTGGTTCAAGACAGCAAATGATGGTAATTAACATTTAAACATGGTGAAGAATACCAATTGGTGGGGTAGTTAAAGCTCAAACATGGTTCATGGCAGAAATTGGTTGTAGTTAATACCTAGGCCTGTCTATTGGTAGCATTTGGTTTTAATTAGAACCTAGGCATGTGTCTATTGGGACAATACATTTGGTTTTAGTTAAAACCTAGGGATGTCTATTGGCAACAATTGAAGCCCAGGCATGTCTATTGGCAGCATTTGGTGTCAATCAGAACCTAGGCATGTGTCTATTGGGGCAACACATTTGGTTTTAGTTAAAACCTAGGGATGTCTATAGGCAACAATTGAAACCCAGGCATGTCTATTGGCAGCATTTGGTGTCAATCAGAACCTAGGCATGTGTCTATTGGGGCAACACATTTGGTTTTAGTTAAAACCTAGGCATGTTCATTGGCAGAATTTGGTGCCAATTAAAACCTAGCCATGGCAATTGGTAGCAATTGGCTTCAGGTAAAACTTAGGCATGTAAATTGTTAGCATTTGGTTGTAGTTCAAACCAAGGCATGTATATTGGCAGCAATTGGTTGTAGTTGAAAACTAAGAAGATATAGAATCATGTTTCAATTTTTGCATGAGTATAAAAGTCATAGTCAAATAAGATTCAATAATCGTAAAGATAGAGGCTGCCTGGCCGGCATTCATATTTCTTCGAATAAAAGACACTTCGGCCAGTAAATCTTTTTATTGTCTGATATAATATTATGTCTAATATAAATATAATTCTAACGCTTTGCCAATTGTTTTAATTTTTGTTCGCTCCTGACGAGGACAAAAGATTTTTGTCGAAATGTCGAGACAATAAAAATATTTACTGGCCGAAGTGTCTTTTATTTGAAGAAAGATTCAATAAATTAAAAATATTTTCTACCTTAATTTTGAAAAATAGATCTTTATTACTAATAAAAACAATTTCAAGATAAAACGAATTTATTTTAAAATATTTCGATTAGCTGAACGCCAACCTTTATCAATATATAGTAAGGTATTTACTGTGGCTAAGTGAGCTCCGCGACACATGGCGTCAGAGGTTACATAATAAGAAGTTACATAATAATACATAAGCCCGAAACGCGTTAGTGCTTAGCTTTTCTTGATTAATCAAGAATGGGTAATCGGCCAATTCTGGAATAATTAAAAAATCAACGAATAGTTTATATTTATTCCGACAGATGACGCAAGCTATCAGTTACTTTTAGTTGCACGATAAGGAGATGCCTTTTTTTTCATAATATACTTAGTTTTTATTTTATCACCATACACATAATTACACACACAATCCACAACACATAAACACACACAATACAAACAATAATACACACGACACACAATACACACTACACACAATCAACACCCTCACACAACACACACAATTAACACCCTCACACAACACACACAATTAACACCCTCACACAACACACACAATTAACACCCTCACACAACACACACAATCAACACCCTCACACAACACACACAATTAACACCCTGACACAACACACACAATCAAAACCATCGCACAACACTCACAATCATCACCCTCACACAACACACACAATCAACACCATCACACAACACACACAATCAACACCCTCACACAACACACACAATCAACACCCTCACACAACACACACAATTAACACCCTCACACAACACACACAATCAACACCCTCACACAACACACACAATCAACACCCTCACACAACACACACAATCAACACCCTCACACAACACACACAATTAACACCATCACACAACACACACAAATAACACTCTCCCACAACACACACAATCAACACCATTACACAACACACACAATCAACACCATCACACAACACACACAATTAACACCCTCACACAACACACACAATCAACACCATTACACAACACACACAATTAACACCCTCACACAACACACAACAAACGAACACACTCACACAACACACACAATTTACACAGCACACACACAACACTCATACACGCTATATGGAGCTGAGTTCACTTACACAAAACGAATTTTGATCAAATTTGGCGTTTAGCCAACCGAAATATTGGTTAATCAATTTATTTTTGTGATACAATATATGCCTAGACTTTATTATGTTTTGTTTTTTTTTTTTATCAAAAAGATGCAGTCATCTACAATCTCTACAAAGGATATAAGAGATTTCTGTAGAGAGAAAAAAAAATCTGTTGATTTTAAATATTGTCGGTTCAAGTATTTTTCAAATCATCAATTCATCGCAACATTCATGTCTATTGGAATATTACTGGGACATTTTGTTCTCAACACTTGAGAAGGAGGTTTGAATTATAGCCGGTTAATTAAAAATAGGCTGATTAGGTTTAAAACTGTTTAAATACTGTATAATTAACCTTATATTGAGTATTCGGTTGAATTAAAAATGTAATTTTGAAATATAAATTGTTGGGATTGAAAATTCAGTTGAAATATTGTGAATATTGAGTTTTATAGAATGTTGAATTATTGGGGTTATACTACGTCTTCACATAGAAGGGATATAGCCAATCACCGGGCCATAAATTCTCTAAAAGGAAAACATTTAGCTAATTTTTTCTAGAAGTACTGTCTGGGGATTAAACTGGAGAAACTACTGGGAGAGTTAACCACGTTTAAGAAGGCTCTTACAATATATCTTCTCATAGTAGGAGCTGTAGAGAAAGAGAGATGATTTTAAAAGTATTTTTAAAGAATCAGCATTAAAAATTCAAATTTTAAAGTCATATAAGGTTGTCCAAAAATTTCGTTGTTTTTATAAACGTTTTTCTTATTACTTGGCGAATAATATTATTACGGCGAATAACATAATAATACATAATACAATTACTTTATACATATTAAAAATACATTATACATAACGGCGAATAATATTGGTATTTCAATTTTTGCAAGTGTTTACGAACTTTTGAGACAACCTTGTAAAAGAGTTTGAGATGATCTTATTGTATAAGTAGGGAATTGCTGGAATTCCAATGGTGTGGTTGAATGCTGAGAATTCCCACTGGCTAAGCCCCCTGCCCTCCTATAAATATCTTCTCCGGTCTCACCTACTTCTGTGACCTTCACCTTCCCTCGAGGAAATTGTTATCTTCCAGGAGACTCTTCTTGTCTTCTTCTTCCTTCCTTATCTCCACTCAATCACACTAAGGTATCAATCTTGTAAAGCTTGAGACTTTTGATGGTGTCTTCCGGGGAAGAGTAGAGCTCATTAATGGATGAGTCAATACAGTCAATAATGTGTATTGGAGTTGCAGGCTAAGAATTGCACTTAGTACATAGTGGGAAAACCCTGCAACCATTCTGGAAAGTCATTGTCTGCAGATGACCAGACTTAAGTCTGGAAATCAAAGACGGTTGTTCTCTTGGGAGGACAGAACCGGTGCTTGTCCCTCCTGCTCTGTACCAGTCATATGCAGAATTAGATTTCCATTCCTGCAGGCATTGGGTTTTGATGGTACGGAGGACTCTTCTTGTGAAATCGCTCTCTTAGAGTGGCTTTGACGAGTTTATTTTATACCATTTCCATGAAGCTACGATAGATATGGAGTGAGCTGAGGTTTACCATTAATTTACCGTAAGTACATGTCTACACAGAATGCCATACTTAGTTGGTCAATTAGTCGTAATGAAAGATAGATAGTAGATAGACTTATGCTTTCACAAGGTGCCACAGACTTGCACTTACTGCTTGGCGAAACATGTGAAAAATCAAGAACCATCGAAGCAAATCTTTCAAAAAGAATTGTTAAAGGCAAGATTCTATCGAGGATCGTGGTAGTCGAAAACTGACTGAGTTTGATGAGGTTTTATTTGTTGAAAATCATTTAAATTATAAAGAGGGACAATCCCTTGAAATATTTTGAGAAAATATTTTTTTCTTTCTCCCTCTCACAGATCTAGATACGCCTTTTTTATAAAAATAAATATGAAATGTTTGATGAGAGGGTATTTCCGTTCCCCTTTTTATATAATATTTTGGATGTTTTTCCGTTGTATGTAGATATCTTAATGGCTAAAATGAGCGAATCTTCATGACTTCTACTGTTCTTGCTGCGATTAAAAATACAGTGTTAGAGCTTTAAGAAGCGGTCTGGTAGACTAAATGGGCCAAACCGCTGGGAATGATGAGCCAAGCCCTCCCAATATTTTTTCATCGCGGTAAAGACAATAGAAGTTTGTTTTAAGTGTAAAAGAAACATTCGTGCTTTAATGCTTATATTTATTATAAAAATTATATTTTATTATTATTTTTTGCTTATCCCAAGTACACGTGGTACAGGCCATGATAATCATGGTCGGTAGAAGAAAACGACTCCTTTTACTGTAAGTACACCACATGTCTATACATGTGAAAAGCAGTTCGACTTTGCACTTACAAATGTGCCAGAGCCCCGTTTGGTTACTTGTACTCGCTGGTAGGATTGGAATTTTGCAAAAATCGGGGACCATTGGAGCATTTTTTAAATCAGATAAAAGTGCCTAATGCAGGAATCGAACCCGGGTCTTAGCGGTTGAAAACCAACGGTTTAGACTATCTTTCCACTGACCCCCTCTATTTTTTTATGATTGGATATATTGTAGCGTAGAATTCGAATCTTGGAATATCTTAAGATGTGAAGTATTTATTGATGACGTCAGTACGACTAGTCGACAATTATCAACCAAACTATCTACAGCTAGAGAATATCGAGCAAGCAAGCTAGGTAGCATATATGATGATTTTACAAATATAAAGTAATAAAAATCTTTTTTTAATATTTTAATTGAATAATTAAATTATTTATTCTCCACAATATTATCACTCTAAATAGTAGTCCCGATAACAGAAATTAATACTGCCACGTGTAAAATTGGAGAACACAAACTTCAGGATGAGACAGCAATTTATTTCAGGCAAGGGCAAACTATGAATGCTAAACAAAAGATGAGCTACGAGGGAAATTTACAGAGTAGCAAAATATAAACATAAAAATGACCACTCTGTTAATAAAAATAATAAAATTAATAAATACTTTGTTACAATATATTTTAATCATTATATAATCATTTTCCTATATACTCCAAAATAAATACTCCGAGGTATTTTATTCTATTGGATATTCAATGTAAAATATGTTCTCCTGTAGGAAGACTTTCTTGCCCGAAGGCTAGAGATATTTATAAATAAATGATTTGTGAAAAAGAAACTTTCCCTGGAGGCCTAATGTTTGTATTTTAATACTACAAAATACTCAAATTATTACATTTTAAAATATTTTATTTTAAATTATTTAACACACTCTTTCAGAAAAAGCGAGAGTAATAAAATATAATATATTCATATTTAGAAAATGTTTTAAAAGTAATATTCGTTTGGAAAACATTCATTGGACGATACTGGGATATTCGGTTGGCGTTGTTAGAAATATAAAAAGTAAAATATCAATAATAAATCTTGAAATTATTCAATTTAGATGACCATATTTGAAACATTTTATTGATCTATTCCAAAAGAAAATACAAGTTCAACATAGTGGATGCTAAAAAACAAATATAGAAATATCTACAAATTAATTATTTAAAAAATGAATGAAAATAGGTTAATTTACAAAGGATTCTTCTCCTGGTTCTTCGGATTCGGGCGGAAGGTCCTCTTGTGAGAAGGTCCACCTCTTCTTTCTTCGGGTAGGCATTTCCTTCAGACCCTTAGTGGTTATACCGCCATTGATCTTAGCCAAAAGTCCAAGAAGTGACACCTCGCTACATCTCTTTATTAATTAGAACAGGACATTTACCAGAGACTTCTTATTCAAAGACATTTCAGAGGAATCGTTTATATATGTATTTTTATTGATGTATCGTCACTTTTCTATAGGATTTGTTGTTTCTAATTTCTTTAAACCCGGATACCTTCTCTGAAACCTTTTTAAAAATACACCTATCCCCCGATTTACACGGTAGATACGTTCCTGAGAAAAACGTGTAAATCGGGGGATAGGTGTACACAGAAATAAAAATAAAATGCATTGACAGGTTAAAATATGTAGTCAGCACATAAGCTCGGGATTCCTCGTGAGATGTGTACACAGCGCATGTGTTAAATCACAGTAGCATTTAGTATAGTGCGATAAAAACAAAAAAAAAACTTATTTGGAAAACCGTGTAAAACAAGTACCGTGTAAATCGATGGATAGGTGTATTCTGTTTTATTGGTTTCATAGTGTATTACAGATTCCATTTAAAATTTCGTTTCGTCTAGTATAAGTTGGACTACCCTTGATTACAGACATTATGTAAATAAGTAATTGAGGCCTCAAAATTTCATCGGAGAGTCCAGTAGCAGATAAAAAATGTCGCCAAAGTTGCCAACAGAGGTCGTCATCTGAAGATACTTGGCACAACTCGCTAAACCTTTTTATCTCAAATCACGTGTGGGTTTTACAATTTGGGTGTGCAATATCTTAACCAGATTTTAGAGGCCGCGGTTTAAATTAGAAAATGTAAGCTTCTTTAAATAACCTAGCTTACGTTAGTTTTTTAAACTTCCATTTGCGTGCGCTTTATTTGAGGTCAATTCATGGATTCCATCATTCTATGTTATAGCGTGGATATGATAACAAGCTCTATTATAGCTTATATATTTTCACCCCCTTTCAATATCATTAATATAAAAATTAATTTGTATATAAAAATAATATATATCATCATATTTATTATCGTGATACTCCTGTTGAAGGACTGACAAGTCCGAAAGCTTGAAAATGAAAAAAAGAACAAGAAACTTAACCCTGGAAGCTTTATTTATTTTATATTATTATAGCTCTTATATTATGAACATTGAAAGTATTCTTAAAGCACGAATGTTTCTTTTTCATAAATATCTAACTTCTACTATCCTTACTGCGATGAATTCCCTCCCAATATTTTTCATCGCACTAAGAGCAGTAGAAGTATGATATTTGTGAAAAAGAAACATTCGTGCTTTGAATTCTTTCTTTTATTATATACTAGCCGAATGACCCGGGCAACGCCCGGGTTTTACCCGAATAAATGTTTTTATTCAAATACTATTCGTTACAATTATAAATTGGCACTGTGGATGTCACTTTTGTGAAACGTCCCGCTCCAAACTTTGTGTGTTTTAAGATATAAAAATAAAAATGTAAATTTTCACAACGATATTTGAAAATTATATTATTTTGATTTTCAAATACTATTCGTTACAATTATAAATTGGCGCCGTGGATGTCACTCTTGTGAAACGTCCCGCTCCAAACTTTGTGGCTGAGAAGCGATATTTTTATAGAAAGATGATCTGGCTTTTGTTTTCTGCTCGAATGAATGTTTTTCTGTTATAATTTTGTTCCTGCGTACAAATAAAATGAACTGGTTTCACCCGTGGTCTCTGCTTTTTGGAATATTTTTCCCGATATAATTTTGTATCTGATAATCAAACATGATACAGCAATATTGTCATCATCATTTTCTGACTAAAAAAACAACTATTTTGGCCCAGAACCTGTCAATTTTATTTTTTATTGGCTAAAAATCCGATAAATATATTTTCCAGATTTTTCTCTTTGTCCTGTCAAAACACGTTTTACATGTACATTAGGTCAGCTGATATTACCTCCCATTTTCACCGCTAGAGCCGCTGCTTGCGAGCGAAAAGGCAAATTTGCAACGCAATTTGCAAATAACTCGAAGAATATTCGGGATAGAGACCTGAAATTTTCACTATAAGTTTTTCCAGATTTTACTCTATATACTGTTAAAATTTCAGTCAGATTAGTTACGTATTGTGGACGTGTATAGCCGACATAGATACCCACATACATACATACATACATACACTGACTCTTATATATATAGGGATTGGAATATTAATTTATTATATAATTTATTATAACATGAATCATGAAAATTTCTCTTATAGAATTGTAAATAGTTATAAAACGAAGAGAAAATTTTTTATTTTTACTATACATGGGCTACAAGCTTTCGGGCTTCACGCCCTTCGACGGGTACCTGTCGAAGGGCGTGAAGCCCGAAAGCTTGTAGCCCATGTATAGTAAAAATAAAAAATTTTCTCTTCGTTTTATAACTATTTACATATAATTTATTAATTTATAATTTATATATTAATTGGAATAAATAGTGATTTTGGCTATGAAAACTATCTTTTTCATATAGAGAAGTGTTCTCTCATTGAGTTTCTACTGTAAATGGCATTCGTTTTTATATTCATGTTCTGATTTGTGGATTAAGGTCTCGTAACAGTTTAATAAACAGATTTATTATTTTTTGTATATTTTGGTACGCAACAACTTTTCTTTTAGCATTTATGATATCTTATAAACTTCAATATCCAGAATCCCTGGAAAATCTTGTAAGAAATAAACCTGTTTGGGGCTATCTCATGAATTGGGCCTTTACTTGCGTTGTAAAGGATAGATAAAACAAAAAGACTTAGGTCTCTGAAAGAAAACTCGGGTAGTTGATGATTTCTGTTCGCTCCTGGAGCCTGAGGGAATGGGGAGGGGGGAAGTTACCCAGATAAATAAAATAGGTTTTAATTATTTTGGATAACCAGAAAGTTGGGAATTCTGTACACTCATGGAGAATCAGGTTTCTCTCACAGTTACTATTATAACTACTGTTTAGAATTAAAATAAATTGTCATCCATGAAATTATATTTCCTCAAATTTCAACCTGACAATATTATTCAAAATTAAATAAATGGAAAATGGAAATCCTCCGAAAATATGAAAGTGGATAAGAACGTAAAGCTGCTGAATCAACAATCAAGAGAGATAGGTGAGCAAAAAAAACTGTAGAAAAAAAAAAAGATTAAATATAGTTCCCAGATATGAAAGAAGAGAAAAAAGAACTGAAAGAGATAGCGCGGTATAAATTATATAAATTATTTATATATTAGGATTATTTATTCTTTATATTATGTATCAATGAAGTCACAATACAAAACAAAATATTTAGAAAATAAAAAAAGGTATATATTGGATTGAATAAAAGGTTTATTTGCCAATATTTCAGTCGGCTGAATGCCAACTTTCGTTTTATGTTTTAGATGCCTTTTTACTATCTAACGATTTAAATATGAATTGCCTTTTATTCAGTACGAAAACAAAATAAGAATGTTATGAATTT
Source organism: Cordylochernes scorpioides (assembly GCA_030710605.1). NCBI lineage: Eukaryota > Metazoa > Arthropoda > Arachnida > Pseudoscorpiones > Chernetidae > Cordylochernes > Cordylochernes scorpioides. The sequence continues at coordinate 68,544,049 of CP092875.1, read as the reverse complement.
AACACTTAAATAACCAGGCAAAACAAAAACCTTTCACACTTGTTATTGATGTAAAATGAAGTCACCAAAGATAACAGAAATCTGTCGTAGATGTAACAATGAAGTCACAAGCGAAACCTAAAAACCTCTCATTGATATAACAATGAAGTCACTAGGGACAACAAAACCTAACGAAGATGTAACAATGAAGTCACTAGGGACAACAAAACCTATCGAAGATGTAACAATGAAGTCACTAGGGATAACAAAACCTATCGAAGATGTAACAATGAAGTCATAAGGGACAAAAAATAACCTGTAGTAAATGTATCAATGGAGTCACTAGGGACAACTAAACAAGTCGTAGATGTAACAATGAAGTCATAAGGGACAACAAACCCAGTCGTAGATATAACAATGATCTCATAAGGGACAAGAAAACCATGTCGTAGATGTAACAATGGAGTCCCTAGAGACAACGAAACCTGCCGTATATGTAGCAATGAAGTCACTAGGGACAACAAAACCTGTCGTAGATGTAACAATGAAGTCACTAGGGAACACCAAAACCTATCGTAGATGTAACAATGAAGTCATAATGGACAACAAAACCTGTCGTAGATGTATCAGTGTAGTCATAAGCGACAACAAAACCTATCTTAGATGTAGCAATGAAGTCACTAGGGACAACAAAACCTGTCGTAGATGTAACAATGAAGTCACTAGGGACAACAAAACCTATCGTAGATGTAACAATGAAGTCACAAGGGACAACAAAACCTGTCGTAGATGTAACAATGAAGTCACTAGGGACAACAAAACCTGTCGTAGATGTAACAATGAAGTCACTAGGGACAACAAAACCTGTCGTAGATGTAACAATGAAGTCACTAGGGACAACAAAACCTGTCGTAGATTTAACAATTTGTCATAAGGGACAACAAAACCAGTCGTAGATGTAACAATGAAGTCACTAGGGACAATAAACTCTGTCGTATATGTAACAATGAAGTCACTAGGGACAACAAAACCTGTCGTAGATTTAACAATTAGTCATAAGGGACAACAAAACCAGTCGTATGTAACAATGAAGTCACTAGGGACAATAAACCCTGTCGTAGATGTAACAATGAAGTCATAAGGAACAAAAAAACTTGTCGTAGATGTAACAATGAAGTCATTAGGGAAAACAAAAACCTGGTGTTTATATAAAAAGAGGGTACCAGAGAAAAAAGGCCGTAAATGTAACAATGAAATCACCAGCGACACCAAATTCTCTTGGTGATGTAACAATGAGGTCACTAGGGTTAACAACAACCTTTAGTATATGTAATATTGAGGTGACCAGAGACAACAAAAATCCGTAGTTAATATAACACTGAAGTTACCAGGGACATCAAAATCCGTTTTCAATGTAGCAGTAAAGTCACGGCGGGTACAAAAATATGTTCTTGATATAATAATGAAGTCACCGGGAACAAAAAACCCGTTGTTAATGTAACAATGAAGTCACCAGAGACAATATAATCCGTTTTCAATATAAGAGTAATCTCTTTTCAAAGAAATATCTTGTTGATGTAACAATGAAGTCACCAGGGACCAAAATAAACCCGTTGTTAATGTAAAAATAAATTCACCAGGGACAATAAAATCCGTTTTTATTATTATAGTCAAACCTTGTCACAGGCATCTCTTGTTGATCTAACAATGAATTCAACAGGGACCAAAAAACCCCGTTGTTAATCTAACAATGAAGTCACGTCGGGCACAAAAAGCTGTTGTTAATGTAACAATTAAGTCACCAGAGACAAAAGAAACGTGGTTAATTTAAAAATGAAGCTACAAGGGGCAACAATATCCCTTTTCAGTGCAACTGAGAGCAGTCACGTCAGGCACAAAAAGCTTCTTTTAAGGTAACAATGAAGTCACCAGGAACAAATAAAACGTGGTTAATTTAACAATGAAGTTACAAGGGGCAACAAAATACGTGGTTGATGTAACAATGAAATCAACAGAGATAAAAAAAACCTTGTTGATGGTGTAACAATGAAGTCACTAAGAACAAAAGATTTCGTTTTTTTTTATGTAGAAGTAAAGTCACGCCGGGCACAACAATCTGTTGTTGATGTCACAATGAAGTCACCAGGGACAACAAAACCGAATGTTGATCTAACAATGAAGTCACCAGAGACAATATATTCCTGTTGTTGATATAACAATAAAGTTACTTCGGACACAAAATTTGTTATTATTCGAACAAGGAAGTCTATTTTTCCCTATATGTTGGTTTTTATATCTAGGAATAAACCGTCATATTGTTTCAATGAGATAGGTAGGTGTTGAAGGTGAAAATCCCCTATTGTTTGTTTCAAATGATATTTTAGGGTTTAATTTAAGGAAATATAATATACATATACTAATTTTTCATATATAGAGGTTTATTTCCAAATAATAGATGGAATTCATTAAGCTAGCTGGGATGAAAAGATGGAAGTTGATTCACAGTTTCGTTTCCAGAAACTCAGCTGTGTGATCTTTGGTCTAGAGATTTCTAAGGAATTCTATTGGATAACTGAAATTTTGATATTAAAAATATATTTCTTATCAAAAGGTTTCTTTCCCCATAATATTTGGCATAGATTGTCAGCTACGTTTGAAATTTAATACTTTTTTATATTTTGCTGATTGCTATTATTGGAAAAACAGTTTCTCTAAAATAGTTTTGATTAAAAACTAATTATTGTTTTTGTTGTAACTACGGCGGGTTTGTTGTCCGCGGTGATTATTATTGTTTTATCTACAGCGTGTTTGTTGTCCGCGGTGATTATTCTTGTTGTATTTACGTGGTTTATTGTCCGCGGTGATTATTCTTGTTGTATCTACGGCGGGTTTGTTGTCCGCTGTAATTGTTATTGTTGTATCTACGGCGGGTTTGTTGTTCGCTGTAATTGTTATTGTTGTATCTACGGCGGGTTTGTTGTCCGCGGTGATTATTCTTGTTGAATTTACGTGGGGTTTGTTGTCCGCGGTGATTATTCTTGTTGTATCTACGGCGGGTTTGTTGTCCGCTGTAATTGTTATTGTTGTATCTACAGCGGGTTTGTTGTCCGCGGTGATTATTCTTGTTGTATTTACGTGGGGTTTGTTGTCCGCGGTGATTATTCTTGTTGTATCTACGGCGGGTTTGTTGTCCGCGGTGATTATTATTGTTTTCTCTACGGCGGGTTTGTTGTCCGCGGTGATTATTATTGTTTTCTCTACGGCGGGTTTGTTGTCCGCGGTGATTATTCTTGTTGAATTTACGTGGGGTTTGTTGTCCGCGGTGTTTATTCTTGTTGTATCTACGGCGGGTTTGTTATCCGCGGTGATTATTCTTGTTGTATCTACGGCGGGTTTGTTGTCTGCGGTGATTATTCTTGTTGTACCTACGGCGGGTTTGTTGTCCGCGGTGATTATTCTTGTTGTATCTACGGCGGGTTTGTTGTCCGCGGTGATTATTCTTGTTGTATCTACGGCGGGTTTGTTGACGCGGTGATTATTCTTGTTGTATCTACGGCGGGTTTGTTGACGCGGTGATTATTCTTGTTGTACCTACGGCGGGTTTGTTGTCCGCGGTGATTATTCTTGTTGTATCTACGGCAGGTTTGTTGTCCGCGGTGATTATTCTTGTTGTATCTACGGCGGGTTTGTTGACGCGGTGATTATTCTTGTTGTATCTACGGCAGGTTTGTTGTCCGCGGTGATTATTCTTGTTGTATCTACGGCGGGTTTGTTGACGCGGTGATTATTCTTGTTGTACCTACGGCGGGTTTGTTGCCCGCGGTGAATATTCTTGTTGTATCTACCGCGGGTTTGTTGTCCGCTCTAATTGTTATTGTCGTATCCACGGCGGGTTTGTTGTCTGCGGTGATTATTCTTGTTGTACCTACGGCGGGTTTGTTGTCCGCGGTGATTATTCTTGTTGTATCTACGGCAGGTTTGTTGTCCGCGGTGATTATTCTTGTTGTATCTACGGCGGGTTTGTTGACGCGGTGATTATTCTTGTTGTACCTACGGCGGGTTTGTTGCCCGCGGTGATTATTCTTGTTGTATCTACCGCGGGTTTGTTGTCCGCTGTAATTGTTATTGTTGTATCTACGGCGGGTTTGTTGTCCGCGGTGATTATTCTTGTTGTATCTACGGCGGTTTTGTTGTCCGCGGTGATTATTCTTGTTGTATCTACGGCGGGTTTGTTGTCCGCGGTGATTATTCTTGTTGTATCTACGGCGGGTTTGTTGTCCGCGGTAATTGTTATTGTTGTATCTACGGCGAGTTTGTTGTCCGCGGTGATTATTCTTGTTGTATATCTACGGCGGGTTTGTTGTCCGCGGTGATTATTTTTGTTGTACCTACGGCGGGTTTGTTGTCCGCGGTGATTATTTTTGTTGTACCTACGGCGGGTTTGTTGTCCGCTGTAATTATTCTTGTTGTATCTACGGTGGGTTTGTTGTCCGCTGTAATTATTCTTGTTGTACCTACGGCGGGTTTGTTGTGCGCTGTAATTATTCTTGTTGTATCTACGGCGGGTTTGTTGTCCGCTGTAATTATTCTTGTTGTATCTACGGTGGGTTTGTTGCCCGCGGTGATTATTCTTGTTGTATCTACGGTGGGTTTGTTGTCCGCTGTAATTATTCTTGTATCTACGGCGGGTTTGTTGTCCGCTGTAATTATTCTTGTTGTATCTACGGTGGGTTTGTTGTCCGCTGTAATTATTCTTGTTGTATCTACGGTGGGTTTGTTGTCCGCTGTAATTATTCTTGTCGTATCTACGGTGGGTTTGTTGTCCGCTGTAATTATTCTTGTTGTATCTACGGTGGGTTTGTTGTCCGCTGTAATTATTCTTGTTGTATCTACGGTGGGTTTGTTGTCCGCTGTAATTATTCTTGTTGTATCTACGGTGGGTTTGTTGTCCGCTGTAATTATTCTTGTTGTATCTACGGTGGGTTTGTTGTCCGCTGTAATTATTCTTGTTGTATCTACGGCGGGTTTGTTGTCCGCTGTAATTAATCTTGTTGTATCTACGGTGGGTTTGTTGTCCGCTGTAATTGTTATTGTCGTATCTCAGTACAGAAAAGGATAACATCTGGATATCGATTTTTTTTTATCACAAAACATAGGAACCGACAAACCCACCACCTGCTTGATATTTGTATATCTCCCTCCAAACGAACTGTACCAGAACAACTTAGTTAGATTAACTAAATATATGGAAAAACAGATAACTGACGGGAAAGAACTAATTCTGATTGGGGATTTAAATATTAGAACTGGAGGGCTCGGGGGACTGTAAAATCCAACAAATCTTCAACTCTCTTTAGTTTCCGAAAGAAAAGCAAGAGATCTAATAATTTCACCACTGGCTGAAGGACTCCTCGAGTTTCTCGAGGACAATTCGCTGACAATAATAAACGGACGATCAACAGGAGACAGAGAGGGAGACTTTACATATGTTTCGGAGAGAGGCTCATCAACTATTGATTACTGCATAGTTTCCCAAGGAATACTGGAAAAAATATCAGACTTCAGGATTGAAACTCAGATGTGAAACAGGCCGCGTCTCATTAATAATAACAGCTTTGAAATTGACTTTGAAATATTGGCTGAGGGTGCTGAGTATGGATACAAATAGACTGCCTCGAATATGTTTAACTAGAATGAGGCAATTATCCTGTGCTACAGGTGCGCCCATCGGTTTTATAAAACAATTAAGCAATTCACTTAATAATAACGGATCCTCGTGACTTACTTATTGTAATGATCCTGATTCACTAAGGAATGCTATCCCTGGAATATTAAGAACAGCGATAGAGAAAAACAATACAAAACGACCTAACAAGAATAACCCAATCAAAGTTATATTCCCACTATAGAGACATATATACAACGTTTACCACCGAAGAATACTTCTTAACTGAACTCCCTTTTCCTATCATCAGATTAATTGCACAATTTAGAACCCTTTCAATTTTTTTCAGAGAACACCATTTGATTTTATTGAGGCGTGAAGACCTGAAATGCACTTTCTGTGGATCAGGAATAACAACGGAGATGTTGCATTACTTATTTGACTGTGCTGTTCTGTCTGAGGAAAGACGAAAACTAAATGATAAAACGGGGCAACTTTGTCCTTCCTACCCGGCACTGATTAATGAAATATCAAAGAATAGGTTTATAGCGATGGCGATATTTGGATTCCACAAGACTATATCCCGGAAAAAGGCCACACAGTGTTCTCCCTATCCCTTGTGAACTGGCGAATCCTGTATAGGGCGAGTGGCCCTAAATAAAGGCTTTTTGTTGTTGTTGTTGTTATTGTCGTATCTACGGTGGGTTTGTTGTCCGCTGTAATTGTTATTGTCGTATCTACGGTGGGTTTGTTGTCCGCGGTAATTGTTATTGTCGTATCCACGGCGGGTTTGTTGTCCGCGGTGATTATTCTTGTTGTATCTACAGCTGGTTTGTTGTCCGCGGTGATTATTCTTGTTGTATCTACGGCGGGTTTGTTGTCCGCGGTGATTATTCTTGTTGTATCTACGGCGGGTTTGTTGTCCGCGGTGATTATTCTTGTTGTATCTACGGCGGGTTTGTTGTCCGCTGTAATTATTCTTGTTGTAACTACGGCGAGTTTGTTTTTCGCTCTAATTATTCTTGTTGTATCTACGGCGGGTTTGTTGTCCGCTGTAATTATTCTTGTTGTATCTAAGGCGGGTTTGTTGTCCGCGGTAATTATTCTTGTTGTATCTACGGCGGGTTTGTTGTCCGCGGTGATTATTCTTGTTGTATCTACGGCGGATTTGTTGTCCGCTGTAATTATTCTTGTTGTAACTACGGCGAGTTTGTTTTTCGCTCTAATTATTCTTGTTGTATCTACGGCGGGTTTGTTGTCCGCTGTAATTAATCTTGTTGTATATAAGGCGGGTTTGTTGTCCGCGGTAATTATTCTTGTTGTATCTACGGCGGGTTTGTTGTCCGCTGTAATTATTCTTGTTGTATCTACGGCGGGTTTGTTGTCCGCTGTAATTATTCTTGTTGTATCTACGGCGGGTTTGTTGTCCGCTGTAATTATTCTTGTTGTATCTACGGCGGGTTTGTTGTCCGCTCTAATTATTCTTGTTGTATCTACGGCGGGTTTGTTGTCCGCTGTAATTATTCTTGTTGTATCTACGGCGGCTTTGTTGTCCGCTCTAATTGTTGTTGTTGTATCTACGGCGGGTTTGTTGTCCGCTCTAATTATTCTTGTTGTATATCTACGGCGGGTTTGTTGTCCGCGGTAATTATTCTTGTTGTATCTATGGCGGGTTTGTTTTCTGGTTTGCCCATATTGTCAATTTTGTTCTAAGTGTGAACAATCGATCCTAAATTACTCTAAAATTACATTTTAATAACTTAAATATATTATTCTCTATCTCTCACCTACGTTTGTCTTACTAAATATTTTAATGGTCACCATCTAAAAGTATATTTTTGTGTTTCAAAAATATTTAGTTCTCTAAAATAAATAAAAAATGTAAACCTATTTTTTTTATATAAAATTTTAAAAATATTTTCAATATCCTAGTAATATATTTTTACTTTTCAATGGAAATAATAAATTTCGTTATGTTAAGTATAGTGGTGTGTTCACACACACATATATTTTGGTATACTATTGAAGGGTAACAACCCTATGATAGATGTTTCCACAAGAAAGTAGATACACCATGTTAGCTATGACCAGATGTCGAAGTGTGTTATTTCCGTTCGGTTTTCTCCAAGAAAACTTGCCCAGCTGTCCTGGGGGAGTTTCCTAACACTTGGCGCCTTGCCACCTCCAGACTTGTAGCTCTAAATCTCTCTGTCGGCCCGCCAGCTGAGCACATTTGTTGTATCGCTATGTGAATCTGATTACATACATATACAGAACATAAATCGTCTAAAATACCTTCTTTTTAATGGTGTAAAGTTTGAAACATTATCAGTTTATACCAATAGAAGAAACCTATTGAAGATTAATTTGTGCTACACTTGTTGCATCGCTGTGTGAATCTGATCACATACATGTACAGAACATAAATCGTCTAAAATGCATTATTTTTAATGGTGTAAAGTTTGAAAGATTATCATTTTATACAAATAGAAGAAACCTATTAAAAGATAAATTTGTGCTACACTTGTTGCATCGCAGTGTGAAAATGATTACATACATGTACATAACCTAACACGTCTAAAATACCTTCTTTTTAATGGTGAAAGTTTTGAAAGATTATCAGTTTATAAGAATAGAAGAAACCTATTGAAGATTATTTTGTGCCTCACTTGTTGCATCGCTGTGAAGCTGATTACATACATGTACGTTACCTAACACGTGTAAAATATCTTTTTTTTAATGGTGTAAAGTTTAAAACATTATCAGTTTATACCAATAGAAGAAACCTATTGAAGATACATTTGTGCTACACTTGTTGCATCGCTGTGTGAATCTGATCACATACATGTACAGAACCTAACACGTCTAAAATATCTTCTTTTTAATGGTGTAAAGTTTGGAACATTATCAGTTTATACCAATAGAAAAAACCTATTGAAGATACATTTGTGCTACACTTGTTGCATCGCTGTGTGAAAATGATTACATACATGTACAGAACCTAACAAGTCTAAAATACCTTCTTTTTAATGGTGTAAAGTTTGAAACATTATCAGTTTATAAGAATAGAAGAAATCTATTGAAGATACATTTGTGCTACACATGTTGCATCGCTGTGTGAATCTGATTACATACATGTACAGAACCTAACAAGTCTAAAATACCTTCTTTTTAATGGTGTAAAGTTTGAAACATTATCAGTTTATAAGAATAGAAGAAATCTATTGAAGATACATTTGTGCTACACATGTTGCATCGCTGTGTGAATCTGATTACATACATGTACAGAACCTAACACGTCTAAAATATCTTCCTTTTAATGGTGTTAAGTTTGAAAGATTATCAGTAATACGAATAGAAGAAACCTATTGAAGATACATTTGTGCTACACTTGTTGCATCGCTGTGTGAATCTGATTACATACATGAATGGAACAGAACCTAAATCTTCTCGAATACATTTATTCTAGTGTACTTTTAATGGTATAAAGTTTCAAAGCTTACTAGTTTATACCAATAGAATAAACTTAATCAAGACACTTGTGCTACGCTTGTTACACCAATAAGCTAAACACTACTCCTCCAGTTATAAATATTCAATATTTGAAAAAGGGAAAATAAAAATCAGGTAAAAAGTTTCCTTTAATATTGAATTTGCATGCTTTAAAGCAATATATACTGCTTTTCAACGTGCTAATACTCTATGTACAAATTAGCCCAATGAAGAGCACTATATATGCTCGATGGCTTGCAAATTCAAAATTAAAAGAAACTTTTTACCTGATTTTTATTTTTATTTTTTCAAATAATTTCTGGGTAATTATTGCTCACATAAATATTCACTATATTAATCAAATGGAACACTTTGAAAACACATGCTAAATATTTAGATAATAAAAAGACATATATTCGATTGAATATAAGTTTCATTTGCCAATATTTCCGTTGGCTGAACGCCAACCTTTATCAAGGCATATAGATGTTGTATAAACAAACTCAGCGACGCATAGTGTTATCACAGTTGAAATAATTTATAACACTATACGGCGCTGAGTTTTTTTATACAAAAATGTAATGCCTTGACAAAAGTTTGGCGTTCAGACAACCGAAATATTGACAAATAAATATTTTATCCAATCCAATATATACCTTTTAATTATCTAAAAATTTAGCATGTGTTATCAATGTTTCCCATTTGACTAATATAGTTTTATTTTTTCCCCCCCTTATCCCTAGTACACGTGGTACAGGCCATGATAATCATGGTGGGTAGAAGTAGGCGACTGCTTTTACTGTAAGTGCAACACATGTCTACACATGTGAAAAGCAGTTCGACTTTGCACTTACAAATGTGACAGAGCCCCGTTTTTTTACTTGCACTCGCTGGTAGGGTTGAACTTTTTCAAGAATCTGGAGCCATTGGAGCATTTTTTTATCAGAAAAAAAGTGCCCAATACGGGAATCGAACCCAAGTTGTAGCGGTCGAAAACCAACGGTTTAGACCATCCATCCACCGACTCCTACTAATATAGGGAATATTTATAACTAGTGAAGAGTAGTGTATTCAGCGTATTAGTGTAACAAGTGTAGCACAAATTCTGCAATAAGTTTCTTCAATTGGTATAAACTGATAATGTTTCAACCTTTATACCATTAAAAGGTAGGTATTTCAAACGATTTATGTTCTGTATATGAATGTAATCAGATTCACAGCGATGCAACAAGTGTTTTATATGCCTTTTTATTATCTAAAGATTTAACTATGGATTGCTCTATATTCAGAACATGTTAAATAACTGTATGGTGTTATGCCTTGTTATAAAAAGGAAATACTCTTACCATAAGAATTTATCTCGCTTAGTTTTATTTATTTAACTATTTACAAGGCAACATTATCTAACTTATAACAATCACAGCTATGCCGGAACTTCCGCCGGCCTAAGGTAAACAAAAACAGTAATGATGATGATCACCTTACCGATAAATTCGCCGGGTTGGTAACTTATTCTCAACACATCTCCCCTTTTTCTTCTATTGGTATTGGTATAAACTGATAATGTTTCAACCTTTATACCATTAAAAGAAGGTATTTCAGACGATTTATGTTCTGTATATGTATGTAATCAGATTCACAGCTATTCAACAAGTTTGTTATATGACTTTTTATTATCTAAAGATTTAACTATGGATTGCTCTATATTCAGAACATGGTAAATTGTAACAACACTGTCTCCGAGGATAGGTTCCTTGAAGAAGGAACAAAAGTTAACGGCGACGAGTTACTTTTATTAATGCTGTAAATTCGGCAAGCTTTAGGACTTTGATGTCCTTCGACAGGCAATTTTCCAAGAAACTGAAAGATAATATATATAGGTAAATATTTACATAATTAGAACTTTTCTTAGTGAAATAAATGATTATTATACAAAATTATTTTCTCTTTATCTATGTAAACAAATGTGTTCTGAGGAAAGGGATGACTACCTTAGGATGCAGGAAAAGACAAAACACCATCTGGTTGGAGGCAATGTGTTGTTACAATTTATAATTTGCAGGATTCTATCTTTCGACACTTGTTAAATGCTCCTTAACAAAACACAAAACGTTCTAATTCTCCAGATTCAAACATTCACTGGGGGGTCGGTGGAAGGATGGTCTAAACCGTTGGTTTTCGACCGCTACGACCCGGGTTCGATTCCCGCATCGGGCACTTTTTTCTGATTTAAAAAAAAATCTTTAATGGCCCCCGATTCTTGCAGAAGTCCAACCCCACCAGTGAGTGCAAGTAACCAAACGGGGCTCTGGCACATTTGTAAGTGCAAAGTCGAACTGCTTTTCACGTGTGTAGACATGTGGTGCACTTACAGTAAAAGCAGTCGTCTACTTCTAACCACCATGATTATCATGGCCTGTACCACGTGTACTAGGGATAAGCAAAAAAAAACATTCACTACATTGGTTCGACAGAAGACTTTGAGAACACCTGTTAGATGACCCGACAATTCACAAAAACTTCAAATATTTTCAAGTTATAAATAAGCGACTGGAAACTCTTAACAGTACTTTTATAAAATAAATGAAGCTTCCAGGGCTAAGTTTCTTGTTCAACTTTTTATTTTTAGCTTTCAGACTTGTCAGTCCTTCAACAGGAGTATCACGTTAATAAATTGATGATAAATACTATTTTTATATACAAATTATTATTTATATATTATAAATATTTATGATATTGAAAAGGAGAGAATATATTACATTCTTTGCGCGTAACAGTACTTGTTACATAAACCAAAATTTTCAAAACACCTATAGTTTCAAATATAAATGACATTATTCAAATATGTATTACATAGAGACTTGTTGCATGTTCAAACAAAACAGAAAACTTTGTGCGTTTTATCTTATCTATAAACTGAGTGTATTTATTAGTTGAATAAAAAACACACAAAACAAGAAATTTTGAACGTTTTTTCCATGTTTATATAAATAATATTATATTAATTCGAATTCTCTTGACTACTATTTATAAGGTTGTTCCAAAAGTTCCTGTTTTTCTTAAAACGTTGTTTTTCTTATTACTTGGTGAATTATATTATTACGCCGAATACATAATAATACATAATACAATTACTTTATACATTATACAAAGACATTATACATTATACAAAGACATTATACATTATACAAAGACATTATACATAACGGGGCGAATAATATTATGACGAATAATATTGGTATTTCAATTTTTTGAAAGTGTTTAGGAACTTTTGGTACAACCTTGTATATAGAGCGCGTGATATAATGTTTCAATAATATATATTGTTACATCATGATTAATGGCGTATTTCTTATATTATTTTTAATATATTTGAAATTTAAATTATGTATTTATTTATTTTTATATAAAATATTCTATGATATTTATTTAAAACACAGATTATTTAGATTGTCATCATTTGTATTTAGGTACACGTGTGACTTCACTGCTCTCTTTGATGTGAGAAAATAAATAAATTATTCTGGAGGCTACTAAAAGTAGACTTATCTCATTATTCCCTTTTATAAATTTGTAGGATGGTTGAAACACGCTCTGGTAAGATGCAAGACACGTCTGAGGAGAGAATCAAGGCTGAAGAGTCTGCCACGCCGCAACCTGGTGCAACAATTGGTAGAGATGCTAATTCCGACCCAGTTGTCCTGAATCCCAACATCGACATCCCCAAGTATGATGGGACGGAAGACCCTCGCCCATGGATTGAATCTCTTGAAGAAATTGGCTTCCTGTACCATTGGGCAGACTACATTATCTCTCGTTATGCTGCCATGAATATGATTGGTAGCGCCAAAACCTGGCTGAACCTACACAAGATAAGTTTCACCAGCTGGGAAAATTTCAAGAGCCGCCTAATTGAGGATTTTGCCTCAGACGCCAACAAAGAAGAAATTAAGATGAGACTAAACAGGATGCAACAGTGGAATGAACCTGCAATCAGGTTCGCAGAGGATATCCTTGTACTGTGCAACAAGGTCGACCCCCAAATGGAAGAAGAGACTAAAATAAACTGGGTTATTGGAGGGTTAAAGAAAGAATACTCTTTTGCCCTTCACCTAAACCCTCCTAAAAATACCAATGAACTCTTAGAAATTTGTAAAAAGCTGGATTTGTTCGAAAAGAATTACCAAGAACGTGCAGAAAAATCAAAAGCTCTATACAATGGACCACGCTCTCCTCGTCCCCATCATCAAGAGCAATGGAAGAATGCTACGTCGTTCAGAAGACCATATCAGAACACCTCCAAGCCCCAGGCCCCCGCTCCGAGGTACTACCAGAACACCTCCAAGCCCCAGGCCCCCACTCCGAGGTACTACCAGAACAAGCCTCTGCCCCAGGTATCTGCCCCTAGACGATCTTACACTCCCAATCCTGAGCCAAAACCGGTCTACCCAAGTAAAACATACAATAAGAATCCAAATTCAAATAGGAATAGGACAGAAGACGGGAGACCAATATGTTTCAAGTGTAACAAGCCAGGACACGTAGCGCGGTATTGCAGAGTCAAGTTTGTGAGGATCGTAGAAGAGGACCCCTCAGTTTCCCAAGACAAGAGTCAAGAAAATATTCAAATGGACGAAAGAAAAGATTATACACGGCCTCGCCTCTATGCGGATGTTTGTAATGACACACAAACGAATATTCCTACACGGAATAGATATTCCGTGTTGGAAGATTTAAACTAAGTGTCGCGCCTGATTCCTTCAATCAAAGCAAGTCGACCATAAATGGAATTAGAAAGTTGGACCCTAGGTACAAAATTAATATTAATGTGGACAAGATAGGGTTATGCGAAGCTTTGATTGATACAGGCGCCGATCTTTCAGTGGTCGACCTAAGGACAGCACTTTTTGCTGGCCGTGAAATAAATAGTCTCACTAAAACATGTTCAGGACCCGATGGGAAAAAATTAGATATGGTAGGTAGCATTATTTTAGATTTAAAAATTGATGACACTGAATTATCCCACGAATTTGTAGTAATGGACGCGCATCTACGAACTCTTATTCTTGGACGAGATTTCCTTAAAAAAATGAATGCTAAAATTGATTGTAAACGAGAAACGATAAAATATAATTTGATGAGTAATCATGACGTAAGCAATTATGATCTAAAAAAAATAAAGAGCACTACAGATACCGTTATACCTAAACTATCTATTAAATTGATTAGGGCCTCAATAGAAGCAGAGGATGGGGAATATGTCATCGAAGAGAACAACAAAATGACTCAAACAAATGGTCTTCGATTGGCAAGAAGTTTGCTTACTGTCACGGATAAGAAAACTCATATCTGGATAACGAACCCTTATCCTCGACCTTTAAAAATCATGAAAGACCAAACATTGGCTTATGGAAGTCTTCCTGCAGAGGTAAATTTTATAGAGAATATAGAGAAGCAGAATGAAAATGACGAAATACAATTTCAAATAAACAAAAATTTATCATTTAAAGAACAAGAGAGGTTAAAACAAATTTTGGCCAAGTATACTGATTTGTTCTCATCAAGGTTAGGCAGGACCAATTTGGCAAAACATCAGATTCATACAGAAGACGCAAAACCGATAAAGCACAAGCCTTACAGGGTAAGTGCTAAGGAACGAACCATCATAAAGGATCAAATAGACGAGATGCTTGAAGAAGGAATAATTAGACCATCTTCAAGTCCCTGGTCCTTTCCCGTTATATTGGTCAAAAAACGAGATGGCAAATACAGATTTTGTGTGGATTACAGGAAATTAAATGAAGTAACAGTGAAGGATGTTTATCCAATCCCAAGAATTGATGATGTAATGGATTCTCTCCAAGGATCCAAGTACTTCTCAGCAATAGATCTCAAATCGGGATATTGGCAAGTCGAAATTGAAGAGAGAGACAAAGAGAAGACGGCTTTCACTACGGCACATGGGTTATATGAATTCAACGTGATGCCTTTTGGACTTTGTAACGCGCCTGCTACCTTTGAGAGAAATATGGAGAATATGCTTGGAAATCTGAGATGGCAAATTTGTTTGTGTTATCTGGATGATGTTATCATATATAGCCCGGATTTTCCAACGCACCTCAAAAGACTCGAAGCTGTTTTTAGATGTTTTCGTGAATCTAATTTAAGATTAAACGACAAAAAAATGCCGATTTGTTTTTGAAGAATTGGAGATTCTCGGCTATATAACGAGCAAACATGGTATAAAACCCGCGGAACATAACATCAAAGCTATCAGAAATTTCCCTCGGCCCACAAAGGTCAAAGAAGTACAATCATTTTTGGGAATGTGCTCATATTATAGAAAATTTATCAAAGATTTCTCAAAAATTGCTGACCCTTTGACCAACCTTATTAAAACAAGTGTATCATTTACCTGGACAGAAAGGCAAGAGGAAGCGTTTCAAACCCTAAAAACAGCACTATTAAGTCCACCAATCTTAGGGCACTTCAATCCAAATGCGCCTACTTATATTCATACTGATGCGTCCAACATCGGCATAGGTGCAACTCTTGTCCAAGACATCGGTGGTGAAGAGAAGGTGATCTCATATTTGAGTCGTACCCTGAGTAAAGCGGAGCAAAATTATTCAACCACTGAAAAAGAATGTCTGGCCGTTGTCTGGTCAATGTCAAAATTACGACCCTACCTTTATGGAAGACACTTTAAAATAGTAACAGACCATCACGCCTTATGCTGGCTCAAAAACTTGAAGGATCCAACAGGTCGATGGGCATTGAAAATTCAAGAATATGACTTCGATATAATACATAAATCGGGAAAGAAGCATCTGGACGCCGATGGCTTATCTAGGGGACCCTTACCAGAAACTGATTGGGATGAGGATTTTGAAAGGCTATTTTTAAATCAAATAACAGACGAAGAGGATAAATTTATCGAAAGTGTTAAGAAAAACCTTAATGGAAGCAGGCGATCAATTGCGCAAAACTTTAAAGAAGAAGATGGATGCCTCTTTAAGAAAAACCCGAACCCTGAAGGCAGGGCGTGGTTGCTTGTGGTTCCAGAGAATAAAAAGAGAGAAATTATGTAAGAATATCACAATCATATGTCGAATGGCCATCTGGGCGTCGCCAGAACCATGTACCGAATAAAGAGTAAATACATTTGGCCATCCATGCTAAAGGATGTCTCAGAATTCGTTAAGACGTTAACCTTTGCCAAAGTAGGAAAGGCTCAAACCAATTACCTTCTGGACTACTACAGCCCATCCCCCCAGCCAACTTTCCTTTCGAAAGAATTGGAATTGACTTTGTTGGTCCACTGCCATCTACGAAAAACAGGAAAAATGGATAATCGTGCTGACGGACTACTACACTAGATATGCAGAAACAAGAGCAGTCTCGGAAGCAACAGTGAAAGAAGTTTCTAAATTTCTAGTAGAGGATATCTTTCTTCGGCACGGAGCCCCACAATATCTTATTAGTGACAGAGGCTCTCAATTTACCAGTAATTTAATGAAAGAGGTGATGAAAACGTGCAAGATTAAACATTGCTTCACAACGAGCTATCATCCCCAGACTAATGGATTGACAGAGCGGTTAAATAGAACATTGATCAATATGCTCAGTATGTATGTGAACACTGATCAGAAAAATTGGGACGAAATACTCCCATTCATCACTCACGCTTACAATACTACAATTCAGGAAACCACAGGATATTCTCCCTTTTTCCTGATGTTTGGAAGAGAACCCACGTCTCTTTTGGACGACAGGAATATCTCGGTGGACATTGACAAGGATGATTATGATGAATACATAAAACATCACTTAGACAAAATAAACAGAACAAGAAAATTAGTTATTAACAACACAATAAAGACTCAAGAAAGAATGAAAAAGAACTATGACAAGAAACACATGGAAAGAAGCTACGAACCAGGAGAATTAGTAGCAGTTTGGACACCAATTAGGAAAATAGGAAAGTGTGAGAAACTACTGAGAAAATATTTTGGCCCATATAGAATATTAAAGAAGCTGTCTAACGTAAATTACTTAATTGAGCCAAAAGATAATCCTGGCCAAGACCCATTGATTGTCCATGTCTCAAGACTCAAACCCTATTTTGAGAGAATTGATGAGGTAACTCACGAGGACGTGACGACCTCTGGAGAGGGGGAAGTGTTACATCATGATTAATGGCGTATTTCTTATATTATTTTTAATATATTTGAAATTTAAATTATGTATTTATTTATTTTTATATAAAATATTCTATGATATTTATTTAAAACACAGATTATTTAGATTGTCATCATTTGTATTTAGGTACACGTGTGACTTCACTGCTCTCTTTGATGTGAGAAAATAAATAAATTATTCTGGAGGCTACTAAAAGTAGACTTATCTCATTATTCCCTTTTATAAATTTGTAGGATGGTTGAAACACGCTCTGGTAAGATGCAAGACACGTCTGAGGAGAGAATCAAGGCTGAAGAGTCTGCCACGCCGCAACCTGTTGCAACAATATATAATAATAAAAATTTGTATCTTTATATTGCATCTTTTTTTTCCTTTCTCGATCTTACTTTTATATCTTTAATCACACACATTGACCAAATTTCTCTATAGAGGCTATTTAAATTGAACATTATATACAAGTGTATATCCAGTACAACCTACCTGTAAAGGACATCTAATTGCTGAGTCAAAGTGTCCTTTATAGATAGGCGTCCTCTTAACGGAGAGTTGTATTTTTATATGTTAACACTAGAAAAAAATCTTTATGAGTTTATTATTTTATTTATTATATTATAGAATATTATATTCTTGTTGAAAACACTTAGTAAATTGGTTATAGTAAACTAATTAAATACCATTAAACACACACATTGCAAATAAATTATATCTTTAAAAAATAATATTTGTTCAACTCTTCGATTTTCTGAATGGCATATCTTTTGCAGATACAAAGGCTTGTTTGATTTCTATAAATGACGTTGGGTTCATTTATTTCTTGCACCCCATCATTCAACCACGTAATTAATAGATCAATTAGACCCAAATCATATTATTATCTTTACAAGTATTTTATATCGTCAAATGATCTCAATAATTATATACAGTCGAATTTAGATGTTTAAAAGCCCAAGGGACAAAATAAATATCGAATTATTCACAAATTCGAATTAAAAACCGAAATTGTATTTATAGGAAATTCTAGGAACCAATATAAAATTTCGAATTAAAAACTTTTTTCGAATTATCCAAGCTCTACATTATTTACTTATCCGTGCACAGTGAAACCATTTCCACATTAAATTATTCCCATTCGGCGTTATGGTTTTGATCTAATACACCTATACCTATTAGAAAATAAAAAGACATATATTGGATTGAATAAAAGATTTATTTGCCAATATTTCGGCTGGCCGAACGCCAACCTTTATAGAGGCATTACATTTTTTTGTAAAACGAATTTGAAAATTTCCCGCATGAGTTTCTTTTCAACGAAAAATCAAAATTTATTTTTAGGAGAAATAAATGTGAATTCCCATCCCTGGACACTTTTATTTTTCCGTTTATCATTATTCTTCACAATTCATCCTTTCATATCTAATCCCTAAGGTTGGAAATTATCGTTATTTCTCCTAAAATAAATTTTGATTTTTCGTTGAAAAGAAACTCATGCGGGAAAATTTCAAATGTCGTTTTACAATCACAAGCCGCATTATATTATATTGTACATTTTTTTTGTATACACCGTAATACCTCAATATAGGTTGGCGTTCGGCCAGCCGAAATATGAGCAAATAAATCTTTTATTCAATCCAATATATGCCTTTTTACTATCTAATGATTTAAGTTTGGATTGCTCTATTTTAAGAACGTATACCTATGTTTGTAAGATTCTCCCGGTACCATTGCATCTTTGCATCATAAAAGAAACAGGCCATACATTTAACTTATCTCAATCCATAGTCTTCTTCTTCTTTCTTATCTCCACTCAATCACACTAAGGTATCAAGCTTGTAAAGCTTGAGATTTTTGATGGTGTCTGCCGGGGAAGAGTAGAGCTCATCAATGGATGAGTCAATACAGTCAATAATATGTCTTGGGGTTTCAATCCATAGTGTATTATGACAACATCCATAGTAAATACCAAATACTTTTAATAGAATCTATGATATCCAAACAGCAAAAAATCATAAACAGATAAATTGAAATATCAGAAACATACGAAACAATATGGACAAATACTATCCCATAGATGTAGGCACTCTTCTATATATAGCAAAATAGTTCACGAATTTATTAAATTTAATTTGAAGTCTCGAGATATCGTTTAACTAGCACGTATTATCCACCATGCACGTATATTTTCAAAAAGTTGTTTTTCACACACAAAGAATGTAATAATTTTTCTCTATCATAAGTATTTGAAATATGTTAATAATAATTTGTACATAAAAATGGTTTTATTATTAATTTATTAACTTGATAATCCTGTTGAAAAACTGACAAATCCGAAAGCTTGAAAATAAAAAGTTGAACAAGAAACTTGACCCTGGAAACTTAATTTTATTCATAATATGAAGTTTTTGTGAATTTTCTGGCCATCTAACATGTGTTCTCAAAGTCTTCTGTCGGACCAATGTAGTGAATGTTTGAATCTGAAGAATTAGAACGTTTTGTGTTTTGTTGAGGAGCATTTAACCAGTGTCGAAAGATAGAATCCTCTGAATTATAAATTGTAACAACACACTGTCTCCAAGCAGATGGTGTTTTGTCTTTTCCTGCATCCTTTCATCTATTGCTTCAATGTAGGGTATGATCGGAATATTTTTCTTTAATGCTTGTCTATATTCTTAGAAGAGTATTTCTTAGTTTTTTTCCTCTCTCTCTCTTTTATCCATCTTTCTATTTTAATGGATGGGAATTCGTTTTCCTCAAACTATCTTTTAACTCTCTTAAATTATTATTTATAACCATATTTATCCGTACATATATATAGAGAGAGATATTTATTTTAATTACTTAATTAACTGCTCCACAAAAGGTTTCTTTTCTAATTTATTCAAATTAACAATTGTCTGAATTTGTCAAAACGTGTGTTGTTTAGAGGGCTCATTTTTCATATCACAACTAGTAAAGTATTTCACTAAGGTGATCTTCTTCTTCTTTCTTATCTCCACTCAATCATATTAGGGTGTAAAGCTTGAGACTTTTGAAAAAGAGGTTTGACAACCATCATGACTGGATGAAGTAGAATGCGTCTGCCTTAGTCATTAAGACTGGGAGCACTACTCAGTGGCAGGCCGACTTAGCTCCAAAAGAAATGGCCGTCTCTGACATGAGGAACAGACGCATGTACAGCCGCTCCTAATATGGAGTACAAACGCTGCTCATCCTGTATCCCTGGATCAGAAGCCCTTACAGGGTACTATCAGCCGGGCCAGCTGAACCCAGGTTTTTTAGTGAGCTTGTTACTGCTTCCCTCCTCCTTTTTCATTCAGGCTTGGGACCGGCAAAGGCAGAGTTACTTTACTAGTGATGAACATAATAAATTGTTCTTGTGCATAATAAGAAGGAGAGATTTGCCTCTCTCTATACATACATATATATATAAAGACAAAGGTCGCCTCTCCAGTCAAAATAGATGTCAAAACTAGACGCCATCTATTTTGACGGGAGAGGCGACCTTTGTCTTTATAGATGAATATTCTCTTATGAATATTTCCATCTGTACTTATTCGAAGGGTTAATTCCATTTTTTCGAGGAGCTATTGTGGGGCAAGTCTGACTTGCCGGAATGACCGCCTGCTTGGCGGGCGTCCAGACACCTGGCTCATCGCCACCAGACATTACGGAATCTGTCTCAGATATTAATTGAATGTCTGATGAGTTCAACTCTTATTTTTTCTTATTTTTTAAACTCGAGATTGGAATTTCTATATTCTCCTATGGCGCTGAAAGGTTTTGAAATGATGATGAAATATTTAGATATATATTTTTAGTGTGGATTTCAAGAATTTGAGTTTTTTAACTCAAGAATTTCAGCATTAATTTTTCTCAAATCTTCACTGAGAAGGCAAAAATAATATGAAGAAGCTAATTTTTTTACTTAAATAATTTCAAATGTTTTCGTCTGTGGTTGACATAAAGCATTTTAATTGAATAAATCTATCAAACACACACGATTGTATCTTTCACACGTAACACAAACTACTATTGCCCTTCCTCTACGATGAAAAACAGTGGGAGGGCTTGGCTCATCAGTGATGAACCCTCTAGGCGGTTTTGCCAATTCAATCCATCATACCACTTTTCATAGCTCTAATACTGTATGGTACAATTCTGCTAATATATGCGACATGGAAGATAGAACATTTGTTATACTATTTCAGAAAACTATGGACATAAGCTCCTAAAACAGTATAAAAGAACAAATACAAGGTCAGTTATGCATACATTTATTATGAGGCAATAACGGACCATCTATATATAGGCCTTATAATTAATTTATGCCTGACTGGCCATGTCTTGGTTATTTGCGGAAGAGCATTGTTCGATGCAATATATTCATTTAAAAATCTTCAGTCCCAAAAGCTTATGTCCACAGTTTGCTAAAATACCAAAGTTTCCATCCTTAATTGTTGCCTATATAAACAGAATCGTCCAATACAGTATTAGAGCTCTAAATGGTGGCCTGGTGGATTAAATTGGCGAAACTGCTGGGAAGATTTCCCATTGATGAGTCAAGACCTCCCAATGTGTTTTCATCACAGAATGGATAGTAGAAGTTTGTTTTATGTGTAAAATAAATATTCGTGTGCTTAGTTATGTCATTTTTTTTATAAATGGCTTGTAATTGAATTATAATACATTGTGAACTTGACTTAGCTAAAGGAGCTCAATCCAATTGTAGATCTCCAATTTGTAGATACAAATGCTTATAAACTTGAATGCTACCCCGTAGAGAAATACACCAGTTAAATATCAATTAAATATATAGTTATAATAATAATTATAAAATATTTCAGGTAAGTGTTGTTTGAGTAAGAGTTATTTGTGTTTCTCTATGTGATATCTCCCTCGTCTAAGTTCCAGTTACAAAATAATTTTATTAGGTGCCGCTCAAAAAGAGCAATCTCCCTCGTCCATATTTTACGAACTCTCATATAAAAATATAAATTAATAAAAACATAATTTAATATTAGGAAGAACCTCTATATTAATATCAATTTTAACAAATTTTGATTGTGAGCCCATTAAAACACAAATAAAGAGAGAGAAATAAGGATAACCCAGGCCCCTGGAGCGCAAGAACAAATAAAGACTAGCAAAAGATAACGATATAAAAGAGGATATAAATAAAATAGGAAAAAAAGGAAAAGTTTGAACTTTCTATGAAAAATTATGTTCCTATCATTAATAACCACACAACAAAGTTTTATTTCAAACGAATTTGTGAAATTATGTGTATATAATTGTATATTATGATGCATTAGCGCGCCATCTGTTATCAAAATTCGACACTATTATAGACGCGTATAATTCTTTTTAAAATTAACCAAATTCTACTGCCCTTAGAGCAATGGAAAAATTAGTGGGAGGGCCTGACTCATCAGTGTGTATTTGCATATATTGATATTTGTTAATTTATTAATTAAATTAATTAATTGGGCCTGCTAATAATATTTGGATTACTGTGACAGTTGTAACTAGCACTAATTGAAATCATTGATAATTGAGATATTGAGTTTACTCACATAATTGGCTTACTGATAATTATGGGATAATTGACAATTGCTCGCAATGACATTTGGGACTACTCTGAAATTTGAAAACTAATAATTGAGATTACAACACAATAAAAGCAAAAATTGTGAATTAGGACTACTGATAATTGTGTTAACTGATAATTGGTACTTAATTTTATTTTTTACATAAGCTCCCAATTATTTAAAGTTTATTTTATTCAATGATAAATATTTAGGAAACAGAAGACATTGTGAAAGAGAGCAGACGATTGAGTATAATTAAACCAAACTATATATCCAATTTACGAGCACAACACGCATTGGGATCGAGGCTATTGAACTTTCTGCTCTAGCTACCTGGGTACGAGGCTAACTACCAGCTGATTTATATTGTCTCACATTTCTAGGTTGGAGTTGTGTATTAACATGAGTTGATTAATCAAGTTACTGCAGTTTTTTTACTTTATATTCGGCCTTTTTGGCTCAAAATTCAGTGAGCAGTGTCATTTCTTCAAGATACTTTGTGTTCCCAGAATGAGTACTAAGTTTCCAGATCTCTTTCTTAGCTTTTCAGATGTTGAGCGAGAATTATATTTTCTGAAAATCTGAGCTGAACATAAAAAAAAACACTGGAGGGTTCACCACTGATGAACCATACCCTCCTTTATTCAAATTTGTATTCCTTGCAGTATATAATTGTTAAAATAGCTTTTAATTATATAGATTTAAAAAGTATTGTTAAATATTATCTAACATGCTCCACGATAGATGGCGCTAAATCGATTATATATTTATACATATTTTGAAAATAGAGCAATCCATGAATAAATCTTTAATTAAAAAGGCATATATTGGATCAAAAAATAAATAAAAGGTAAAATAAATGTTTTTTTTTTAATCCAATATATGCCTTTTTAATTAAAGATTTATATATATATATGTGCGTGTATCAAACGACAAACGAAGTTCCTCTTCTGTATAATCCTTCTGCTAATGTATAATTTTCTTTTACATCATAAACCTTAGATTATTAATACATTAGATCAGTAAAAACATGAGGGCAACCATCTCGTTCTTTTACCTTACTTTATTTTTTATATAACAATTGTAAACAACAAAAAAAGGTGATGATAATAAATTCAATGAATATTTACAGAATCATAGAAAAATTATATTAAACCTTTAACTATAATCATAAATATTCTAACTAAATTAAACATTCTCCCGCCACCAACTTGATGGGGGACCATCAAAAAACATTATATAGGTAACAAACATAATTTTACAATAGGTCTTCTGTAAGTCCCATTAGCAGTCTTGACTTCTACCACTCTGATTCTAGCGTCATCTCCTGGAAACACCTTTGAAATTCTTCCAATCTTCCATGCTAGTGGAGGCTGTTGTTCATTCTTTATCAACACCAGGGATCCTTCCTTAATGTTGGGTTGGGGCTTACACCATTTGGATCTTTGTTGAAGTTGTGACACATATTCTTGGGACCATCTTGTCCAAAAATGATTCATTGATTTTTGAATTAATTGCCATATATTTGGCAAACTCATTGCTATGATGTCATCTTCATCAGGAAGCGCTGTTAAAGAACCACCTATTAAGAAGTGACCAGGAGTCAATGCCTGTAGATCTTCAGGGTCCTCAGAAAGAGGACAAAGAGGTCGCGAATTCAGGCAAGCTTCAATTTGTGCTAACAATGTTGTTAGTTCTTCAAAATTTAGCAAAGCACTGCCCATTGTTCTTCTAAGATGATATTTCATGCACTTAACTCCGGCTTCCCAAAGTCCACCAAAATGTGGAGCTGATGGTGGTATAAATTTCCACTGAATTCCCTCTGAATTCGTAAGAACCTTACTGGCATTGTGACATAGTTTCCCAATAATCTTATGCGCACCAACAAAATTAGTGGCGTTGTCACTATGAATTGTTGCTGGTTTACCTCTTCGAGCAATGAACCTTCTTATTGTGGATATGAGAGCATCTGTGGTCAGACTACTGATTAATTCTAGATGAATGGCCCGAGTGCTGAAACATATGAACATGGCAACGTAAGCATTCATGGTTGAAGTTGTACGTCCCATGTTCCGTTTAATCAGAAAAGGTCCTGCAAAATCTATTCCAGTTACCAAAAACGGCCTTGATCTGTTGATCCTTGCAAAAGGTAGATTTCCCATTAATTGAAAAGGAGCTTCTTTACGAAATCTAGCACATTTCATGCATGTTCTTAAAATTTTCCGTACAACATTTCTTCCAGAAGGTATCCAGAATATATTTCTTATTGCTGCAAGCGTAGCTTGAGTTGATGAGTGAAGATTATGGACATGAACATTGTTTACAATAAGAGTGGTAAGATGATGTGATCTTGGAAGTAAAATTTTATTAATTCGATCACCATAAACATTTACATTTTTTAATCGTCCGCCAACTCTAATGATTCCTCTTGAATCCAAAAAGGGACATAGATTGTATATTCTACTCTTATTCGGGATTGGCTTGTTGCTTAACAGGCAATGCTTTTCTTTGGAAAATTCAATAGATTGAACACACTTAACAACTGTCAACTGGGCATCATTCAACTCTCTTAATGTTAAGGGCTCCCTGTTCCTTGAATGTGAAGGCATTCGACTTTTGTTAACAAATCTTAAGCACCAAGCTATGATACATTTCAGTTTGGTTAATGATGAGCAGTTTATCACAATGGATGGAATTTCACACTCAATTGTACCAAAATACGTCTTGATTTTTTCTTCTTCCTTAAATTCTTCCTTGGAGCTATTAATGAATTTCTTAATTTCAAGGGCAGGTTCAATTAGCCATGGTGGCCCATTCCACCATAGTGGATGTTCTACTAAGTCGGATGGAAATATTCCACGTGATGCACAGTCTGCTGGATTCTGCCTTCCATCAACATGGCACCAAACCCCGGAGACAAGCCGGTGTATCTCAGCAACTCGATTTGCCACAAATGTCTTCCATCGGCACGGCTCGGAATTGATCCAGAATAAGGCTATAGTGGAATCAGACCATAAATAAATTTCATTGATGGTAAGAGGAAGGTTATCATATACAGTTTTCACTAATCTTGCCAAGAGTAGAGCAGAACATAATTCTAACTTTGGAAGTGAAACTACCTTCATGGGTGCGACTCTTGTTTTTGCCACTAAGAGAAATGTCTTAGCACTTGTGTTTGAGAGGATCACCTTTAGATACAGAGATGCAGCATATGCCTTCTGTGATGCATCACAAAACCCATGAAATTCTACCTTCATAAATTTACCTGGTACCACGCATCTTGGGATCTGAATGTGCTCTAACGATGAAAGATCCTGGTTTATCAAAGTCAACTTCCTTCTTAGTTTCTCTGGAATTGGATCATCCCATTCCAAACCAGTCTTCCAAAGTTCTTGCAAAATCAGTTTAATAGTGGTCGTAAATGGTGAGATCCAACCCAGTGGATCAAATATTTTAGCAACCTGTGATAGTATTCCTCGTTTTGTCATAGAGTTCAGTGGCAGAGCTATTCCCTTAAATGTGAAACTATCAGTTCTTGGTTGCCATTGAAGGCCTAAAACGTTGACAAATTCCTTGGAATCCTCAAACTCAATATTTGTGTTGGTGGATCTTAAATGATTTGGTAAAAGTGACAGAACATCAGGAACATTGGAGGTCCACTTACGAAGTTCGAAGCCTCCTGCACTTAGTAAACCATAGAGTTCTTTAACCAAATTCTTGCCTTCATCTACTGAAAAAGTTCCAGTTACTAGATCATCAACATAAAAATCTGTCAATGCTATTTTGCTAGCCCTTGGAAACTTACTCTGCTCATCCAAAGCCAACTGTTTGATGATACGAGTGGCCAAAAATGGTGCACAACTAGTCCCGTAAGTGACAGTTTCTAGCCGATAGTCCCTTATTTTATCATTAGGATCATTCCGCCATACAATTCTTTGGAATTCTGAGTCGTCTTGTGATATTCTAATTTGCCTATACATCTTGGCGATATCAGCATTTATAGCAACAGGATGAATTCTGAATCTCAGAATGATGTGAAACAAATCCTGTTGAATTTTGGGCCCTGGAATTAAAGCATCATTCAAGGACAAACCTGAATCAGTCTTTGCTGATGCGTCAAATACTACTCGTAATTTGGTGGTGCAACTTTTTTCCTTTATTACAGGATGATGAGGCAGATAGTACCTTCCCTTAATGATATCTTCCTTTGGTACTAAGCTCATATGTCCCAATTCAAGATATTCCTTAATGAAGCTTCTATATTGGTCATAAACTTCAGGTCGTGGAATCAAAGATCTTTCCAAAGAACAAAGTCTTTTGATCGCATTGGATCTTGAATCTCCTAAATGGCAGTCATTCCGAAATGGCAGTTGTACAACATATCTGCCTGTGGAATCCCTTCCATGTGTTTCCACAAAATGGATTTCAGCTTCATTTTCATCCTTAGATATAGAAGTCACATCAGGAATGGACCCCATTAATTATACATAGGAATGATGCATGGTTTCGGGCTATGGCACTCATCAGTACAGGAGCGGATTTGATTTCATAACATCCTTTGAGAGGGCTTATGAAATTGGTCGAATTTACCAAACAGGTGTTCAAACTGGTAAAGTGGCAATACTGCGATGATATCGCAGTAAGGACAGTAGAAGTTTGATTTATTTGTGAAAAGAAACATTCGCGTCTTAATGTCTTCATTTGTTATATACAGAACACTGCCATCGTATCATGAAGCCTATCTTTAACTTGGAAGTGGATACGAATCCGGTGTGTAAACACAAGGTAATAAGACGCGTATATATATTCAATATATAACATAATTAATAAATAAAAAATAATATAATTAATAAATTGTGCCTTATCGAATCTGGTGTATATGTATAAAATTCATTGCAATACCTGCCTAGCTACTTTCGAAACTGGAAAATCTCTCGAAGAACGAATGAAACATCACAAATGGTATTGAAAAAAATCACGCGAGCAATTATCCTATTGATTGTATTCTCATTGTGAAAAACTAAATCCCTCCTTGAAACTCCAGTAAAATAACGAACGCCACAACCTTCACGATAAAACTGACAGATTATTCTTAGAAAGTTGGTTCTCCTTGACCGATGAGCAGTAATAGAAAAATAGATCCCCCAAATCTACATATAGTTCGAGGTCTTATTCTCTGAATCTTCGGTTCAAATCAGCAAAACTACGGAAACGCTCTTTTTTATTCATCAACTTTTGTTTGAGAAGGAAAGTCTTTGAAAGAATAACGCGTTTATTTGAGCCTTCTTCTGCTTCTTTCTTATCTCCACTCAATCATATTGTAGCGTAGAAAATCAAGTCTTTTTATATCTGGGGATGTGAAAGTATTTATTGATGACATCAGCACGACAAGTCGACAATTATTAACAAATCAACCCAAACTATCTACAGCTAGGGAATCTTGAGCAAGCATGCAAAGAAATATTTTGATCATTATTTTACATAACAGATTAATATATATTTATATAATCTGTTGAATAGTTTCATCGAATAATTAAATTAAATTAATAAATTATTTCTTCGTTATAATATTAAGGTATCAAGCTTGTAAAGCTTGTTGATGGTGTCTGCCGGGGAAGAGTAGAGCTCATCAATGGATGAGTCAATACAGTTTGAGCTTTAAATGGTTATATTTATAAACCTCGTGATCGTAATCATAAATATATATATTTATGTATTTTCTATTTAAAGACAATAAGAATATTTAAGAGAGTTGTGCTCCATCGAAGTACTGCACAAATCTCATCTAGATGTATATATACAATTTAAAGTCAAAGCTATGAATATAAGAGCAAATAATAAACTTTTCTAGAAAATAATATTGCTATTTTCACTATGTACACAAATATATTTAAGAAAAGGCATCTCCTTATCGTGCAACTGAAAGCTGCTGATGGCTTGCGCCATCTATCGGAATAAATATCAACTATTCTCGTTGATTTCTAATTATTCCAGAATTGGGCAAATACCCATTCTTGATTATTCAAGAAAAGCTAACCACGGACGCGTTTCGGGCTATTGGCCCTCATCAGCGTGGTGCAAGCTGTACCTCAACGACCAAATATTGGTCATTAAGGCATCCTGTAAAATCATGAAACGGGTAGGTAAGGCCAGAATTGCGTGAGACCGCGATACAATGTGAAAAAATAGTACAAATGTGATATTGTACAAAATCACATTTGTACTATTTTTTCACAAATATATTTTTATAATCTATAAAAATAAAGTTTGCCTCTCCGTAAAAATAGACGTCAAAACTAGACGCCATCTATTGACCGTCGCCGCAAACTAGTGGCCTCGGGTCGGTGACAAAGCCACAACACCAGCTTTGGAAAACTGAGAAGTGTCCACCTGGAAACCATGGTTTCGGAATAATGGCCCTTGTCGGTCCAGGTATTACCCGTCCGCCTTTGACTGACGAGGGCCATTAGCCCGAAACCATGGTCTCAAGATGGGCGCTTCTCAGTTTGCCAAAGCTGATATTGTGTTTTTATCACCGACCCGAGGCCGCTAGTTTGCGGCATGGTCAATAGATGACGTCTAGTTTTGACGTCATTATGGAAAAACTTTTTTTTTTTTTTTTTGATTTTCACTCTATTTTGTTGCATCAACATCTTTGTGTACTTCTTCATTATTATTAATTTGTGATGTTCTCACTTTTTTTATATTTACTTCATTTTAAAATATATTGTCACGCAACTTTCAGTTGCACGATAAAAAGATGCCTCTTATTCTTTAAAATGTATATGTTGAAAAAAAAAAATATATATATATATCAAAAGGATAAGTTAAACAAGACATTTGTCAATATTTTCTGTGAAAGGCGCGTCGATTTAGATCTGTCAATGTTTGACAACACAACTTAATAATATTTCGCAACCTGCTTATAAAATATTAAAATTTGACCTTGAAGATTATTTGAATATTCATAATCATCAAACAAATACTTATCTTCCTTATTCGAGTCTCAAAAATAAGGTCCAAATCACCTACAAAACCATAATTCAGCTAATTCTGACCTAGACCTGATAAATCTGGATCACAACAGCACGATCACAGAAGAAGCAACTTCAAAATTTGTGAAAACAAAATTCTACGGCAAACCATATGAGAAACTTCTACGTTTAAAATATTCTAATTAGAAAAGATATGCAATTTGAATCCATGGAGATCTTCATTTGTAGGATATGTCGACATGATTCTTTTATGAACCAGTTTTTTTAATATTTTATCCTTAGAGTACACGTAGTACAGACCATGATAATAATAATTAATTATGATATATTACCATCGGTAATAGTTGGCGACTGCTTTTACTGTAAGTGCACCACATGTCTACACATCTAGAAAGCAGTTCGACTTTTGCCTTTACAAATATGCCAAGTCCCGTTTGGTTAATTGCACTTACTTGGTGGGGTTGGACTTTAACAAGAATCGGGGGTGATTGAAGCAATTTTTAATTCAGAAAGAAAAGGTTTCCCAATGCGGGATTCGATTCTGGGTAGTGGATGTTGTAAGTGGACGGTTATACCACACGTCCACCCAGTGGAGCTTGAGATCTGATGATACAAAAATTAATACAAGGATTCCTGGATTTTTTTCAAATGATAATAAGTGTGACACAAGATCTTATAATTTTAAAATTAAATGTTTTCGGGTATTGTCAAAAATATTTAACTATAAAATGTATTGTCAAGAACCTAATTTGCTGTATATAATCTCTTTTTAAATTCGTAATGTCAAGGATCTTTGATCAACAACTTTGAAATTTATATGTGTTGTCAATATATTTACCATTGACTTCATCTTTGGCTATCAAGAATCTATATTTCTTTAAAATTTGCTGTCAAAAATACACTTTGTCTATGTCGAGGAATAATTCAAAATTTGTTGTTAAGGATACAATTAATTTTGGCCCTCTCTTAAGAGTCTATTTACCTTTAAAATTTAACTCTACCGAATATATAAATAACTTTAATTAAAAAGGCATATATTGGATCAAAATATAATTTATTTTACCAATATTTCAGTTGGCTGAACGCCAGCCTTTATCAAGGTGTTATATTTTGATCTAATATATGCCTTTTTAATTAAAGATTTTTTATGGATTGCTCTATTTTCAAAATATAAATAACTTTGGCTGTCAAAAATCTATATTTCCTTAAAATTTAATGTTGAGAATACACATTGGCTGTATCAAGAATCTATTCAAAATTTGCTTTCAAGGGTACAATTAACTTTGCCTGACAAGAATCTATTTACTTACATTTAAAAATAACTGCCAAATATTATATATATATATATCTTTGGCTGTCAAAAATCTATATAACCCATAAAATTTTCTGTCAAGAATACATTTTGGCTGTGTTAAGAATATATTTACCTTTAAAATTGAATTCCAAATATATAATTAACTTTGGTTGTTAATAATCTATATATCTTTAAAAGTAACACATACACTCTCAAATATAGAATTAACTTTGGCTCTCTTATTACCAAATATTTAACTATTACCAAATATTACCAAATTATTACCAAATATATAACTATTTTTGGCGCTATCAAGAATTTTAAAGAGTTTGTTTTCAAGAATCTCTATTTACCTTTAAAATTAACTGCAAAATATATAAATCACTTTGGGTGTGTCAATAATCTATTTACCATTAAAATTAATTGCCCTATATATATTGATAACAGCCAAATATATAATTAACTTTGGCTGTCAAGAGTTTTAAACAGTTTCTTGTGTCAAGAATCTACTAGATAAGTTAAAAGCTAATATTGGGAAGAAACCGCGGTTGCAACCACGATGTCCCAGATTTGAACAATTGTCGCTGGTGTAATCAGCCAACCCATCGTGTCCCAATTGTCCCCAGGTGACGTTACTTGGAGGATCTCCTAGCTGGACATTCCAGCCTGAGCTTCCTGGAAGATAGTGAGGTAGCCACGATTCTGATTGGATAATAAACTTTGAAAGTGTTTGATCAAGGCTCTACTTTAAGTTTTATATAGATGCATAAATAAGATATTTAGGATAAGATAGATATATAGATGCAGAGATAAAACATTATTCGTTGTAATGCATTTTTAATGTGTGGTATATAACCCATAAAAGGCAGATTCACTTTAGGATTTGCAATTAAACGTTTTCTTTTCTTATAAAGTTATTTTATTTTTCAGTATTCTCTCACGTTTATGCAATCCACAGTATTATTTTTAAGATCTTTGTCAAAAATAAAATCACAAATTATAAAATATATGTGTATTATTTTGATAATATTTGAATAAGGGGGAGGGGGGGAAGAGAAACATGTTCATTTCGCTCATGATTATATTCTTTTATGTATTTTCACTAAACCTATTTAGAATAATATATAAAATTGCTCATATAAATATTTAAAAAGTGTGTTGTGTGTGAAATTACACTAGGATCACGTTGTAAATTTAAAAAAGAAAGAAATATCTCTCAATGTTGGATAAGGTTGTCAAATTATGCGTATTTTAATTATTTGCGTTTCAAATTGAATCTTTTTAATATACCTCTTTTGTGAAATTATTTTATATAAAAATATTCTAATTTTATAACGAAGAACTCCTTGTAAAGAGTGATCAGTATTCAAAGAAGCAAGCATTCTAAGAATAAATTGAAAAATGAAAGGTATTTAGCGCTGCATTAAACAAAAGCAAGTTCTATAGTTCCACTACTATGGCTTAAGGCCGTTGAAGATAGAAATTTTCGCAGAAATTATTTATATTTATATAAGAAATGTATTGGGAAGGATTTTATCTCTCTTTTAAATATTTATTTCGATTATCGTACATATAAATGTGATAAAAATATATTAGGAAGAGACCATTCTCATGAATATTAAATGATCCCAGTATTTTTGCCTGTTCAATATATAATCGCACTTTAATTTTGTACTTTGCTTTTTTGATATATAGTTTGCAATATCTAGAGGCTTTTTTAGCAAAATCTAACGATATATAAATATATAAAATATGGATAACATTATATAAAATGTGGATAAGGTCGTATGAAACTGCAAAAAATGTCATATCCTCATATCGAGATCAAACAGAAGGTTCAAAAGAACCTACAGGACATGCAACAATTGTGGTGTGGAATTAACACCTACCCACATCTTCTTATACCCAGTAATGGCCGCAGCCTTGCAGAAAATTTACATGGACACAGAACATCAGCTTTACACATCCAGTATAGTGGACATTTCGACTGCTGTGATAGAGAGAGATGCATGGGGACATCTGAGGCTCTTCATTGGACACGACAACAACAACAAACAGAAGGTTTATGTGTATGTTTCTTTCACAATAGTTTCTCTGAAACGCATAATAGTGAGAAAACATGATATTTCTATATAGATCATTATGGGTGAAATATCTAGGCCATCTATCGTATTTGCTACTTCTAATTTTGAACTGTAAAGTTATTTTAATGATATCTCGGGTGCTATTTCAGTTCAAAGTAGAGTTTCAGAGATCTCCAGATATATTTATATAATAGGAGATAGTCATGATTTAGTAGGATGGGGAGTTTAAACAAATAACTGTAGATCTAGAATGTCAGCATTCACTCGTATGGTGTCTGGTAAGACATAAGCAGGTTTTAGATATGCGTTGGAAAAGAATTCAACAGTAGAATCAAAATATTGAGTTTAAGATTTCCCGAAATGAAGAATTTAACAGGTATTCGAAAGGGTTAGAGCAGGTGCTGCTTTGATCTAAGATGGGGATCTGAAATGCATGATGTTCTGATATTCATCACAAGAACAATGCCTTGTTCAGGATATCCAGCAGACAATACGAGTTAAGGAATGAGAGATTCAATCAGGGATGGGGATGGCTTGATTTGCAGATGCACAAAGTGAGCTTCAATAGCTGGACTTCATGATAATAAGTGGGGGTCGGTGGAAGGATGGTCTAAACAATTGGTTTTCGACTGTTACGACCCGGGTTCGATTCTTGCATTGGGCACTTTTTTCTGATAAAAAAAAAGGCTCTAATGACCCCCGATTCTTGCAAAAGTCCAACCCCACCAGCGAGTGCAAGTAACCAAACGGGGCTCTGGCACATTTGTAAGTGCAAAGTCGAACTGCTTTTCACGTGTGTAAACATGTGGTGCACTTACAGTAAAAGCAGTCGCCTACTTCTACCCACCATAATTATCATGGCCTGTACCACGTGTACTAGGAATAAGCAAAAAAAAAAAAAGATGATAAGTAGATGAAGATCAAGGGAGCAGACTGCCTGACATCAGCTTCAGAATGGGATAATGGCAATAAGAAAGGAAGTCAGGCTGGAGATAATGGAAAATATAAATTTAAAAAGAGGAAATACTAATATTCGCAATAACAATTTAGAAAAGAAAATTCCAATGGAAAAGATATGTCTTGATAGAAATAACCAATCCTTTAATTATAAGGCGATAATGTACCATCTATATAGAATAAATTGAAGCATTAAAGCATGCATTTTAAAAATATATATAAAATAAACTTTTATACTGTCCTTACTCCAATGAAAAAATATTGGGAAGGCTTAGCGCATCAGTGGTGAACCTCCCTAGCGGTTTTTCGTCAATTTGATATTTCTCGATAAACACAATTCTCCAAAACAATTTTTAATAAAACCCTATTTTTCACATACCCACAATATACCGCAGAGGTAAGTGAAGGAACTATATCAAAATACTCAGAAAATGTATAATAGAACAAACCATATGACCAAATCATAAGGACATGGTAAACAATTCTGTAGATAAGTTTTATAGCTAAAAACGCTGAGGGTACGCGCCACCAATATATCAAACAAACAAAATGAATCCACAAGCATAAAATAAACACGGGACAACCTGGACAATACAGGAATTACACAATCCTCCTCTGTGATTGGCTAACGTCCTAGCTTGAGCGTAGCGAGTATCGGATGTAACAATGGGGGTCGGTGGAAGGATGGTCTAAACCGTTGGTTTTCGACCGCTACGATCAGGGATCGAATCCCGCATTGGGCACTTTTTTCTAATAAAAGAAATGCTCCAATGGCTCCTGATTCTTGCAAAAGTCCAACCTTACCGGCGAGTGCAAGTAAACAAACGGAGCTCTGACACATTTGTAAGTGGGAGGATACCGGCGGGGTAGACGGGGGATGTACAGGGCGGGGTAGACGGGGGATGTACGGGAGGACAGAGCGGGGTAGACGGGGGATGTACGGGGCGGGGTAGACGGGAGATGTACGGCAGGACAGGGCGGGTAGACGGGGGATGTACAGGGCGGGGTAGACGGGGGATGTACGGGAGGACAGGGCGGGGTAGACGGGGGATGTACGGGGCGGGGTAGAGGGGGGATGTACGGCAGGACAGGGCGGGTAGACGGGGGATGTACAGGGCGGGGTAGACGGGGGATGTACAGGGCGGGGTAGACGGGGGATGTACGGGAGGACAGAGCGGGGTAGACGGGGGATGTACGGGGCGGGGTAGACGGGGGATGTACGGCAGGACAGGGCGGGTAGACGGGGGATGTACAGGGCGGGGTAGACGGGGGATGTACGGGAGGACAGAGCGGGGTAGACGGGGGATGTACGGGGCGGGGTAGACGGGGGATGTACGGCAGGACAGGGCGGGTAGACGGGGGATGTACAGGGCGGGGTAGACGGGGGATGTACAGGGCGGGGTAGACGGGGGATGTACGGGAGGACAGAGCGGGGTAGACGGGGGATGTACGGGGCGGGGTAGACGGGGGATGTACGGCAGGACAGGGCGGGTAGACGGGGGATGTACAGGGCGGGGTAGACGGGGGATGTACGGGAGGACAGAGCGGGGTAGACGGGGGATGTACGGGGCGGGGTAGACGGGGGATGTACGGCAGGACAGGGCGGGTAGACGGGGGATGTACAGGGCGGGGTAGACGGGGGATGTACAGGGCGGGGTAGACGGGGGATGTACGGGAGGACAGGGCGGGGTAGACGGGGGATGTACGGGGCGGTGTAGACGGGGGATGTACGGCAGGACAGGGCGGGGTAGACGGGGGATGTACGTGAGGACAGGGCGGGTAGACGGGGGATGTACGGGAGGACAGGGCGGGGTAGACGGGGGATGTACGGGGCGGGGTAGACGGGGGATGTACAGGGCGGGGTAGACGGGGGATGTAGGTCGTGGAACAGAGGACATCACCGCTGGCACAGTTCCACTACTTCCCAGTTAACCTCCATTGTTCAGTCACGTGACACGTCTGGCTAAACTATGCGGGGCCATCAACAGAACGTTTCGCCATTTTTCTCATCCGGAATTACACTTCCCTGCCTCAGCTATTACCGTCCATTTATACTCGCAGCTTGCATAAGCAATGACATACAAGAGATGGTCACACCGAAACTTTTCTCTTCATTCCTAATAAAATATGAGGACAACCTGCCCCTTCTCCAGCACAACTGTGATAATGTGTTGAGCTGAGAAAGAACTTTTACTCGAAACCCTATTTTAGAAAAAAAAACGGGGGTCGGTGGAAGGCTGGTTAAACCGTTTGGTTTTCGACCACTAGGACCCGGGTTCGATTCCCGCATTGGACACTTTTTCTGTTTAAAAATAAAAAATGCTCCAATGGCCCCCGATTCTTGCAAAAGTCCAACCCCACCAGCGTGTGCAAGTAACCAAACGGGGCTCTGGCACATTTGTAAGGGCAAAGTCGAACTGCTTTTCACATGTGTAGACATGTGGTGCGCTTACAGTAAAAAAAGCAGTCGCATGGCCTGTACCACGTGTACTAAGGATAAGCAAAAAAAAAAAAAAAACTTTATGAAATTCCTTTGTATTTTGATACAAGTATACTTGTATCATCCATTCATATCAAATGAATGTCATGTGAGTTTATTTTGCGAAATTTTAATTACAATACATCATAAAACAATCATTCATTTGATCCTTCAAACGGGAGTTTGACTATTGTTATCTCGATATCTTCTCCTTCAAGTCTACTTGCAGTTTCATCAAAAGTGAAATATTCTCAAGGAACTTCTGTAAATATTTTTTAACACTTAATAATCTACATATGCTTCTTTCTCTCTCTCTCTCTGATATATTTATCACTAGCCGAATGACCCGGGCAACGCCCGTGTTTTACCCGATTGAATGTTTTGATTCAAATACTATTTGTTACAATTATAAATTGGCGCCTTAAATAATTGCATATGTTAGTTAATAACTATAGCCTATGTGCTTTATCTGTCTATGTACTGTTGGCTTCCGTAGGCGTCTCTTACTGGGAAAAAGAAAGAGAGGATTCCATTTGGTTATTATCTAATATATGCATTTATTTAGGGAGCGACCCGCTCCAACACAATAGTTACAAAGACGAAATAGCGAGTGGGGGGGGGGGGGGGCATGATGGGGGGGGGGGGGGGGAAGGTGGCGTGACCGTAGCCAACCAATAGGAGGGCGCCATTCCAAAAAAAAAAGCAAACGGTGACAGAGATGAAAACTGATGACTGATTGATTAGGAGATGAGGAATGACGCTCGTAACTGTATATAGAATTATATAATCTTATTTAATCATATTCATATTTATTCTGTATTTAATCTTATATAATCTTATATGGACTTTGAAATAAATGAGCTTCAATCTCAATCTCTCTCTCTGTCTTTGGTAGAAGGGTGTCCGTGACCTGAAAGCTAGAGAATAAAAATGTTTTGAAAAGATACTTTTCCCTGGAGGTCTGATATATTTTACTCAATAGTTGATATATAACAAAAATATATAAATATTTGAGGATGACGATTATAGGATAGAGATGGGATAAAGATCACCTCTCGCATCAAAACTAGACGCCATCTATTGACCATCGTCTCAAACTAGCAGTCTCAGCTTTGGAAAACTGAGAAGCGCATCTATATGGCGTCTAGTTTGACGTCTATTTTGAAGGAAGAGGAAAACTCTTTTTTTATACATCAATATCCTCCCGGCAAAATTTCCATCTATATTTTGGCCATAGATTTAGCCTAACCAATATACCAGCTAAACACCTCTTTGGTATATTGAAGATTTCATTTGATCCCACTTTTGCTATCCTGAAATCAAAGACCGCCCTAGACTGACGAGAGACATAGCCGAAACCATGGTCTCCAGGTAGCCGCTTCTCAGTTTGCCAAAGCTGGTGTTGTGGCTTTGTTACCGATCTGAGGCTGCTAATTTGCGGAAACGGTCAATAGATGGCGTGTAGTTTTGACGTCTATTTTGATTACCTCTATTTTAGTGACTTCCATTTTTATTGATTACAACACATTATCATAACTCTAAAGCATCGATTCTTTAATTTATTTTTTAATTTATATCCCTAGTACACACATGGTGCGCAAGCCATGTTAATCATGATGGGTAGTTAACGACTGCTTTTACTGTAAATACAAGCAGTAACATTAATTACTTGCACGCACTCACTGGTTGAATTGGAGTTTTGTAAGAATCCTGGGACCATTGAAGCAATTTTTTACTTCATAAAAAGTAATAAAGATTCTTCCTTGCTTTTCCACTGACAAAATCAATAAGCAATCTAGGGCCAGGCTTCTTTTTACAAAGAAGTAGTACTTCTGGATCTCCGTGTTGAAGAGCATGTTAGCCGGAAAGCTTTAGAAATAAAAGAATTGTAAAAAGAAACCAAACTCTAGATTCCTTATTGATTTTGTCAAAGCCATAAAAAAGTGTCCAATTCGGTATTCGATCCCGCCCGGGTTGTGACTGTCGAAAATCGAAGGTTTATCCTAGTCTTACACCAACCCCAATTTCTATATAAAATAAAGATTTCAAGTCAATAGTTCCAAGGAAATTTGTGTAGTGTGCTTTAATAAAAACAGCAAGTTCAGAAAAAATACAGCCCCATCAACCAATGATTTATTTAACTCCCGACGTTTCAATGAAATGCTGCCACTCTCCTCAGGGGATCTCTTCAGTAGAACTAGGATTCAAAATAATCATTCCTAGAGGAGAGTGACAGCACAGGTCACTGTAACGTCAGAAATTAAATAAATCATTGTTTGATATGGCTGTGTTTTTTTCTGAATCCACGTCCAATCAACAAATGATCTTAAAACAGCAAGTGTTATTGCGAATCAAAATAGATTTGATTGTAACCTGGTTCAATTTTTTATGGCCAAAGATTAAACCACCCAGACCTGAAAAACATTTATAACATGAAATTCTCATAAAAAAGGAATCATTTTATAGATACATCAGGGATCCATATTAGAAACAACAAGATTTACAAGCTCTAAGTCTAGCTCCCGTGGATGAGTTATTTGGATATGAATATTTGCTAATGTATTTACATATTTTATAAATATTATCTTCAGTATTTTTCCTTTGTTGTAAATGAGATTTGATTGTTTTACAAATTCCTTATTGATTTTGACAAATTAAAAGCAGGGAATATTCTTTATTACTTTTTTTATGAAGCAAAAATATTGCTTCAATGGCCTCACGATTCTTACAAAAGTTCAACTTCACCAGTCAATGCAAGTAACTAAACGGGGCTTTGGTACTGCTTGTACTTACAGTAAAAGCAGCCGCTAACTACCCATCATGATTATCATGGTTTGTACCATGTATTGTAAAAAAAGATATTACATCCTGCCCGAAGACCATTCAACACATGTCAAAGGATGTTTAACTTAGTTTGTTGGTTCCGAAGACCATTCTATCCATGTTAATGGAAGTGTTAACTTAATGTATTGGCAAAGGTCATTTTATATCCATTAGCAAGGAAGCGTCAATTTAATGTGTTGGGTCCGAAGAGACCATATCTTCTATATCAAGTTATAAGTTAATGTACTGAATTCCAAACGCTTCCATATGAATGCTATCAAATAAATCTTCATTTTGGATTTCTATAAAGTTTCCTAAGAGGCTGTGTGAAGCCACGTGTTAACATAGTACAGAGACAATTTGTACTCTTCCGTCATTTGTACAATTAGTGTCCGTTTATGACAAGATTTACTGTCTATAATACAATATAATTCGGCTATGATTATAGAAAGAATTTTAACAAGTTTTACCGCAAATGTTTATTTTTACAGAACAAAAATCGTAATTTGCATTATTTAAGGATGAATAACGACTATTCCTATCCTTAGGGATGAAGTATGAAAGGATAGGAATAGTCATTATTTCTTCTTAAATTATTAAAACTACGATTTTTGTTCTATAAAAAGAAACATTTGCGGTAAATCATTTACTGTCTATGTATAATACCACTTAAATCTTTACATGGAGAAATATCCTTTTAATATTATTGTTTTAAGAGGTCAGTGAGAACCACAGTTTGAAATCTTGAACAAATATGCCCAAATTTAGAACTGAACTGAATTAAACAAAAGCTGCTTCTATCGATAAAGCTCTCACAGAAGCATTTCAAAACATTGTCTGAATATATTTGGGGTCTTTCATCTGAAGAAGGTGAAATGTTATGTATAAACACTTTCCAAGAGTATATAGGATCTACTAGTTCACCAATATGACACTGCCTCTATCAAAAGTCCTAGTCTACAGTGAAAAAGCAGACAAGAATGTATCCACAATGGAAAAAATCAGAAACGCCTGGACCGTTAGTATCATTTTATGCTTAGGGAGATTTATAAATTAGTTAATGAAGGAATATTTAAATGACAAGTCCACGACAAGCTATGACATTGGAAGGTTTCTATTGTTCGATCCAACTGCCGATGTTGAAGAATCATCCCTAACGATGCGTGCGCCACCACACAATAGGCTGGAAATAGCCATGCGGCGATCCGCCAGCTCTCCCTTGATGATGGTCATAATCTTTGGCCCTTCTTCTCCTATGGTATGTTGGCCTGGTTGATCGCTTGCTGCTACCAGGTTACGGTTCGACCCGCGTGAAACAGCATTCCTTTAATTATCTTTATCTTAAGATAGAGGTTGCCTGGCCGGCAATCATATTTATGTAAAATCTTTTGTTGAAACCTTGAGAAAATAAAACTCAAATGACCAAAGTGTATTATTTTTACATTATCTTTATTATTCAAATTTTATATTTAAGAAAAAGTAAGACACCATAGAAGTAAAACAAAGTGATAAGCTGCCACAATGAACAATGAGTATGAGACCGCCTTAAAAACATGGTATTCTTTATCTTTTGTAATGTTCCTCTTATCATTCGTCAAATTAGGGTGACAAAATATCGCGAAGAAATTCTACAAACGTTCTTGAAATTTCGCAGCGACCAGATGGGCACCTTTAATCCGAGCGCGCGCGCGCGCTGTCACATAGTGTCTGTTTATAGTTCCTTATAGTCCCTCAAAGTTTCTGCTCAAAGATTCTCTCATTTTTTCGTCACAGCTATGTACTTGCTTTTAATAAATCTATCTACTTATGGTGTGTCTTCGTGAAAAAGGCGAATACTTCACGGTATTAAGAATGTTTATTATAAATTTATCTGACGTACCATTTTAGTTTGAGCTTTAAAAAAGCTAAAGTTTCGAAACTTCGATTATTTCAAGATGGATTTCCACGTTTTCTCACAGTTATATTTATTTCATATATAATATTTTATAAATAATATATTCTGAGTTATAAATCCTTAGAATCGAAAATATTTTTAGATATTTAAAAGTTATTCTTTAAAATAGAAGAAAATGAAATATAACATTGTATTGCTCTTTTCCCCAAGAAATATTCATAATTTATATTAAAATTGAAAAAAAAAGCATTATGTTTTTAGGACATCATCAATATAATATAATGCGGTCTGCGATTGTAAAACGACATTTGAAAACCATCCCGCATGTGTTTCTTTTCAACGAAAAATCAAAATTTTATTTCAAGGAGAAATAACGATTATTTCTAACCTTTGGGATGAGATATGAAAGGATGAATTGTGAAGTGTGAATTTCCCATCCCTGGACACTTTTATTTTTCCGTTTATCATTACCCTTCACAATTCATCCTTTCATACCTCATCCCAAAGGTTAGAAATAATCGTTATTTCTCCTTGAAATGAAATTTTTATTTTTCGTTGAAAAGAAACACATGCGGAATGGTTTTCAAATGTCGTTTTACATCATTAATATGTTGATGAGAAAAGTGGGAATGGGGGCAAATAAATAGTAAGTTCACAAGAAAATTCGGTGGAC
Organism: Cordylochernes scorpioides; assembly: GCA_030710605.1. Lineage (NCBI taxonomy): Eukaryota > Metazoa > Arthropoda > Arachnida > Pseudoscorpiones > Chernetidae > Cordylochernes > Cordylochernes scorpioides. Next base: position 68,501,927 of record CP092875.1, on the reverse strand, counting down.
TAATTTCAACTACTCAAACATGTTAACTTTGCCAATTTTCGTACATTAAGTCAGTATGTGGAGAAAGCCTGGTAGTTTGAACTATTGATTTCAGCGATCAAAACTCGTTTTCGAATATACTTTGCTAAGGGAGTTTTAAAATAATGTAAAGTCTACACACAGCTCTCTCTGTCTATTTAATTTCTTATAATTACAGTTATATTATTAAGAGTTAATAACCAAAAGAATTTTTGTAACTTCAACATTGAAATGCTTCGACAGACATGGGAGAGATATTACAGTATTCGAAACTATTTTAAAGGCGTAAGATTCTTTTTGAAATTAAACAATTTCTACTGCTCTTACTGCAATGGAAAAATTAATGGGATCTTGCGCCTTTAAAATAGTTTCGAATTTTGATAACAGATGGCGCGCTAGTGCATCATATTACAGTATGAACAGCTGTATCAAACTCATCATGATTATCACTACATTTACCACATGGGATTAGAACATAGCACCAAGTAGAGCAGCCAAGTTTTTACAAGAGACCAACGGGGCTGTGTGTTGAAGCCAGCAAGCTATGCGGACCATGCGAGAAGGTGTCCACGGCCCTGGTCCAGCTGGAGGAACGAGGTCTCCTGTCTACCACCACAGACCGGGCCCTGGCCATCAAATACGGCATCTCCAACTTCCCATCCCTGCTCTACATCCATGGCAAGATGATCGACCCGGACACCTACCGCGGTGAGTAGAACCTTCTTGGCTGGAGCAGCTCACCGCATTTGGTAGTCTACTTCTCTGGGATTTTGTATATCTGTAGTCTTGAAGTCTGTAATGTGGTGAGTATATTCTATCTTACTGGAGTCCTGAAGCAAGTAAATACAGAGTCCTGAGTTGAGTAAACTCAGTGTTATGAACTCTGTAGTGTGGTTTGAAATACACCGCAGTAAGTAGATTATACCTTTCTGGAGTTCTAAAGTGAGAGTAAACATAGAGTCCTAAAGTGAGTAAATCAAGAGTCTGGAAGTGAGTAAACCTAGAGTTCTGAAGTCTGTAGTGTTGATTGGAATACACCACAGTGAGTAGATTCTATCTTATTGGAATCCTAAAGTAAGTAAATCTAGAGTCCTGAAGTGAGTATATCCAGAGTCTGGAAGTGAGTAAATTCAGAGCCCTGAAGTAAGTAAACCCATAGTCCTTAAGTCTGTAGTGTTGGATGGAATACACCGTAGTGAGTAAATTTCATCTTGCTGGAGTCCTGAAGTTCTCAAGTGTCAGATAGAGTATGCCGCGATGAATTGACTCAGTTCCCCAGAATCATAGCTTCAGTCGAGCTACCTCCACATTTCTCCATGCTGTTTGTGTGCAGGGAGCCTCCTTGACATCGGCAAAGTGGAAGAGTGGGTCAAAACATTCTCAGAAGCACTCCGCGACATTCCAGCAGAACAGTTGGAGGAAACAATAAAAGAATCCGATTTCCTCGTAGTCCTCTTCTGTGAGTACCTTTCTTCATCCTTTCCTACTTGGCTGCCTGTCAAATCCTACCTCAACATTTCCCTTCATTGCCCATTGTTGTCCCTTACCTGATCAAACAAACGGCTAATAAAAAATAGGTCTCTCCTCTAATACGAGAAACAGTAAATTTTATCTATGTAAATGAACAAATATTCTCTTATAAGGAATAAAACTACTGTATTGAGCGCATTATTTGTAAACACAACAACTTCCCACCGTCCTTACTGAGAGAGAGAGAGAAAATTATGAGAAAATGAGAAATTTATAATGAGGATGATGGTTATAATAAATAAAATGATTTTAAAAATGATTAATAAATACAACTATGTACATGGCGCCTCTGCCACCGCTGCAGAGTTTGATGGAAGATCGCCAATGGGTCCCCAGCTGAGAGAGAGAGATGGAAGGTATTTTATTTAAAAAGAAAAAAAGATCTCTCTGAACAATTTCGTTTCTTGATTTAAGGTAAAGTTGTGAAAGATGTTAAAAATTTTAAAGATTTTTCACACAATGCGTATCTTTTGTATTTGAAATGCTAGCTGTCAAGCTAGAATCTATTTTCTCTCTCTTCTCGACAGAGCCAAACATGTTACTTTTAGAATCTCTTATATCTATATAAAAATTATCATTACAATATAAACAGATTTTTTTCTACCAAACCAGTATCGATCTCTTAGAAGAAGACCATAAATCAACAACAACAACAAAAAGCCTTTATTGAGGACCTCTCGTCCTATATAGGATTCGCCAGTTTACAGAGTAATTGAAGAGAAGAGAACTAAGAATACAGAGAGAAACCTATATGTAGTAGGTATAGTATAGTATTTTCTACACTGTGACTATATACAACAGCAGCAACAAGCCTTTTACTGGAATTAAAGTCCCATACAGGATTCGTCATTCTAATCCTGACATAGATTATTTGCATATCATTATTTACATCAATTAGATTATGTATATAGCCTCCTCTTCTCTTCAGCCAGAAGATCATAAATCTATTTTTCTCGCAGTTTTTTTTTTTTTTATCTAGTTCCCCTAAAAGTGTAAATATACCCTTTCGTTAATCTTCAATAAGAGGGTAAAACAGAGATAAATGTAAATTTCTATTATATTTTTTTAATGTTTTGAATGTTTCAAATGTAGGTTGTGTAAATATCCGCGTACATTTGCAAATTCTCCTAGTTAGAAATAGTCTATGTTTTTTCTTGTTTTAAGCCTGTTGAAGAGAAAGGTTTGCTTGAAAAACAACTATTATTTCAAATTTTGAAAAAGATACTTTTGCGCAAAATCTTTATAGTTTCGTTTCTTATTTATAGATGGCGCGCGAATTCCTTAAATTTAAAATATATTTTCTTGTTGACAGGGAACAACGTTTTCCAATATAGCCCAATTATTTACACATTCCGAAAATTCCTCATGCTTCTAGTACATCATCTCAAGTTTTAAACTGGTTAAATCAGTTTGGTGAGCAGATTTATTGCTTTATTTTGATTTGATAAGGTCGCCTTATCTTTTGACAAGCAATTTTGTCTTGACTTAAGTAGGCAAAACTGTTTTCATCCGAACAAAGTAAAGTTGGCTAAGAAATTTCGTCGTCTTCTCATGAATTGTTCTATAAAATGGAACTTGTCCTTGACTATAGAAGCAAGCTTAGTGCAGGCTATCCTACTCCTACCTTATTCCCCAAATGCGTAAGTGTACTCATGTTCGTTGACTCAAAATACATTTTATCACTGATAACAATAAAACTTTAAGTAATCTTGGTAAGCCGCTGGAGAACAACCTATACCACATTGGCAAATGTTAACAACTTTACGTGATATTTGTATTTTTTAATATGTCAATAAATATTATTGAGTAAAATATTAATTTCAGAAAAGAAAAATATAGCAATAGAACTCAATAATTTCTACAGATCAATTGTAAATTCTATATACAGTTACGAGCGTCATGCGTTCTTAATAATTCTTCATCTCTGTCACCGTTTGCTTTTTTTTTTTTTTGGAATGGCGCTCTTCTATTGGTTGGCTACGATCACGCCACCTTTGCCCCCCCATCATGCCCCCCCTCCCACTCGCTTTTTGGTTTTTGTAACTATTGTGTTGGAGCGGGTCGCTCCTTAAATAATCTATTGTTAACAATGCCTCATTATAGGTCCGCAAATATCGGAAGTATAGGTATGTAGCTTTTGTACGGGTAGATATGCACACGGGTCAATCCCGGGGCGAAGCCCGGGTCACCCGTCTAGTAGATTCATACGCAAAAGAGGTAGTGAGGAAGGTTTTAGAACAGATGTGTAAATAAATCCCTTTACAAACAAAGGCTCACATGCACATGGGGAAAGGGAGGAAAAATTACTGTATTATTTTGTTGTTGTATGGCGAATCCATACAGGGCAATGAGCCCTAATAAAGGCATTTTTGTTGTTGTTTGTTGTTGAGTAAAATATTCATAAATAAAATTAACGTTTAAAGGATATTTGTTTATATATGTCAATATCTTGCATCGTTTAATTGTACGTATGATCAGAAGTAGATGACATAGCTATCACTAATATATTTAGCAATATCTTGTTTATATCATAATCTTGTATGTAAATCAGACTTGGAAATATTTACGACCTTATTTTATATTATGACTATTTTAGTTTCTCACGTCTTATTTTTAGTTCAAGCTGTTAGCTCGGAAGCCCTGTTTTCTACTTGATTTTATAAAAAGAAGTATCATGTCTCAAATGTTTGTTTTTAAAGAAGAGAACAACGTCATTTATCTACTGAGTGTATTTATGTTTGACTTCTGAGAAAGCTATACCTAGCTATGTTCTCACCCTGTGTCTGCTTATTCAGCCGACCCGGGCCCCACAGCGCTACGTAAGGTGGCAGCTCGTGGCACGGCGCTGGGGGTGAAGTTTGTCCGAGTGACGGAGCCCAGGCTGAGGTCCGAGCTGGGACTGACCACGATCCCCGCAGCTATCCTCTACCAGCACTCTGTCCCCACACTCTACTCAGGTACGCTTATATATCTCTCACTATATTTATGTATATATATATATGTTAGATAATAAAAAGGCATATATTGGATTTAATAAAAGATTATTTGCCATAAGCTAATGATTTAAATATGGATTGCCCTATTTTCAAAACAAATATATGTGTGTGTGTTTATTTAAAAAGACATATATTTGACCAAAATATAATTTATTTTACCAATATTTCAGTTGGCTGAACGCCAACCTATTTCTTATCTTATATATGTGTTTCTAAACGGTAAAATCTTCCCAATTACATGCGTGGCAAGGATAAAATACTCAGGAGATAAGTTTCTTAATAAATCATTGAAGAAACTTATCTCCTGAGTATTTTATCCTTGCCACGCTTATATATGTGTGTTTTTGGTTGAATAGAAATTTTTCCGAGGGGATTTTGATCTATCAAGATAAAAGACATTTATCCCGTCAAAAGAGACGTCAAAGCTAGATATCATCTATGGCTTTGACCTCTTTTTTTAGGGGAGAGGTGTCTTTTATCTTTATATACATGTGTATGATGTGGTGAATCATACCAAAGGACGTACAAAGGAAGCAGGAACAAGGACCTACACGGTGAGAGAGAGAGGTCCGATGTCGACAAAGTGAGAACTGACGTGGAGACGGCGTCAGATGAACCTGACTATTGAATCCTGGGGTTTATAGTCTTCTCAGAGAGGGGACATGGCGATTATGCCTGATTCCAATAATATTCCAATAAGCACTTTTCATTATTTCGGTCTGAAAAGTTTTACCAAGCTTGATATGCTCATTTTCAATGTGTACAATAGAATATATTGAGCCACACATTTAATCATCAAAAATAATTTCATTCTTCAAAATATATATATGTCATAATTTATAGATGTATATGTATATCTTATAGATGTATAATTTATTTTCGCCATAATTAGTATGTTAAATTGTAAATACAAATTCATCTATCTATAAATCTGTACAAAATAAACGTGGGAGCCAGCGCGTAAGGGCGAATACCACGACACGCCGCCGCGTGCGCGCGCTCTCGAGTGTGGAACAAGTTATTTTTCGAAGCATACATGCACAACGGCTGCGCCCTTCCATTCGACCACGACAGATACGACATATATGTATATAGAAACTATATACATATATATAGGTATGCGGTATATTTACTTTATAATGAAACATTCCTGGTCTCCACTAGCCCCAAGCTATTCAATCTTGATTCTCTTTATGGGTTCTCTTTTCCATTCAGTCCATCAGTCCAATTCTTATCCTTCAATTTATTCTCTCTTTCCATTTATTTTACCCTCCTGAACTTTACTCATCAATCTCCCTTACCTATTAATTCTTCTGTAATTTTCTAATAACTTTCATCAGGCTTCAAATCTCCTTTAATCCTTCCAACTCATATTTCCATTCTCCTCCACATTCCAATCTTCTTTATTCTGTCTTTCCCATTGTTCATGTCCACATAACACCACACAACACACACTTAAAACTATAATCTCCACTACAGCCTGTTCTCATACCAATTTCTTCAATGGGAACATATTCATCAAGAGAAGCTGATTCATCAGTCAGTGTTTAACACTCCTATTTGCAGCCCCTATTCGTATTGTTGAAATATCTGAACCTATTCTTATGATGTCTGCAGGAAACCTCAACGACGGCGATGCATTCTACAAGTGGCTTAAGGGCACCATGGACGACATCATCGAAGATGTGGATTCCAAGACACTGCAGAATATGATCGCTTCCAAGGAGACCTTAGCTGTACTCTTCTGTAAGTTAGTTATTTATATATCTTACATTATTATATAATCCCTCTTCACATAAGTTAACTTATAGATCAAAATTCAATTATCCTGCTTTATATTTGATTCTGAAAAAAAAACTATTTATTCTAAATATACTCGGGTAAAAATGCAATTGGGGAAAACCCAGGCATTGCTCGTGTAATTTTTCTAGATTTTAAATTTATATATATATATTTATAAAAATCGATTCCGTAGAGAGGGGATTTTGCTAGGAAAATATTTTATCAAATAAGGCAAACTTCCACTCGGGTAAAACCCGAGCAAAACCAGATACATCCGCTTGTTATATATAAATCCTTTAGATATGGGCGTACAGAGATTTGAAATAGTGTAAAATACTTTAATATTGACTCCTTTTTCAGAAAAAAAAAATATGTGAACCCTTTGACATACTACAATCATTTATCAATGGTATATTTTACTATAAAGCAACAAACCATTTGAAGCTAACTTTAGAAAAATTAAAACTAAAAAGTAATTTAGTTTAATTATTATTTTTACATTTCTAAATGGATAATCGTTTGTATAAGAGTATATAATGGTTTTGACCTTAAATAAAAATACGTATGCGACAAAAAAAGGGCATCTTTCTTTTTCTAAAATGCTCTAAAATGAGGGATTTTATTGATCATTTTTGTTAAAAACGCAGAGTTAGATAAATGAATAAGTTACAATACTCTCTCTAAGATAAATTTATAACGAAAATTTCAATTTTTATACCAAGGTTTCGCAATCTATTGTACTTCGAATTTGTAATCTTGTAGATGAAGATATTTTAAATCGACAGAATCTGGGTAAAAATAGGTATTTGAGATAGTGAATTGACAAATTTAACATTTCAGTCTATGTTTGTAATTCATCCAAAGTCCTCATCATTCGTTTGCACAGAACCGAATGAGTCAAAACGGTAATCTAATTTATTAGGAGATGTGATTATTAATTTATATATTTTTTCCAAAATGTGAGATCAGTACGATTAAAATGCTTATATCACCCAAGATAGAGGACATTGCTGTGATAGAGATGCATGGAGACATCTGAGTCTCTTCAGTCGACACGACAACAGCAACAAAATGCTTATACGTGAAATTTTATGGATGGGAATTTTTTTTAACATACTTCTATAAATCTTTAAATAAAAAGGCATATATTGGATAAAAATGTCATTTATTTTACCTATATTTCAGTTGGCTGAACGCCAACCTTTATCAAGGTATTATAATATTTTTAAGTGTGTCAACAACAAATTCAGCGCCACATAACGTCAACAGCATTAAGTTTTAAAATATTTTTGCTTATATTCAATGGTAAGAAAATATTGATATATAAATTTATATTATGGACAAAATAATTATTTAAAGATTTATTTGTGGATTGCTCTATTTTCAAAACTTCTAAATATTAATTCAATAAACGTTGTATCAGTTTATTTCGTATATAAATAGAAACATCAAGTGTAAATAATTGTATAACAACATACAGTTTACGTGGATATCCATAACATATTAATTCAACAAACGTTGTATCAGTTGATTTCGTATATAAATAGAAATATCAAGTGTAAATAATTGTATAACAACATACAGTTTACGTGGATATCCATAACATATTGATTCAACAAACGTTGTATCAGTTTATTTTGTAAATAAATAGAAACATTAAAAGTCAATAATTCTATAACAACATACAGTATGAATTTACATTTCTATAACAGCAGGTTCAATGAGTACATATATAAATATTATTTCAACAAACGTTGTATCATGACATTTGAAAATTATCCCGCATGTGTTTCTTTTAAACGAAAATCGAAATTTATTTTTAAGGAGAAATAACGATTATTTCTAACCTTAAGGATGAAGTATGAAAGGATGAATTGTGAAGAGTAATGATAAACGGAAAAATAAAAGTGTCCAGGGATGGGAACCTATTGTTATATTGTATTATAAACGTTGTATCTGTTTATTTCGTATATAAATAGAAACATTAAGTGTAAATAATTCTATAACAACATACAGTATGCATGTATGTTTCCATAACAGAAGGTGGAAAGAATTTCTGACAGTGGGGTCGTTAATATGATGTATGCAGACGACTCCAAGACCAAGAACGTCCTACAGGACCTGGAGAACATCGACGACGAGACCGACAAACTCGGCATTCCCTTCGTGAAGATCAACGACTACAAGCTGGCCTCGGAGCTGGGACTGGCGGATGAGCTGCCTTCGCTGGTCTACTACGAGAACTCCACCGCCAACATCTTCCAAGGTGGGACTCGCAAACTGCCTTCGTTACACTATGTGGAGGTTATTCGCACCATGTGCCGCCTCTGTTACATCTTTTTTAATGGTTTAACTTTCTACTGAGGTGATGTCCTTTGTAGATTTAAAATCCAATGGTCTCAGAATAGATACCGAATCATTCTCACAGTCAGCCATTGTATTTTTATAACAGCAATTTTAATTTCTCAGTTCTCTCTCTATTTTATAATTAGATATAAAAGATTCTAATGTATTCTAATGCATAATTAAAAGGATATGTGTTGTTTGCCTCTTTTGGTACTGTTCTCAGAATGTAATCGTGGATTTGTCATTGAAAAAAAACCTCAGAACCTTCATAATGAGCTAATATAAACGTTAGACAGGTTTTTCAGTGATAATCATAAGTTTGGGAAATATGTTTTATTATCCTTAGTATAAGTGGTGCACGCTATGAATATTATGATGATAAAAAATTGTTTAATTATCAAGAGAATCATACACGTCTATAATAGTTTCGAATATATAAAAGAATCAAACATCTTTTGAATTTCTAGATTATATAAAAAGGAACCATTTCGCCCAATAATCTCGCTGTAGCTGTCTTAACACAGCTTTCATTCTCCAAACTGGGGTAGGTGGAGAAGTACTGTAATATAAACTGTCGAATTTCGACAGTCACGACTCAGGATTGAATCCCGTGTTTAGCTTTTTTTTCTGAAAAAAAATGCTTAAATGACCCTCGATTTTTTTTTTTTAAGTTCAACTTAACATTGAGTGGAATTAAGCAAATGGAACTCTAGTCAACTTGTAAGTGCAAAAGTCCGAACTGTTTTCCACATATGTAGATATGTGGTGTACAGTCCGCATCTACAAATCACCATAATAATCATAGCGTGTACTACGTGTACTAAGGATAATATTTATAAATGTATGTAATTCTACTGTCCTCACACACACACACAAAGCTTATGTCCATAGTTCATCTAAAATACCCATTCCAAGAGTCTAGCAACAGTATCACTCTAATAGGAAGTTCGAAAAATGCAATATAACAGCGGTATGGTAGATTAAACTGGCGAAACCGCTGGGAAGGTTCACCATTGATGAGCCAGGCCCTCCCATTAATTCTTCCATCGCAGTAAAGAATCTTACGCGTCTAAAATAGTTTCGAATTTTCACTAAGGATAATGAAAAATATTTCCCAAGCTTATGAATCTACTGAAAAGCCAATCTAGCGTTTATATTAGCTCATATTGAAGGTTATGAGATTTTTTTTCAATGACAAATCTACGTTACATTCTGAGAACAGTACCAAAAGAGGCACACATCTCCCTTTAAATATGAATTAGAATACATTATTTCATCATCCCAGTAAAACCTTTACAAGTGTGATAAAGAATAACCACAGCATCAGTTTTGACAGAATTTTCCAAAAATGTTTTTTTGCTTATTTTCCATAGCACTACTAATAAAGTTTATATTGGGGTGATATAAACATAATATGCATTGTTCCAATACCTAATTAAATGGATATGGGTTTCTCTCTTTTGGTGCATGAATACCATCCTCCTGCAACTTTATATCATATTCTGAGAACTAAAAACAAAATAAGCATATCCTAACCAAGAACACATGTGCTTTTTAGATGGCAGATTTTAGATGTGCTCTTGGTCAGGATATGCCTACTTTGTTTTTAACATCAACACCTGACCTTTTTATTTTTTGCTATTATTTTTCCATTCTAAGAGCTGTACAACGAATTTTGCAAATATCAAAATGAAGGAAAGTTTGAAGGAGGAAGGTCAGAAGAGTATAGGCGTTGGATCAAAACATCCCTTCCTTAGCCCAGTTTTTTACTTAGAACGACCATAGACAAATTTGTTTTGGTGTTGTGTGTGTCCTGATGAAATACAATACCCATAAGATTGGTGTGTTCTGGTCGCTTCTCTTCAGTAACTTTCTTCAGATAATAATGTACCGTTGATCTTCCAGGAATGTCGTTTGGTACATTATAGTACTGTTGAACATTGATTCTATATTAACAATATACTTTACTTATTACAATTCAATAACACGCCATCTATATATAACGAATGAAGACATTAAGACGCGAAAGTTTCTTTTCACAAATAAATCAAACTTCTACTGTCCTTACTGCGATGAAAAAATTTCTTTGCGGAAGAGAATTTACTATTAATACAGATCATAAACCATTACTAGCCATTTTTGGCGATAAAAATAATTTACCAGCCTTAGTGGCAAATAGATTACATAGATGGTCACTCTCAATATCAAATTTTAATTTTAAAATTAAATATACTAAGGGAACTGAAATACCTCTTGCAGATTTTCTTTCAAGATTTCCAAATCCTGAAAAGGGAAGAAGGAAGAGGAAATGGGGGAAATATTATTAATAGAAAATTCAAAATTAGATTACGTCTTGGTATCAGACAAAACTCAAGAAGATCCAACTCTTAGAAAACTATATAAATCAATCAAGTATGATAAGTATGATATTGACTCAGATGTAGATAGGGGGGGTTGCTCATCAGTGGTGAACCCTCTCAGCGGTTTCGTCAATTTAATCTGCTAGACCGCTTCTTTAGAACTCTAATACTGTATTGGATCATTCTGCTTTTATATGCTGCACTGAAGCGTGGAATCTTAGAAATAGCATTTAAGAAAACTATGGACATAAGCTTTTAGGACAGTAAGGACAGTAGAAGTCTGATTCATTTGTGAAAAGAAACATTCACATCTTAATGTCTTCATTCGTTAAATATACTTCACTATTTGTCGTTACCACCAATGGTTACTTACGAATGAAAACATCAATATACATGACAAAGATGTTGAGAAAAATTAACTTAAATGGGTGTATGTTTTCCAGGAGATTTGCAGGACGAAGACGCCGTGCTGAAATGGCTGATGCATCAGAAGGAAACAGACGAGATCGAATCTATCACAGATGAAATTCTGGAGCAGTTGATTGAATCGTCAGAATTTCTTTCTGTCCTCTTCTGTAAGTATATTGCATCCTTGACATCATACAATCCATAGTTTTATCCATAGATTAACAAACTTGTATGGTAGGCTGTCATTTAGAAAATAATAAAATTGTTAATCGATACAATAGCTTAAAACTTTCACAAAAATGATAATATGTATATAATGAATTATCGTTAATGTTACATTATCACAAGTTTTCCCTAAGTTAGCATCATACCTAGAATTTTCATCCCAATGGATTTCCATGGAACAAAAAACTCTATTGAAAGTTCTATTATTTGCATAAAGTACTTATATATATATATTGGCTGCAACTTGAAATGTATCTTTACTACCTATATACAAGGTTTTCCCAAAAGTTCGTAAACATATTATGATTATGATTCATATTTTGAAAGTGTTTACGAACTCCTGGGATAACCTTGTAATTCTGAAACTTGGCCCACCTGCTGATTGGCCACCCTTAATATAGAACATCAGAAAGTAAATCATTCTTCTATAAGAATTCTATTATAATTTTACCAAGGTTACCAATATTACCAAGGTTGTCTCAAAACCTCATAAACGCTTGCAAAATATAAATCATAATATGTTCACGAACTTTTGTGACAACCATACAAATGTGTCGATAAAGCGTGCAACAATTGTCCTGGTGTGGAACTAACACCTACTCACATATTCTCATGCCCAGCAATGGCGGCAGCCTTGCAGAAAATTGACTTAGACCCAGAGAAGCAGCTTTACACACCCAAGATAGTGGATATTGCTGCTGCTGTGATGGAGATGCATGGAGACATCTGAGACTCTTCTTTGGACACGACAACAACAACAACAACATACAAATGTGCAAGAGGACACCTCCCCTGTTCAAAAAGACATAAAAATAACGCACTTTGTTCATCAACTTTGTACAAAACGTATAAAATCAGATAAATAGGTCACAACATCAACTCTTTGGCAAATTAAGAAAAGGACCAACGTGTATAAAATGTATTCGACAGATTTAATAACTCCTCTCGTAGTATATTACTAAATTGGAATCACCTCTGTACTGATGATGGCCGTAGCCCGAACCATAATATTCAGGTTTGGATTTTTGTATGTTGCTGCGTTCTTTCTTCGAATCCATGCGTTCTGCATAGAGAAGATGAACAAAATGTCCTTATTGCCATTTTAAACGGGAGAGATGCCATCTATGCATATGAATGACTTCCTCTTACAAATTTACAATTATATAAATGTATCTACCAAAACACTAGATAGGTACATTTTGTCTACTTTTGTAAGGCATTGCATATATACCAAAAAGTCCTGGTGAAAAAAATATCAATTAATATCGTTTAACTCTCTTAAAAAATAAATGGTAAAAAGAGAATATTCATACAGAGAGCTCAAGACGCTTCGAACATTTTAGAAGAAATTTGCTTATTGGTAATTCCCAGTTAAATATATGATTAATAAATATAGTTATGGAACCAAAAATAAAGAAAATTATTATAAAAAGCGATGTGACTCATCCCAATTATTCTTGTTACATGTCATGAAAACCATGATGTCTATACATCTCATTAGTTTTTGTAACAATTTTCTAAGTTTATATAAAAGGGCGTACCTGGATCTGTAAAGAAAAAAAAACGTTTTTTTTTCCTTCACAGATCCAGGAATGCCCTTTTATATAATCTTAATTAATGGATCCCCTTTTGACTCAAACAATTTTCTTAGAGCCATTAAAATATTTTGAATTGTCAAATTGTCTCTATACATGTTTAGAAGCAAGTTCGGATATCTACTCTCTTTTGAGGTAACCCAGATTCCTGGAGCCACCACGTACTAAAGTCATCAACTATCCGGGCTGAGACTTCACGTCTCTCTCTCTCGCTCTTTCTAATGGTGGATATCCAGTTTATCACATATCGCCAGGCTGTACTTGGGAATGTTCTTCAGGTCTTCCGGGGTAAATATACTTATTCCAAGGAGGGTGGCTGTTTAGAACCTATGAAGATGGTAGACGGGAAAGGATATCTGCCTACAAGTTTCCAGAGCTTTTTTGAACTCTCTGGTGCCAGAGATTTGTTTAGGAATCGAAGATTGGTGTAGAAAAATACATTTTATTTAAGTAGTGAAGAGTCCACACAGGAGTTGGAGAATGTGCAGATGCCGAGGGCGAGGACACGGCGCTGAAGGACCTGGAGGAGATCGACGACGACACCGACCGACTGGGGATCCCCTTCGTGAAGACGGACGACGGCAAGAAGGCGGCGGAGCTGGGCATCGAGACCCTGCCCGCTCTAGTCTACTTCGAGAACGCCACGCCCAACGTCTACCAGGGTAGGTGCCCCCCGTTCCTTGTATTCTAGTCTATATATATGGTAAATCTTGAGTCTACCAGTGTACGTACCCGCTTCTTTATTTTTGTTCTGGACATTGGCAATCATAAGTCTAGTAGCGTAGGGGCTGCTCCTCGATTGCCGGTTACTATACATGGGCAATCTTAAGACTACTAGCGTAGGTGCCGCTTTGAGTCATGGTCTGGGCATGGGTAATCTTAAGTCTACCAGTGTAGATACTTCTTCTTTGCTCTTAATTCTAATCTGGATTAGAGCAATCTCTAGTTAATTGAGGTAGTTTTTTCCCTTATTCTGTATTTATGAACCCCATGTACGAGACATTAAAGTTGAATAGTGTAGAGTATCTGCCACAGGTGTTTGATTTGAGACAGGAGACATATAAGACATTTCATCGATAACTGGTCTACCATAACATTTTATCGTTCATTTTTTATGCCCTGTCAATATCAACCTTCCTTGATAAGTAGATTTTAGTTTTTATCAGAATAATCTATTCTTTTTTTTTTTTGCATTAACTAAATCATCTTCCTTTTTAATAAAACATTCCTGCTTATATAAATAAATATTTGATAATTTGGTTATTTTACTGTTATACATCACATTTGATCTTGTCGTATCAGGGTAATAGAGAGAATAAAATTGATCGATTTTGAGAGTGTTGAAAAAAACGTGATTCCAACAAGATTGGCTGATCGGGCGTGCTGCTTCCAGGCGATCTGAAGGAGGAGGCCCAAGTTTTGGAGTGGCTACAGGATCAACAGAAGACAGATTCCATCGAAGAAGTCACAGAGAAAATTCTCAAGGATATGCTGGAGAAAGAATCGGCCTTGGTGGTTCTCTTTTGTAAGTACAGTACATAGCTATGTGAAATCTTTCCACTGCACGTAAAGATCATGTATCTTAAGTGTAAATATCACCAAGATGAACATAAATATTTGTAAAATAAAATATAGACATAATGTATCTGACTGTCACCTGAAGAGTCACTATGGTTCAGTAAAAGGCTACCTAAAAGAAATTTGCTGTTTCCCCCCTAACCAATTCGTATAGAAAGTACCAAATCACCAAATCTATATAGCTGCTCCGAATGACCATGAATTCTACTCGCTAGGATAAAGCGATAAGACCGAGAAGTTTATGGTTTTATAAGCAAACCAACCGTTATATATAAATCACGACAACGAACACTTTTTATTTCGATGAAAGTGGTTAAGATTTCAATACAAAATATTTTATTTGCGGTCCTAATACACTAATACTCGTAATGGCGTTGTGATTAAAAGCCTTTTGGATGAAAACTCGTGGCCTAGGTTTATCGATATATGAAGAATGGAGCCTTTAGTTCTCGTGTTTGAAATAGCATCAGCGATTGATATCTATTATATCGTTTTTTTTTTTTTGCTTATCCCTAGTACACGTGGTACAGGCCACGATAATCATGGTGGGTAGAAGTTGGCAACTGCTTTTACTGTAAGTGCACCACATGTCTACACATGTGAAAAGCAGTTCGACTTTGCACTTACAAATGTGCCAGAGCCCCGTTTGGTTACTTGCACTCGCTGGTGGAGTTGGACTTTTGCAAGAATTGGGGGCCATTGGAGCATTTTTTCAAAATCAGAAAGCGACATAATAAACCTTAACTTTTATATATTTTTATTATTTTCATCTTTTTGAAAACTTTTTATCTATTAACTGTATTCAATGGAAATAGTTTGCGTGTCTAGAGGCTATAAAACTGGATAATTGCAGGAAATATTCACAATAGATAAATTATCCGTTAACAACAGGTAAATATTTCGAACTCTTGGGGTCTTTCCACAGACCAATGGTGGCGACATGAATTTCCTGAATATAGAATCTGTAAAAGATATTCCCAGAACGAAATTTCGCCAATTGTCAATCAATAAATACATTGTCAAATAATTGTTTGATCAATAAATGCATTGTTAAAATGAAAGATATCAGGCTTCCAGGGATAAGTTTTTTTTTTTTTATTATTTAATTCAGATCTTTAGCTTCGAATATGAAGGCCCTTCTAAAGGAGAAAATACGAAACAACATTAATTTAAATGTAGATTGTTTCGTATTTTCTCTTATAGATTCTGTGGTGTATTTAGGTTGATTTAAAAGTAGAAATATATTTTAGGCTTTATTTATTTAAATGGCTTTATTATATTACACTGCATTAGATGCAAGCTTAAGAATTACAAGTTAACAATGGAATTATATGATGATAAATCATAACATATAATTTATCATCATATAATTCCATTGTTAACTTGTAATTCTTAAGCTTGCATCTAATACGGTGTAATATAATAAAAGCCATTTAAATAAATAAAGCCTAAAATATATTTATACTTTTGAATCAACCTAAATACACCACAGATACGACACTACACTTTGATATTAGCCGAAAGGCCGAGAAGGGCTTTCATGCCCGAAATGTAGGGATCTAAATTAATTATTTGAAAAATAAACTTATCCATAGAAGCCTAATGTTTTCAATGCAATATTAAGATACAAGGAATTTTTTTTTATTAGAATAAAAACATTACTGCGCACTCGGCCATCTCAATTTCAAATATAATCCATAGTTGACTGTGTGTTTCCCTGAAGAACAAAATGAACCGTTATGTTCCAGATTACAAGGGCGACCCCAACATCAATGCCATCCTTACCGAGCTGGAGAACATTGACGATGAGATGGAAGAGATGGAGGTCAAGTTTGTGAAGCTGGGGAACGGAGGGGCCTCCCACGGTATCGAACATCTGCCTGCCGTGGCCTTCTTCAAGAAGGGAACGCCTACTGTATACGAAGGTGAGCATTCACACTTTTCAATGTTCTTTCTGAGTACGAGTATTGTCGTATACGTGGCTTTCTTCAAGAAGGGAACGCCTACTGTATACGAAGGTGAGCATTCACACTTTTCAATGTTCTCTCTGAGTACGAGCATAGTCGTATCCGTGGATTTCTTCAAGAAGGGAACGCCTACTGTATACGAAGGTGAGCATTCACACTTTTCAATGTTCTCTCTGAGTACGAGTATAGTCGTATCCGTGGCTTTCTTCAAGAAGGGAACGCCTACTGTATACGAAGGTGAGCATTCACACTTTTCAATGTTCTCTCTGAGTACGAGTATAGTCGTATCCGTGGCTTTCTTCAAGAAGGGAACGCCTACTGTATACGAAGGTGAGCATTCACACTTTTCAATGCTCTCTCTGAGTACGAGTATAGTCGTATCCGTGGCTTTCTTCAAGAAGGGAACGCCTACTGTATACGAAGGTGAGCATTCACACTTTTCAATGTTCTCTCTGAGTACGAGCATAGTCGTATCCGTGGATTTCTTCAAGAAGGGAACGCCTACTGTATACGAAGGTGAGCATTCACACTTTTCAATGTTCTCTCTGAGTACGAGCATAGTCGTATCCGTGGATTTCTTCAAGAAGGGAACGCCTACTGTATACGAAGGTGAGCATTCACACTTTTCAATGCTCTCTCTGAGTACGAGTATAGTCGTATCCGTGGCTTTCTTCAAGAAGGGAACGCCTACTGTATACGAAGGTGAGCATTCACACTTTTCAATGTTCTCTCTGAGTACGAGTATAGTCGTATCCGTGGCTTTCTTCAAGAAGGGAACGCCTACTGTATACGAAGGTGAGCATTCACACTTTTCAATGTACCCGCTGAGCATAGTCGCAGTTGGAACCTGATACAAGAGAGACATACATGCTCATAGAGAATACACAAGAATAGACTCTAGATTCTCTAACCTCATCGTAGCTTGCGTATATTGGGGAAATTTCCCGATAAATTATAAATATTGATATCGGAAAATTATAAAATTGTAACTTTAAAATGTGTGTGTGTTTTCATCAAAATAGACTATCATAGAAGAAAATTCACCTCTCCTGTCATAATAGATTCAAAAACAGGCCCCAACTGTTGGCTATCTCTAAAAGACACGGGAAAAGCGTCTATAGATTGAGCAAAGGTTTTGTGTCCATTTTGACGGGAATGGTGCTTTCTATTTTTATTGTAGATTTCCTTATGTTATCAACTTCTATCATTCAACTATCAGTTGATCTATTACATACACTCATGGACAAAACTTAAGGAAGTTTTATCTTTCAGCATGTATATCGGGATTCAGACAATAACTCTGAAAGATATTACAGTGACCTTTATTGAAGACACACGAGATAAAACAAGTCTGAACAAAATTGCCTCTGTCTCCTTCATAAATAAATAACAGATGTCCAATGACGTAAAAGACTTTCCACTTCCTTAAGTTTTGTCCATGAGTGTACAATGTAATACAGGCTACAAGATAACTGTACACACCACATTCTTTGTTTATTATTTTGATCCAGCGTGTTGGAATTTATTGTTTTCTTAAACATGTCCAAACAATTTCATTATATATATACGAAAAAAGAGAAGGCTAATTTAAATATATTCAAAAACTAAATATATTTGCACATATACAGC
>CP092875.1:68263380-68483393 GCA_030710605.1 Cordylochernes scorpioides | reverse complement strand
TTTATATTTGAATTATATAAAAATCATCTGCTTTGAGATGGTGCTTAATGGTAATTTACAGTTGATTTATACTAAGATCACCTGCTATGAGGTGGTCACCTTAGTCATATTTTATATTTGAGTCATTCCAAGACCATCAGAAGAACCGTTCCTATGTTCAATTCAACATGTGATCCACAATGAGGGATCTCTTCTCTAAAACTGCTTCATAGCATCAACAGATATGCTTATTATTAATCAACTTCTATAAATTAATGAAAATATCATATGTATTATCAAGAGAATATAGTTGTATACCATATTGTTTTTATATTGTTAAATTACAAAAGATCTCAAAGTCTTGAAATATATTTTATTAACTTCCAAACTAATTAATTCATTCAAATTAATGAGTTTAAAGAATTTATGAATTTTGCCTATAGGATGCCTATTCACCACTGAAACGAGCTCATACTTTGAAATAATTAATTAACAATAATTCAAT
Source organism: Cordylochernes scorpioides (assembly GCA_030710605.1). Taxonomy (NCBI): domain Eukaryota; kingdom Metazoa; phylum Arthropoda; class Arachnida; order Pseudoscorpiones; family Chernetidae; genus Cordylochernes; species Cordylochernes scorpioides. The sequence continues at coordinate 68,482,909 of CP092875.1, read as the reverse complement.
TACATTTACTTCTAAATATGCTTATATAATTTTCTAATTCAGATTTCTTAAAGGCCTATCATTAATATTGTAAAAATAATTTGGTGGAATATTATTTCTTTCTGAATATCATATTGATGTCTTTTTAATTACAAGAAATATTCATTAAAATATATCTACAAACATACCATGTTGATCTAATATTAATTTCTAATATATTTTTACCAATGCAACTCTAAACTTTCATATTTTATTTATTTATTATATATTATATATATATATTATTATGAAAAAACAATAGAAAAAAATAAAAGATAAGTGGGTCAGGTGTTGATATTAAAAATAAATAAGGCATCTCCTGACCACGAGCACATGTGCTTTTTAGATGGCAGAGCGCCATCTAGTGGAGCAAGAATAAACTAAACGTTTAATTAGCTTGCTCCGTGATATTTGGCAAACCCAATTTCTTGATAAATCAAGAAAAGTCATCCACGAACGCGTTTCGCGTTGTTGGCGCTCGTTAGCGTGGAGTAGACTGTAACCACTGCGACCAAAAATATTTTTGGAACCAATGCCTTCTTGAGAAATCAAGAAATGGGTATTTAAGGCCAAATTTGCGTAAAGACGCTTAACACATGAAAAAAACAATAGAAAAAATATAAAAGATAAGTGGGTCAGGTGTTGATATTAAAAATAAATAGGGCATCTCCTGACCACGAGCACATGTTATTATTATATATTATTATTATTCATATATTTCAACAACAGTTACTTCCTATCACCACTACTTTGAACTAATCTTTTTTTGTGTGTTTTATAGATGTTTTAACCAGTCTGCTCTAAATTATACATTTCCTCACTTCTATCCTACAAAATAAAAATAAAAAACGGTTTTGCAATCAATAAATAATTTTCAAACTCACTCATGCTGTGTCACTGTTCATTATAATATTCATTCATCAGTTGGAGAAATGATAGAAAACATAGATGACACCCCATCTTACTATAATATTCACAATACCCTTTGTATATATTCGAACATTCTGAATATTTAATAACAGGAAAAGCAATATTTTACATTTCAGATCAATATATATTTTTTTTTCAAATTGATTTTCAATTTTTCCATAGATTACCTTAAGAAACCTTTTACCAGATGACCGCATTTTTGTTAAATTCTTATTATTTCATAGTTGCCTTATGAATATTAAAAATTCTTACTCCGCTCTGAACTGACGATGGCCTTAACATTAAACTATGGGCTCCAGATGAAGCGTTTTGAATTTGACAAAGCTGATGTGGTATCGGTTTGTCACGAGATAAATCTGCTAGTTTGAAGATACAGTCAATGGATTTTACAATTTTTGTATCAATATCAATAGGTGATATAGCTAATTCATTTTTATAAAATAATCCTCTCGACAAATACATTATCAATATTTGAAATTATTAATGTTTCCAAATTATATTGAGGTGATGTAAAATATTCTGAAGATAAAAAATGGCCAAGGTAATTATTTATCAAGGGATTCTAAGGACGGGAATGTTATTGCTATCTCTATTTTGGAATTAGGATCTTTTGTATTTGACCATGGACCAGCACCTTGACAGTAGATTTTCTTGACCATCAAATCACCTATTAAAATTGGAGGATGATTGTATATTTAGGTAACCAAAGCTGGAAATCTTATTTTAAACAATGCATTTTACAAATGGACATTTCATATGGTATTCTTTCCTTAAAATTGGAACCATAAATTGACATTTCTCACTTTCCTTCAAACATTTTTGATAGATACAAACACTTGCTCTCTCCCTCTCATGACTGCTGTTTTCATCGTATAAAATTGAAACTTTGTACTATACTGTTTAAGGCCCTAGCCGAAGCCATGGTATAAAGGTTGGCCTTTTGTTGAATTAACTTAATTGATGTTGTAGCTCATTATTTATCACCACCATTATGTTTAATAGTAAGTGATAAGCTAAATGCATTATTTTAATGATTATTTAAAGGAGAACTTTTTATTATGATAACATATTAATAATATAAAATACACATTCATAGACAAACTTAAAGGAAGTTGTACCTTTTAGCATGTATATCGGGATTATGGCCTTAGCTATTAAAGATATTTGATACAGAGTGAATTTTATTGAATACGCACGAAATAACCAAATGTGAACAATATCTCCTTTGGAGATGATCACCAACTTATCAGGGAACTGTTTTGGTGTAAAGCCTTCATTTAGAAGAACAAAGTTTCCCTGCTGCCAGTAATCCATGTCTTAACGTCGAAAGTTACGACCTCATGTTCAAGAGAAACCATCTTGCATTAGGGCGAAGTGCCGCGACGAAGTACTTATCACATATAGAAATCGCTAACTTCTCCGCCCGTTTCCTATAAAGAAAGGTTTTCAGAAGAGTGGCCCCAATGGTGAGGCCCCCTTCAACTAGGCGCTCCACCAGAATTAGCCGAATAGCCTAAACAAAGGCTGATCTGACATCTTCATTATTTGTAATGCCGATGATTTTCCAAGAATTTCCCCCAGGGCCTTAATGTCGTCCACCGAGGATAGATAGAGCCTCTACTCCACAAAGCAGAACTGGTCAAAGTTGGTTGCAGCTCACCTGGAATTACTCAGGGCCTGCTACTTTTGGCTGTATTGCAGCTCTGTAACAGCATACCTCTTTGGTGGTTAAGATGGCTTGGCTGCCCTGTCGTGGGTGGTGTTGATTTGTTGAGATGTGCCAGGCTGAGGCCTACGAGCCTGTTCAAACGAAGACGAGATATTATTATTTTTCCTTTTGCGTTTGATCTGATCATCTTATTCTGATTATTCTACTCTCAATCCCGGTTTGTTGGGTAATAATTTAGATTTACTTCTATCAATTAGGGCGAATCCTCATAAATTTAATCAATTCTTGGTTCAGCTTAATCCAAAAATCAAATATTTTCTGCTGATTTATTAGAAATACTATAGTATTCTGAACTGTTGGTTACGCCATTATGTAAGGTATTTTTCCGGCTTTCTGCCGATACCTCAATGCATTATAAATCTTTATCTTGATCAGCTTTATCATCCGATAATCGTGGAACTCACGCGCCTCGTGGCCGCACGGTTAAGAGAGAAAGAGAGACAATCAACATAAATTTATTTTTAATTAAAAAGACATATATTGGGTCAAAATATCATTTATTTTACCAATATTTCAGTTGGCTGAACGCCAACCTTTATCAAGGTGTTATAACATTTTAAAGTGTGTCAACAACAAACTCAGCGCCACATAACGTCAACAGCATTAAGGTTTTGAAATATTTTGTTATATTCAATTTATTTACCCTTTGCAAATACAGTTTGTACTAAAAAGTAAATGAAAACGAGAAATTTACAATGATATGATGACAATTATATAGATAATAATTAGATATATATAATGTACAGTGAAAATCTGCATGAGATCTCTGCCACCGTTTCAGAATCTGATGGAGAATCGCCAGAGTCTTAAACAATGGCTCTGAAGTAAAACCTGAAATAGAGGATATTGCAAAATTCTCTGAATGGAAAAAGAAAGATGCAAAATCCAAAATGCTGATCACTACTGCTCTAGAGTTTAAATATCTTCAACAGATTGTTAATTGCCAGACTTCAGCAGAAATGTGGAAGAAATTATCAACAATATATGAACTGAAACCTGAAACAAACAAATATTTGCTGCAATAAAGATTTTTCGAATATAAAATGAATCCAAATGATAGCATTGCTTCTCACATTTCCAAAGTTGAAACTCAGGCACAACACATGAAAGATCTAGGTGGGCCAATCTCTGATGTCGCCCTAATTACAAAGATAATTTGCAGCTTGCCTGATAAATACAAGAATTTCATAACAGCGTGGGATTCAGTTTCATCAGAAGAAAAGACTCTAGAAAACTTGACGGCAAGATTACTGAAAGAAGAAAGCTTACAGGATAAATAGGAATCTTCAGGAAATTTTAAACCAGATAATGCCTTGATGACTTTTTCAAAGTTCAACAGAAATTCAACAGCTTCCAACAAACAACAGCAGCATCAACCATCCATTAAAGATAAAAAGAAGAACACACACTGTGGATATTGCAAGAAGAAAGGACATTGGAGGAAAGAATGCTATAAAAGTAAGTAAGAACAAAAAGGACAACAGCCAAGTTCTTCAGCCAGAGATGATAGCTGTGCTTTTTCAGCTGAGACAAGTGCCTTCCTCGCTGAAACAAAGGATTCCTGGATTGCAGATTCTGGAGCAACGGATCACATGACTTTCAGAAGAGAATGGTTCTCTACGTTCGAAGAAATACCAGAAGGTGTTCATCCTGTGTGCCTTGGAGATGGAAAGAAGATCTATGCAAAAGGTAAGGGAAATATTGATATTCTCTCTTATGTTGATAGTCAGGAAATTAATGCAACTCTTTTGGATGTTCTCTATATACCTGAATTGGAGACCAATCTTTTTTTAATTACTACTGCAACAAAACATGGTTTGACGCTCATTTGTGAAGTAAATCAGATAAAATTGACAAAAAATTCGAAAGTGCTAGTTACTGGAATAAAGGACAATTCAAATCTTTATAGAATTTTTATGAAAGCAAAGCAATCTTCACAAACTCATGTTGCTCAGTTAAGTCTAGATATATGGCATCAAAGAATGGGTCATGTAAATCCTATAAAATTAACCCAAATGCTTGAAAATAATGTTTTTGAAGAAAATATTAAAATTAGAGAAAAGCCTGATTCTTTACTATGTGAAGCATGCATCTATGGAAAACAAAATAGAAAAGTTTTTCACGCGTCAACAAGTTCAAATTCGACCTATCCAGGAGAGCTGATCTATTCAGATGTTTGTGGACCAATGAGTAGAAGATCACCAGGTGGATCATTATATTTTGTATCATTCAAGGATGATTTTTCAAGATTTAGAGTGCCCTACTTCATTAGGCATAAATCAGATGTACTTGAGAAATTTAAAGAATTTGTAAAAACAGTTAGGACTGAAACTGGAAATAAAATAAAAAGATTCAGAACAGATAATGGCACAGAATTCTTAAATAAGAATTTTTCTGATTATCTAAAATCTCTAGGAATTGTTCATGAACTCACTGCTCCATATACCCCAGAACAGAATGGAATTTCTAAAGAGATAGCAGAACAATAGTTGAATCAGCTAGATGCTTGTTACATGTAAGAAAAATGCCGCTTGAACTGTGGGCTGAAGCCGTAAACACAGCAGTCTATCTCTTAAATAGATGTACTACTAAAGTATTGGGAAATTCTACACCTTATGAAATATGGTACAAGAGAAAACCCTCCATATTACATTTGAAAACTTTTGGATGTAACGCTTATGTGCATATACCAAAAGATAACAGAAATAAATTAGACAAAAAGAGTATTCGTACATTTTTTGTTGGATATACTGAAACTAACAAAAATTATAGAATGTGGTATCCTATTGCTAGAAAAATTATCATAAGCAGAGATGCAATATTTACTGAAGCTAATACATCAGAAAATATTCAGGATAACCAACAAGAGCAGGTAACTATATATAGTGAAGAAAGTGTTGATAGCACAAATACCAGTTCCAAACCAGAAGAATCATGTCGATACCCTCTCAGGAATAAAATCAGAGAAAGGAACAATCATCAACCAACTGTACAAGAGCTATTTCATATGCTTGTTATGTCCATGACCAAGAACCATTGAACTATGAAGATGCAATTGTAGGACAAAACTCAAAAAAGTGGAAACTAGCTATGGACGATGAATTCAATTCCTTGATGAAAAATCAAACATGGACTTATGTGACACTACCATCAGACAGAAAAGCTATTGCATGCAAGTGGGCATACAAAATAAAGCAAAATGCAGATGGATCAAATAAAATATTCAAGGCTAGACTAGTTGCGAAAGGTTATTCACAAAAATCAGGACTTGATTGTACCTTCTGATCCTTACTCAAAACTAACAAAAGAGATGTGCCCAAAGGATAATCAATAAATTGAAGAAATGAACAAGATTCCATACAGACAGACAATTGGTAGTATAATGTACCTCATGACTGAAACTAGACCTGATATTGCCTACGCAGTCAGCAGGGTTAGCCAATTTATGAACAACCCAGGACCTTCACATTGGACCGCAATAAAGAAAATATTTGAATACTTAATAGCTACGAAAAACATCGGTATTTGTTTTGGTGGGAGTTCCTGCACTACATCTCTGATAGGTTTTTCCGATGCTGATTTTGCTGGAGACCTAGACACAAGGAAATCAACCACCGGATATGTTGTCATGTTGAATAATGGACCTATTTCTTGGTGCAGTCAAAAACAGAATTGTGTGTCTCTGTCAACAACAGAATCTGAATATATTGCGGCTTCCAAAGTAACGAAAGAAGCAATTTGGCTGAGACAACTTCTACGCGAGCTACATCAAGAACAAGTAAAGCCTACAACAATTTTTGCGACAATCAAATCTGCATAAGACTTGTTCACAACCCAGAATACCACAAAAGAACTAAACATATTGATATTTCGTATCACTTTATCAGAGATCAATTTCAAAAACATGCAATTGACCTTCTTTATGTCTGCTTCAATGATCAAGCTGCAGACTTATTTACGAAATCTCTACCTCCAGAAAGGTAGAGAAGACTTGGAAGCCAACTTGGACTGTTTGAAACAACAAAGTGCTCGTTAGGTGGGAGTGTTGGAGAGAGTTAACTTCGCACACCGGCTGTTGCTTAGCAACGCCAGCTTCCCCCAGACATCACGTGACCTGGCGCCACTCCGACCGGCCGTACCTGTATAAGTTTCAGTTTTGCTTTTGTTGTCTGCCCCTACGCTTGCCTTTTGTTTGACTCTCTTTGTTCCTTTAATCTTAATATAATATTATTGTTAATTAAACAATACTTTTGAGATCCAGCCTCTGATTCTCTTACAATTACCTATTTCTTACCTAAACAAAGTTCGCCTACCTCGTCAAAATAAAGGCTGAAACTGAGCGCTATTATGGATAATAGTTTTATTTCTTATGTATAGATGACGCGTTCAAATTTAATTAATTATATTTCTCCATTTATATAAAGATAAATGTTTAAATATCCATCAATCTCTAATAGTTCTTGCTCAAAATATTTTACACACTTGGGCTTCGATATATAAATTTTGGAAAAAGGATATATATCTATAAAAATATAGGTCACCTCTCCCGTCAAAATAGACGTCAAAAAGATGCCATCTATCAACCGTCGCCGCAAACTAGCGGCCTCAGGTCGGTGATAAAGCCACAACACCAGTTTTGGCAAACTGAGAAGCGTCCACCTGGGGATCAGAGGTTTCAGGCTAATGGCCCTCGTCAGCCTAGATGACGTCTAGCTTTACGTCTATTTTTACGGTAGAGGTTAACTTTATTAATATATATATATATATATATATATAATAATGTTATATATATAATTGTAACCAATATTGTGTGTTAAAATTTCAAGATAGGCGATATTTAGAGTGGAATTTCAACACAAACCTACCCAATTGTACAGCGACCTCAAGTAACGACGCTGGTAAAAATTATGAAATTCAAATATTTAAGAGAAATTTTTCCCGGAGGAAATTGATACGAAAAATAAATGCCACTTAGACAACTAAACTTCTGTGGTTAATTATAATTTCGTATTTCTCATGAACTTTGCTAATATACAAATTTCAAACGCATTGGATTATTAAATAGGCTAAATGTGCAGAAAAACATAGTACAAATAGCTTCAAACAATTTTACGACCCTTTATTAGATGTGTATTTAATATTATATATAAATGTCCCTTCTAATAACTAGCTTTGTTTTTAGGTTGGCTGCTCCTGATCTTCTCCTTCAGAGTGAAAGTGCAGCTCCTGAAGAGGAAGCTTGCCTAACTGCGGTAATACAGAATTTACCTTTTTTCATTTCAACTAGATCAATGGTATGCTTGAAAATGACAATTTTCAAAGGATTATCATATTGCTAGAGTTGGGTTCAGTCAAATATTCCGAGCTAATGATAAAAATTCGGAAGAAATCTAAACAGAGAGACAAATATTTCTAATTACCAAAGGTTTTTCTTTTCTTTTGGAGCTAGTTTTAATTTTACATTTCAGCAATGAATTTTTGAAAGGAATCAATTTCCTCCATTATATGAATGAATGTAAAAATTATGGAGACAAGGCAAGGTTTTACACCATTCAAATACTTTAGGGATTACATTATCTTGAAATCCACAGCATCATTCACAAGGATATGAAATTGTAAAATATCCTTTTGAATTTGATGACCACATAACACTGGTAGAATATTGATTGTGTAAGTTATACATCAAACCATGGTTAAAATACAAGTTGTTGTTGTAGCCCTTTGACTTATATGGCCCCAAAATTCGTTTTGAAGAAGCCTTATTATTTTGGCGCCATTTGGTGGACCTTGGACGCTTACCTTCAGGTTAAACCTCTGCTTTTCATATAAAGGGAAAAGGTACAAAAATACCTTTTAAAGTGTGCAGCAGCATTGTGATGACTATGGAAATATGGTGCAAATATGATCAAGTTGAAAGAGTCAATTTCAGCTCGAACTGCTATCAATGGATAATGTTGAAATCCTATGTCATGATCAGGAAGGGAGTGCAGGGGGAGTCAGTAGAATAGTATACTTAGAAACTCTCCTTTTTGAGGGTGTGGTCTCCACTCTGGAGGGGCGTGGGTGGGAGCCCTCCAGGAGGGGGGTGGGGTTGTATACCACCTCTTTCGCGACTCCCTTCCTGGATAAATAGCCTCTTAAGACTCTTTTTGAGAACCAAATGCTATTATTTCTTTCTATAATTACATAACACAGGACATACAGAGAAAGTGAGCCCCATAGCCTTAGAGGACTAGTCTGTGGCCTCCCCCTTGAACCCATAGATCCTTTGGCCTAGCTTGTGACCTTTCCATGGGCCTTATTGATTCGGTGGACTGGGACGTGTGCTGACTCTAAGCTGGCCATGATTTTCATCAACAGCATGCCAACTGCTTGCTCTACTTTATCTTGTGGTATCCCAACATTTACGATGGGACTCTGAATAAATATACCTAATGAAGTACTGAACAAATTTGAGGGTTAAACCTTTTTTGTTGATTTAATTCTATCCCTATATAAATTAAACTAATTTTAGAGGTTCAATTGATACAGATTGGCCAATAAGTCCTGAACCCTTTTATTTTTGTTAAAAATTGAAAGGCAAACTAGATTAAAATAATTTTAGTTTTAATTTTAGTTTGCCTTTAAATTTTAATAAAAAATAAAAGGTTTCAGGTCTTATGGTCCAACCTGTATATTTTATTTAAATATAAATAAATATTTATAAATTTACTCCCAATGCGCTTCTTTTAAATATCATCAAATATTATCTCTACAGAATTTACTGCAATGATATGAGCTATTGAATGAGAGGGCTTGGCTCATCAGTAGTGAACCCTCTCATTCAATAACTCATATCATTGCAGTAAGGTCTGTAGAGATAATATTTGATGATATTTAAAAGAAGCGCATTGCCAGTAAATTTATTTGTGTAAAATTTTAACGATAGATGGCATTTAAATTTAATTTACTAATAAATGAATATCTTCAACTTTTTATATTTTTCCAGCGTTTCCAACCACTTTTATATTTTACCCCTCTGTCCTGATATATTTAAATTTTATTCATTAATATTGAATTATTTTTTATTATTTATTGAGTATGGAGTACACGCTCCACGCTCTTTAAAATATTTGTCTACTCAGAATTTAAATACAAAGTAAACACAATTGAAAATAATTAATTAGAAGGGCATATATTAGATCAAAATATATGCCTTTTTAATTAAATATTTATTAAGGGATAGCTTTATTTTCGAAACAATAGCAAATATATTTATATAAAAAGAACATACCTCGATATGTTAAAGAAAAAAATGTTTTTTTTCTTTAATAAATCAAGGTAGGCTTTTTTATATAAATATTGATCTGAATAATCTGATTCTGCTCTTTGTTAGTTTTATTTCTACAAGTCTGCAAGATGACAAAACTCCCGTCCGGCCACCAGACCTGCTGTCTTCCTTACGCGGTCTCAAGTCTAAAGAGCCTTCCCTTGAAATGTTCGTGTTGAAGGATGCTCAACGCGTGCTGCGCTCCCGGAACCTCTACTAGCTTCTACTACAGGTCATCAACTTCCCGGGTGGTGCACGAGGTAAAAAATGTCGTCCTGCGAATTCAACAATGACCCTCACACACATCCACAGCCTGTTCGCGGGAAGGAATCTGGATTCAGCTTTTCCTACAAATATATTCTTCGAAGCTGAGGGCGTGATTGGACATTCCCTTCATTTGTGTGGCCTCCGCTTGATCTCCTCAGCCGACCTACGCCTCAATAACCTTTCCGGACACTACAGGCCACGACATCCTGAACAATCTGCCTCGAGGTCTGCCAACTATGCGATAGATCGCTTATGAACAGTATATGGAGTTACCGCTACCTTCAACCATCCCAAGATGTTTACTTGTCACAAAGTTTTTCTGGAGGCCAACTGGTCGTTCTCATCGGTTTCGACTTCAAAAGAAGTTCACAAGATCCGCCTCTTGTAATGAAGAGATTTTAACCAATCTATCTCCCTGTATCTATATTATATATTATTTAACTTTTTTCCGAGCCTATTCTGTGAAATAAAATTATAATAAAACAATTATTTTTTTCAATTTTATTTTGGTAGCAACTTATTTTATATTAGATATCACACAAACAATTTATCATATTTAAAAACTATTTCTTCAAAAATGTTTTTTCAATAAAATGGATATATTTTTTAAAGTCTTCTTTGAATCCTTCTAAATATTAGTTTAACTATATAGAGATAGAATTAATTCAATAACACTTATTAAAATGTGAATTTATTATCATTATTATTTCAATTCCATTTGACCCCCAATACATTCTTGATATTGGGGTATGTTATTCCTTTTTGTTCTAGATCCCCAATATACCCTTGATATTGGAGATTGTTATTCCTTTTTGCTCTATATCCCCAATATACTCTTGATATTGGGGGTTTTTATTTATTTTTGTTCTAGATCTCCAATATACTCTTGATATTGGAGTTCGTTACTCCTTTTTGGTCCAGATCTCCAATATAACTTTGATATTGGGGTTTGTTATTCCTTATTGTTCTAGATCTTCAATATAATCTTAATATTGGAGTTTGTTATTTCTTTTTGTTCTAGATCCCCAATATACCCTTGATATTGTGGTTTGTTATTGCTTTTTGGACTAGTTCTCCAATATACTCTTGATATTGAGGGTTGTTATTCCTTTTTGTTCTAGATCTCCAATATACTCTTGATATTGGAGTTTGTTACTCCTTTTTGGTCTAGATCTCCAATATACCCTTGATATTGGGGTTTGTTTTTCCTTATTGTTCTAGATCTCCAATATAATCTTGGAGTTTGTTATTTCTTTTTGTTCTAGATCCCCAATATACCCTTAATATTTGGGGTTGTTATTCCTTTTTATTTTCTAGATCTCCAATATACCCTTGATATTGGGGTTTGTTTTTCCTTATTGTTCTAGATCTCCAATTTAATCTTGATATTGGAGTTTGTTATTCCTTTTTGTTATTGTTCCACAAATTACCCTTGATATTGTGGTTTGTTATTCTTTTTTTGGACTAGATCTCCAATATACTCTTGATATTGGAGTTTGTTATTCCTTTTTGTCCGGATCTCCAATATATTCTTGATATTGATTTTTGTTATTCCTTTTTGGACTAGATCTCCAATATAATATTGATATTGGAGTTCGTTACTCCTTTTTGGACTAGATCTCCAATATACTCTTAATATTGTGTTTTGTTATTCTTTTTGTTCTAGATCCCCAATATACCCTTGATATTGTGGTTTGTTTTTCCTTTTTGGACTAGATCTCCAATATACTCTTGATATTTGAGTTTCTTATTCCTTTTTGGGGTCCAAATCTCCAATATACTCTTAATATTGGGGTTTGTTATTCCTTTTGTTCTATATCTCCAATATAATCTTGATATTGGATTTTGTTATTCCTTTTTGTTCTAGATCTTGAATATACTCTTGATATTGGAGTTTGTTATTCCTTTTTGTTCTAGATCTCCAATATACTTCTGATATTGGAGTTTGTTATTTCCTTTTTGTTAAGCTTAAATGCTTAATTTTTCAGAAAATATTTCTGAATTTCTTCTATTTCAAACTCCAAATATCTTTCCTCTACTCTCTTGGTTTCTCTTTTGCTCGGTCTTCTATCCATTTGTGTCGCTAGTAATGATGATAAATTCACATTTTTATACACACAGGGAGTAATTTTAAATTTATTTTTTATAATTATATTTGTTCAGTACTAAATCTCCTTTTAATGATTCGGAGTCTCTACAACCAATGTAGGGTATACCCTGAGATAAGGTAGAGCTGGCACTTGGCATTTTGTTGTTTCAATAGCTGGCTGAAGGGTTGGCCACTGACTGGGCTACTGGATCGCGGGGCTCGGGTTAGGTCATAGGCTAGGTAATTGGGTCTATGTGGTTGAAGGGATGGCCACAGACTGGTCCACTGGATGGGGCTATGGGGCTGACTTGGATTGATATTCCCTTCTTTTATCATAAAGTACATTTATGAAACCTACAAATATAATTGAACCACTATTTGTTGACTACACGTCTATACTAGAAATTTATTTCTTGTTTAAAACTTTGTAATTATTACATTGTTTCGCTAAAAGTATATTTATGTTGTTGCCAAAAACCTTCACTAACAAATTGAAAAATATGATTTTTTATGATAATGAAGGTCAAAGAAGAAAAGAATAACCAACATATTAGCTCATTACTCTTAGAGAATTTTTATGTAGAATTATATATCATCATTTTCACAAATGTACAACTGTTATCCTGATAAAATGAGAAAAAATGGAGAAGAATTTTTCATTTTAAAATCAAATCATCATTAATATCATCTACTAAGAGTATATTTATTCATGGTATTAAATGGTTTCGTGGTTTCAATTTGTTTTATATAGTTGAACTATACCAAAATCATCTTCTATCAAAGTTGTTTTCCAAAATTTGGAATTATAATTTCCATAATATTAAAATCATCTGCTTTGAGATGGTTGTCTAAAATTAATTTAGAGTTGAATTATTCCAATATCATCTGATTTGAGGTGGTCACCATGTTAAAATTTATAATTGAATTATATAAAAATCATCTGCTTTGAGATGGTTCTTTATGGTAATTTACAGTTGATTTATACTAAGATCATCTGCTATGAGGTGGTCACCTTAGTCCTATTTTATATTTGAGTCACTCCAAGACCATCTGAAGAACTGTTCCTATGTTCAATTCAACTTGTGATCCACAATGAGTGATCTCTTCACTGCTTCATATCATCAACAGAGATGTTTATTATTAATCAACTTCTATAAACTAATGAAATTATTATATGTATCATCAAGAGAATATAGTTGTATACCATATTGTTTTTATAATGTTAAATTACAAAAGATCTCAAAGTCTTGAAATATCTTTTATTAACTTCCAAACTAATTAATTCATTTAAATTAATGAGTTTGAAGTATTTATTAACTTTGCCTAAATGGATGCCTATTCACCACTGAAACGAGCTCAAACTTTGAAATAATTAATTAACAATAATTCAATTACGTTTACTTCTAAATGTGCTTAATATGATTTTCTGGTTTAGATTTCTTAAAGGCCTATCATTAATATTGTAAAAATAATTTGGTGGAATATTATTCCTTTCTGAATATTATATTGATGTCTTTTTAATTTAAAGAAATATTCATTAAAATATATCTACCAACATTCCATGTTGATCTAATATTTATTTCTAATATATTTTTACCAATGTAACTCTAAACTGTCATATTTCAACAACAGTTACTTCCTCTCACCACTACTTTGAACTAATCTTTTTTGTGTGTTTTATAGAAGTTTTAGCCAGTCTGCTCCAAATTATACATGTTCTCATTTCTATCCTACAAAATAAAAAAAACGGATTTGCAATCAATAAATAATTTTCAAACTCACTCATGCTGTGTCACTGTTCATTATAATATTCATTCATTAGTTGGAGAAATGATAGAAAACATAGATGACACCCCATTTTACTATAATATTCACAATACACTTTGTATATATTTGAACATTTTGAATATTTAATAACAGGAAAATCAATATTTTACATTTCAGATCAATATATATATTTTTTTTCAAATTGGTTTTCAATTTTTCCATAGAATACCTTAAGAAACCTTTTACCAGATGACCGCCTTTTTGTTAAATTCTTATAAATTCATAGTTGCCTTATGAATATTAAAAATTCTTAGTCCGCTCTGAACTGACGATGACCTTAACATTTGACTATGGGCTCCAGATGAAGCGTTTTGAACATGACAAAGCTGATGTGGTATCGGATTGTCACGAGACAAATCTGCTAGTTTGAAGATACAGTCAATGGATATTACAATTTTTGTGTCAATATCAATAAGTTATATAGCTAATTCATTTTTATAAAGTTTAAGAGAAACCATCTTTCATTAGGGCGAAGTGCCGCGACGAAGTACTTATTACATATAGAAATCGGGAAATTCCAAATCGCTAACTTCTCCGCCCGTTTCCATATGAAGAAAGGTTTTCAGAAGAGTGGCCCTAATGGTGAGGCCCTCTTCAACTAGGAGCTCCACCAGAATTAGCCGAATAGCCCAAACAAAGGCTGATCTGACATCTTCATTATTTGTATTACCGATGATTTTCCAAGCATTTCCCCCAGGGCCTTAGTGTCGTCCACCGAGGATAGATAGAGGCTCTACTCCACAAAGCAGAACTGGTCAAAGTTGGCTGCAGCTGACCTGGAATTGCTCAGGGCCTGCTATTGTTTGCTGTATTGGAGCTCTGTAACAGCATATCTCTTTGGTGGTTAAGATGGCTTGGCTGCCCTGTCGTGGGTGGTGTTGATTTGGTGAGATGTGCCAGGCTGAGGCCTACGAGCCTGTTCAGACGAAGACGAGATATTATTATTTTTCCTTTTGCGTTTCATCTTATCATCTTATTCTGATTATTCTACTCCCATTATCTGAGCCCAATCCCGGTTTGTTTGGGTAAAAATCTAGATTTACTTCTATCAATTAGGGCGAATCCTCATGATTTTCATTAATTCTTGGTTCAGCTTAATACAAAAATCAAATATTTTCTGCTGATTTATTAGAAATACTATAGTATTCTGAACTTTTGATTACGCCATTATGTAAGGAATTTTTCCGGCTTTCTGCCGATACTTCAATGCATTGTAAATCTTCATCTTGATCAGCTTTATCATCCGATAATCGTGGAACTCGCGCGCCTCGTGGCCGCAAGGTTACGAGAGAAAGAGAGACAATTAACATAAATTTATTTTTAATTAAAAAAGCATAGATTGGATCAAAATATGATTTATTTTAACAATATTTCATTTGGCTGAACGCCAACCTTTATCAAGGTGTTATAACATTTTAAAGTGTGTAAACAACAAACCTAGCGCAACATAACAACAACAGCTTTAAGTTTTTGAAATATTTTGTTATATTCAATTTATATACCCTTTGCCAATACAGTTCGTACTAAAAGGTAAATGAAAACGAGAAATTTACAATGATGTGATGACAATTATATAAATAATAATTAGATATATATAATGTACAGTTAAAATGTGCATGAGATCTCTGCCACCGTTTCAGAATCTGATGGAAAATCGCCAGAGGGTCTTAAACGACCCCAGGCATTCTTTGACACGAAGAAAACGTAGATCGCGTACTTCGCTACTAAGATGGTAATGGCGTAGTCCTCGAGGCCCATCGCGAAGATCCTGGGCTGCTAATTAACATCGGCCACTTTACATTTTATTCTTTTTCAAGAAAAATTAAACAAACATTAAACCTGAACGAATTCAATTTTTTTGTAAACATTCTTTTGAAATGGTATCGGTGCTACTTCTATACAACATTTTTGGCGAAAACATAGGTTATTGAGAATAAAACTTACTCTGTTTTATACATTGTTTTAAATTAATAATAATACTTTAGGATTAGGATGTCACAAAATCTTCTTCTCATATTAATCCTAAAAATTAATTAGAAGAAAGATGGATATTTAGCCGATACTACTATTAAGATGGGAGCTGTCTTGGGGATTGGCGCCCTTTGCTCGCTACACCTTCTAAAGAGGAAGAAGTGTCCCATTGCGATGGGACTAGTCACAGGACTGGGAATGGACATGTCCAACTGCTGGCATGAAATAGAGGCCTCAGCTTCCTACCCCAAGTGGTGGCATCCAGCAGTAACTGGCTGGAAGTTTCTATTAAATAGCTCTATTTAACTGCCTAGTTTTTATTATATTCCATTACACAAAATATTTTCTTAACTTCTTTTCAACAAGAAAGCCCCGTTTCTCAAATATATTATAAGAATTATAGATGGAAATTTTGTCGATATTTCGTAGCTCAAATTATGCAACTTTAGTTGGGTCTATTTTGAGATATTTGGTCGAAGTTCTCATGGATTACCTATTTCTTACATAAACAAAGGTCGCATACCTCGTCAAAATAAAGGCTGACACTGAGCGCTATTATGGATCATTGTTTTATTTCTTATGTATAGATGACGCGTTCAAATTTAATTAATTATATTTCTCCATTTATATATAGACGAATGGTTAAATACCCATCAATCTCTAATAGTTCTTGCTCAAAATATTTTACACACTTGGGCCTCGATATATAAATTTTGGAAAAAGGATATATATCTATAAAAATATAGGTCACCTCTCCCGTCAAAATAGACGTCAAAAAGATGCCATCTATTAACCGTCGCCGCCAACTAGCGGCCTCAGGTCGGTGATAAAGCCACAACACCAGTTTTGGCAAATTGAGAAGCGTCCACTTTGAGACCAAAGGTTTCGGTCCAATGGTCCTGGTCAGCCTTGATGACGTCTAGCTTGAAGTCTATTTTGACGGGAGAGATTAACATTATAAAAAATATATAATAATGTTATATATAAAATTGCAACCAATATTTTGTGTTAACTTTTTAAAATAGCCGATTTATAGAGTGGAATTTCAACAAAATCCTACCCAAATGTACAGCGACCTCAAGTAACGACGCTGGTAAAAATTATCGAATTCAAATATATAAGAAACATTTTCTGGGAGGAAATTGACACGAAAAATAAATGCCACTTAGCCAACTAAATTAGATAAAAAAGAAGCACAACCATTACATTTATTTTGACTAGAGAGGCGGCTTTCCATTTTTCATTATGTTCTCAAATATCATCCTCAACTCAGCGCCCTCTATCGCTGAAAATTATAAATATGTTAAACGCTCTACTTTTATTTTTGAATATATAGAAAATTGAAAGATATTTATTCTCAGCCTTCATATATACTGCAATGAATAAAGTTTAAAAAAGAAGGGAATGGATCATCAGTGGTGAACACTCCCAGCAATTTCGCCATTTAAATCTCTAGACCGCTCCACTATTGTATTAGACTGTGATACGTTTCTATTAATTGTTAAATATTAATGGTGAAAATTATTTTGTAAGAAATCGCACTTTATATATATATAAAGATAAATAAAAGATACACTATTTTTAAGCTACTATAATTATTTCATTCTATTTACAATTCTTACACTCGTGCACATTCTATTGCAAGTATCTTGTTGTTTTCAAGATGATGATAAATAATACAGAGTAGAGTAATAATATATCACAGATCATTCCTCCTTCCTTATATTGTTCATAGTTGGAGAAAACCGGCAAGGAGGGCATCGAGGTCGGGTAGATCTCCTAGGTGGAGGTGACGTGGAAATTTGAGGGTCTTGTTCCAGTCGGTGAGGTCCTGCTCCAGCGTTGTCCAAGGTCCAATCAGAATCTTCAGCATATTTGGTATCTGAACCTGTCCTCATCTGATTGACATGCACTTTAAATGTGCCTTTTAGGTTCTTTACTAGATAAACATTGTAACCTAGTCGTCGTATCACCTGGGCCTTGAACCATTTGCGCCTATTTTGTATTACTCTTGTAAACAGCACTTTATCTCCAACTTGAAAATGTCGCCTTCCACACTCATTTCTCCCAAAAGTCTTCTGGATAAATTCAGAGTTCAAGCAATTTACAAATGTTCTAGGCACATAACTTAGGAGACGTTCTACAGGAGGCTTATCTAAAGAGGTAGGCGTATTTCTATAATTAAACAGAACATTTTGTAAAATACAGTCCATATTTGAGTTTGGAGATTCTTCTAACGACTTTTCCAGAGATTTTTTTATTATTCTTACCGAAACTTCAGCAATTCCGTTAGACGAGGGATTATATGCTGGCGAGGTTAAGTGGTATACATTATTTTTCCGTAAGAACTCCTTAAATTCAATCGAATTGAAGGGGGGGCCATTGTCAGACACTAAGCATTGCGGTAATCCATACCTGGCGAAACACTCCCGTAGAAGCTTAATATTTTCTTGCGAAGTAGTACCTCTAACTGGGAATACTTCAATCCAATTTGAATTTGCATCTACTACTAATAAATAACAATCACCTCTGAAATAGAAATGGTCAACATGAACTCGCTGCCACGGTTGGTTAGTCCTGGGCCAAGGTGTGTTCTCAGCAGGAGGAGCTGTCTGATGATGCATACAGGGAGAACATTCCTTCACAAACTCTTCAATTTGACTATCCATTTTTGGCCACCAAACCGAAGATCTGGCTAGAGATTTCATGCGATTGATTCCTATATGACTTTGATGAAGTAACTTCAACATTTGATCTTGACAGGTTCTTGGAATCACTGCCCTAGAATCAACAAAAATGCATACCTGCAGTACAGAAAAATTTTCCAATTTTGAAAGGAATGGTTTCATTGTTTCATCCTTTTTTGCTAACTGAGGGTCTTCTAATAGATATTCCTTGAGCTTATTTAAAACCGGATCTTTATTGGTTTCTTCTTCAATAATGAGGTGGTCCAATGGAGTTACATTTAAAAATGATATATCATGTGTCACCAAATCAATGTTGTCTTCCCTTGAATTTATTTCCTCAAGTGGAAGTCTTGAAAATGCATCCGCACAGAGCATGGTATCTTTATTTGTATATCTAATATCGAAATCGAAATTTGACAACTCTAAAGCCCACCTATGCAAGCGATTTGCAAATAAAGGCGGAAGAAGTCTTTTGTTTCCAAAAACAGTCGTTAAAGCTTTATGATCACTCTTTAACACAAATTTTCTCCCAAACAAGTATTGTCTCAGTTTGGAAGTTGCAAACACAATAGCAAGTGCTTCTTTCTCAGTCTGAGAGTATTTGACTTCTGCACTTGACAATGTTCTGGAAACAAAGGTGATTGGCTTCTCTTCCCCTTCCACAATATGACACAAGACCCCACTTATGCCATAGGCAGATGCATCGCAGGTTAAAGTTAATGGAAGCTTCATTGAATAGTGAATAAGCGCCTGGGAATTTAATAGAGTTAACTTCAAATTCAGAAATGCCTTTTCGCATTGGCTAGACCATTTCCAACGATTTTTCTTCTTTAGGAGTTGATAAAGAGGACCAGCCAAGGTTGACATATTAGGTATGTATTTTGAATAGAAGCTCAACATCCCTAGAAAACTCTTCAATGATGTTTTGTCGAAAGGCTTTTTACACCTTTCTAATGCTTCCAATTTCTTTGAATCTGGTCTAACACCATCTTCATTTATAATATGACCTAGAAACCAAATGTCTTTTTTTAAAAATAAGCATTTTTCTTTATTAAGGGTGAAATTTAGCTCTTTCAATTTATCGAAGATCATTTTTAGAATTCTGTAATGTTCTTGTTCATCTTTAGAACCAATGAAAATATCATCTAAGTATATCACCGTGTTGGGAACATCATGAAAAAGGCTGTCCATACACCTCTGGAAAATGGCTGAAGCTGGACTGATGCCAAAAGGCAATCTATTATATCGGTAAAGTCCTCTATGGGTAGATACCACTAGCAGATTTTTTGATGCTTCATCCATTTCAATTTGATGATATGCGGAGGAGAGATCCAATTTGGTAAAAATCTTGTTTCCTCCTAGATTTCCCAACATAGTTTCTATAGTAGGTAATGGATATTTCTCATCTTCAATGCAATTATTCAAAGTATTTTTGAAATCACCACACAAACGTAGTTCTCCATTTGACTTTATTACCGTTACTAAAGGCGTAGACCAATCACTAGCATTAACATTTTCAATTATTTGACTTTTTTCAAGTCTGTCTAGTTCTTTGTCTATCTTCTCTTTAATGGAAAAGGGTACTGGTCTAAATTTAAAAAATTTGGGCTTTACATTTGGCCTCAATGATATTGAACCTTTAATGCCCTGAATTGGTAAATCTTTATTTTAAAATACTCTCTTATATACTTCTAAAAACAGTTCTAAATTTGAAATTACATTTATATTATTACAGATATCAAAAACGCAATTGGGCCAATCAGCTTTTAAAATTCTTATCCAATTTCTGCCCAGTAACGGCGTTTGGTTATTAAACTGGCCTGTCACAATTAGGGGTAGTTTTTCCTGATAGTTTTTGTAACTAACATTTACCAAGCATTTTCCAAAAACTGGAATCAAATTTCCTGAAAAACTTTTCAAATGTCCACTGTATTTCTCTAGAGCGACATTTTTGAGATTTGTGAGAAAAAATTTCTTTGAAACTACAGACACGTCTGCACCAGTGTCAACCTCCATTATAGTGTCTGCATCTTCAATTTTAACGTTTACCATTATTTTTGGTGCGTTTTCTAATGTGTTGCACTGAATAGCATTCAATTTATTCTGATTGGGTTTATTCATTCCAGAATTTTGGGCCGATTTTTTATTCCAACATACTGGAGCAATGTGCCCTTTCTTATTGCAAATATAACATTGAGCATTTTTAAATTTGCATAACTTCGTATCGTGGTTAGACTTTCCACAAATTTTGCAAGGATTATTGTATTTACATGGGAATTTAAAATTTTTAGATCTGGCTTTCAACTTATCAATATCATGACCAGGATTTTTCATCAAATTTACTTGTGACTTCACTGCCTCTACAGAATTTGCAATATTTATTGCACTATCAAACGTTAAAAATGGTTCACTTAGCAGCCTTTTAAGCGTAGCTTCATCGAAGCAACCACTTACAAATTGATCACACAAATTTTCATTTATGTCAGTACATTTGCACTTGTCTGCCTGAGATTTAAGCCTCAAAACAAATTTTCCCACAGGCTCATTTTCTTTTTGTACAATCTTGTGAAATAAATATCTTTCATAGTGCTTATTTTTTATTGGATATAAATGGTTGGTTAAAACCTCTACTAAATCTTTATATTTAAGGTCACTTGGCCTTCTGGGTACCAGCAAATCGCGCAAAGTCTTATAAACATTAACATCAATAGACGTTAATAACACAGATACTTTGTCTGCTTCTAATGTTTTGTTCAATTTAAAACATTCTTCTAATTGTTCCAAATAACAATTTAGATCTTCACCTTCACGAAACCTTGGATAATTTAAATTAGTGGTGGCCATACTTACGTTAATTCTTCGTCGCCATTTGATACGTTTCTATTAATTGTTAAATATTAATGGTGAAAATTATTTTGTAAGAAATCGCACTTTATATATATATAAAGATAAATAAAAGATACACTATTTTTAATCTACTATAATTATTTTATTCTATTTACAATTCTTACACTCGTGCACATTCTATTGCACGTATCTTGTTGTTTTCAAGATGATGATAAATAATACAGAGTAGAGTAATAATATATCACAGATCAGACTGTATTGTTATATACCCAGCATATTGAATATAGTAAATTGGTGTTTTGAAAGAACTATGTAAACTTTCCTCTAGAACTGTAGAATGTGTATCAAAATGAAAGATTTTATGCACCGAGCTGTCTGTTAGACAAGCTCAAGCTATCAACAACTCTTTAGTTGCACGATCAGAAGTTGCCTTTACTTAATATATCCATCTGATCCCAATAGAATTTCACTTTTCACTATTTTCACAATTTCAATAAATCTTAATTTGTTTACAAGTACGTTTGGAACAGTGGACATTTTTATATTTTATAAATATAAAGTTCTCACAACTTTCTATCATCGCAGTTAGCTAAGTGCAGAATATGGTATTGATGGGTCATAGCTATAAACAATTAGAGCTCCTAAAGAAACAAATCAATGGATATTTTCAAACAATGCATACGACCTATCGACTAACTTAGCAGCAGATTTATCGATGGCCAAAATCACAAAGCCAGGTTAGTTGGTCGCTGATAGGAAGTAAATCATCTTTCCAATACATTCGGATATCAAGAATATACCGTGATATTATTCAAATTGCAAAGCGAACCTGAAATTTTAATTCCTAGAGTAAATTTAAATCAGAATAATTAATATAAATGAAGACAAAATAATATTTGAAAAATCCAATTGAAAGACTTCAAATAATATTCCTCAACAACTTTTAATAATTTTAAAACCTCTTAGCAAAACCAGATCAATTGAAAACGGAAAATGTTTTTAGAAGAATTCAATGTAGAAATGGACAGTTTGCTTTAACAAAAATATTTATATAACGTCAGCCTATAAATATCAAATTATCAGTTTTATTATGGAAATACCCAACTTAGGGATATTAGTTTGTAATTATGTAAATACAAATATATGTTATATATGTATTTATTCGGTTTTTATAAAAGTTTCTGAAATTAAACAATTGGAGAATCAAGAGAGACAAAATACGACACAATATTGTCCACAACAAGATAATATAAAAATATAATAAAATATCGAAAAGTAAATATCATAAAACAATACAAACAAATAAATATTATGAAGACTATACATCAACATATTCCATAAATATAAATCCTGTACATTTATCCCACAAATCATGCTAAGTTTGTATTCCGAAAATTTTCTATTCATCATCATTTACATATGTACATATGCCCCATTTCTGAATTATTGTAATCTATTTCCGAAAATATTGTATTTCTTTTTTTTTTTAGTATTGTACAGAGGGTGTTCACACTTATAGGAAAAAGTTTTATTATAAAATATTAAAAATTAACACCATATTTGAAAATTTTCAAATGTTCTATTTGAAAGCCTTTTTGTTTATTTACACAACGACACCTGATTTTCCACGATAGCAGACACTTTCTGATCATGGTCATATTCAAAAGATCCCATTCTTCCTTTACCACTTTCCAGAGCTAATCTTACCTATTTGGACATAATTAAAATATGCAAACAAGATGATATCAACATTTCTAAAAAGGGTATTTATAATATAATTCACGACAAAAATATCAAGTTTTTATTCAAAGCACCTACGAAGAAATGGACAAAGGATTATCACCCTATATCTGTGAGAACTCCTGCAACTGTCAAAAAGGTGAAAAAAATATATTACAAAAGAAATTCCTATGCCACAAAGAGATATAGCCAAATTAATAGGAACATCAGTGTCAACAATAAATAAAAGAATAAAGTAGAACTGCTCTTCACTGAAAGTTATAGTGCATATGTACTTAGTCCAGATTTATTAGCATTTAATCCCTATAATCTCTTTTTTAGCATATTTGGTTCTTATTTTTATTTTTATCTTTAAATACTTTTATCTTTTGCAGTTATGTAAATTTTCTTTTCAGCTTTGTGTATATATGGATCCTCAGCGCGTTTATTACTCTTATCTGATGAAGGACGATGTGTCCGAAAGCTTATGTTCATGCTAATAAAAAGAAGCTCCTCTTCCCACTTTGTAAACTCGTTATTAAATAAAAGAATAAATAAAGATTTAGGCCTAAAAGCTACAAAAGAGCATGCAGTTCACAAATTGTTTCAGAGCCATATTAGTCAGCGACACACTATCAGCAGATATTTTTGTGAAAATTTCTTGGCTGCTGATAGATAGAAATTTATTGTTACATGTGACGATGCATGGGTATATTTAACCGATTGCGACAGAAAAAGAGCTATATACTATCAAAAAAGGGTGGAAAAATTTAGGCCAATTTGGTTGAAGGAATGTGCCGAAAGTTACCCCATAGGATTTATGGTGGCATGCGGTATATCATATAAGGGAAAATTAAAAATAAGAAAAGTTGAAAGAAATGCCAAAATAAACTCGGAGTACTATCAAAACAACATTTTAGAACCTATATTTTTAAATGATATTCCCTCTATCTATGGAAAACAGAGCAACAAAGTCTGGTTTCACCATGATAACGCCACAAGTCATACCTCATCTTCAACCCAAGCTTATTTGGAAGATCTAAGGCAAAGAACAGGAATCAACACTATTCCTAAGAACAGAATCCCTGTAAAATCTCCTGATTAAGCCCCGATGGATTTTTGCATTTTTGGATGCCATAAAAGAGCACTTGGAAAGAGACACCCTAGGAAAATTGAAGGTCTCTGGAAAGTGGTAAAGGAAGAATAGGATCTTTTGAGTATGACCATGATCAGAAAGTGTCTGCTATCGTGGAAAATCAGGTGCCGTTCTGTAAATAAACAAAAAGGCTTTCAAATAGAACATTTGAAAAATTTCAAATATGGTGTTAATTTTTAATATTTTATAATAAAACTTGTTTCCTATAAGTGTGAACACCCTCTGTATATATCTATTTCATATAAGATGAATTATAAGTTTCTATTTCTGAAAGTGAAGAGTATTTGTCTATATTTGAAATAATTGTATTTGTTTATATCTGAAAGCATTGCTTTTCCCCCTATATCTGAAAGTAATGTGTTTGTCTATATATGAAAGTATATTGTATTTGTATATATCTGAAAGAATTGTAATTGAGTGTATCTTAAAGTTGTGTATAATTATTTTTATATCTAAAAGGTATTGTATTTATTTATATATATTAAAAAGTAATTTATTTGTGTATATCTGAAAGATTGTATTTGTTTATACCTGAAAGTAATGTGTATTGGTTTTTATTCCTGAAAATATATTGAAATTTTATATTTATGAATGTATTGTATTTGTCTATTTATTAAGGTATTGTATTTATTTTTATATCTGA
Source organism: Cordylochernes scorpioides (assembly GCA_030710605.1). Classification (NCBI taxonomy): domain Eukaryota; kingdom Metazoa; phylum Arthropoda; class Arachnida; order Pseudoscorpiones; family Chernetidae; genus Cordylochernes; species Cordylochernes scorpioides. The sequence continues at coordinate 68,457,717 of CP092875.1, read as the reverse complement.
AAGTATTGTATTTGTTTATATATGAAGGTCTTTTATTTGTTTATATCAATTTTTTTTATTTATCTTCATCGGGAAGTATTGTATTTTTGCATATGCTATAAAGTGTTATAATATTTTTCTTTTTAAGTATTATTTTTCATCTATTTTGGTTAAAGCATTGTATATTTCTATTTATTGGAGTATTTTCTGTTTACGAGTTTTCGTATTTCGGAAAAATTGTATTTGTCTATTTCCAAATGTATTTGGCCGTTTCTTAAGGAGAGTGTTCTATTTTTTATATCTAAAAGTATTATTTTGTTTATTTATCTAAGTATAATTCGTTCATATATTTTTTAAAATATTGTATTTGTCTAATTCTGAAATCATTTAATTAGTATTTTCCTGAAGGTATTATATTATTCGAGAGATTTCTCAGAAAGTATTCACATATATTTCAGAAAATATTGTATATTTTTTCAGGAAGTGTATTATATTTGCTATTATACTGGAAATATATTATTTATCTATTTCTGAAAGTATTGTTTATATCTTTTCTGAGAAAGAGGAAGTATTGTATCTCCTATTATTTATACTGAAAAAGTATTGTATTATTCTATTTCTAAAGCTTATGTATTCATAATGAGAGTATTTTGTCTGTCTATTTCTGAAAGTATTCATCTACTTCTCAAAACTTGCAACCTTGTTTGAATACAATTTTTGTTTGAAAAATTTAATAATATCTGTTAAATACGTTCTTCCCCATATTATATTTTAATAATTTTCTTTTTTTATAATTATTTATATAGTTTTAAATTAAAATTCAAAAGTATTTTGAGATATTGAATGTATTTTGTCTCAAAAATTGTGTGTATAGTTTATTCAAGTTCCCTTTTTTCTTTTCAACCTTTAAAAATTTTATAAATTACATTATAAGTATTTGTATATATATACGCATTTATATATGGTTTCTGTGAATTTTTATATTTGTAAATAAACATTGGTTTAAATTACGAATTTAATATTCTTTTGTGTATAAACCAATATTTTTATCTTTCGCCACTTATTTTATTTTAATCTTTTAATATTTATATCTCTCAAGAGAGAATCTTATGAGAGTCTAAAATGCTTTAAAAATGAATTTAAGAATGATAATAAATTTTGTATTTATATTTTAACATACTGTCAGACCACACATTGAAGTCAGAAAAATTTGCACCTAGGCTCAATCAGATGACAATGAATGTTTATAAAATTCCAGACACCTAGGCGGATAGATTGTATGTTAAATTTTAAAATATGCAGAAATTTAACAAACAAACAAAGGAAATAAACCATTGCACAAATAAAATTAAAGATTATATGAGAAGATAACGGTTTGAAATATTCAGAGAAAACCTGCTAAAAAACAAAGATAAAGCAAGCAAACGATGGAAAATAAAAGAAAGTGGTAAAAACAAATGAATAATTTATGTATGAAAATATATTTTAAAAAATGTAAAAATAATCAATTCAACAAGAAGAAAATTATAAATAAATATGCAGAAATTTATAATCTTCATAGTTCAAAATAATTACTATTTCCTTCGTGTTTAATTAAATATATATTAATGCTCAAACATCCAATAAAAATAATAACATCATAATCGCGAGTAAGAAAGTAGAAACTTAAAAGGTTCGCTGAACATAAGAAATTCACACTTTAAGCTACCAATGTAAAATAGATTTTAGATAAAATAGATAAAAGCCACAAAGGAAGACATTATAAATATTGAACTTTAATTTATATGAAGCTACTTGCTATTAAGTTTGAATGTTATTTAATTTGTACATAGACATCCAATATATTAAGAATTTTCCTACAGAGGAATATAGAGAGACCTGAAAGCATTATTGTTCCTTTATATTCAATAAATGCAACTCTTTATAATAGTTTTTTTTAAATATCAACTAAGAAATGTATTTTTAGTATTTCGATTAATAAAACAGAAATGTTTGTGCTAATTTCAAATTTTTCCAAATTGCACCAAATACATATATTTAGAGCGACAGATGCTTTTGTGTGTGTTTGGAATATATATTCTGGAATATTCACTTTAAGGTCTATATATATATATGACATCATAATTGAATAACGCCAAATGACAATTGTAATATTGTAAAATAATTTTAAGAATAAATTATTAATTTGGATTTTTATTTATAAAAAATATGCCTGGTGCTTTAAGGGTTTTAATTGTTTTACAACTAAATTGCCATTTCATTTTGATTTTCTTTTCCTCAATTTCTATACTCGATAAAATTCAAATCAATTAAAACGTGAAGGCTCTGAAAGTATAATAATAAAGAATAACGTAAAGCTGCTAATAAATCCATACGGAGAGAAAAGTTTTACTACCAACTTATTTTTATGTATGGTCAAACGATCATTATGGTATATTCCTGACCACCTCATGGCCACATTGGTATCAGATATTTTGTACACTGGCAATGTTAGGTGGATTGAAATAATTTATTAAATATCAGACTTCTACGTTGCTAAAAATTTTATTAAAATCAATCTGTAGTCTGAAATTTTGTCAGCTTGCGATGCCTTTTTATTCGAAAAATATATATACAAAATATCAAACTTCTAGAGACTATTTGAGTATGTTATAAATTTAACACAATATATATATATATATATATATATATAAATTTGGTCAGACAGACAGACAGAAGCTAGCTATATATGCTTTTAAAAACGCATTGAAATATTGCAGCAAATGTCAGAGGGGCAAAGAGTGTGAATTGATTTTGAGATGATAGAACAAATAACTGCAAGTATTCAGTAAAATTTATGAATTATTTTAATATAAGGCCATTTTTTCTCTGCATTAGAGGATCTCATTTTTTAAAGAAAAAAAAAAAGGTTTTAGTGAAGTGTGTGAATATTTGGATTTTATCAAATCGACACCTTTTAGGTTTATTTATTGTTTTGAGATTCCTTGATTCTCAACAATTTATTTTTAAATCGTTAAAATAAGAGACACTTGGTGTATAGAGATAAAAATGTCCCTTTGATGTTTCGACAAATTTAGTCTTTGTCAAGAAAATTAAAAATATTTTTATTCACACAACCCTATAAAGATATACATCGAAATAAAAAAAAGTCTCTGTCCGAAGTGTCTCTTATTCAAAGAAATATGAATATAGCAAAGAAACCTCAATCTTCAAATGTTGTTATTCGGTTCAAGTAAAACTATGATAAGGCTTCAAACTGGCTGTTTATTTCTAGACCCGTTCATAAAACGACTGATGATCTAGGATAAATATGTTAGCAGAAGGACCCTTTTTCCCAGTTCCTTTAGATTGAAAGTTTCCCTTAAAATAACGATCCATAATTTCTTATTCAAAGTGTTGTATTATGCAGATTATAATTAGTGGTCGTGATAACAATATTAACATTTGTACAACAGCAAAACAGTAGCAGTATAAGTAATTGCTAATTTACTCATTGAAAATAATTTATATATAAAAGTCAATTTCTGTCTGTCTGTCTGTTTCGCGATAAACTCAAAAACTACTGAACCAATTGGTACCAAATTTTGCATGTCGCTTTTTATAAACCTGAGGAAAATTTTCGGCTGCATTTTGATTAGTATTTTTGGCTATTTCTTTTTTTCATTTGAAGAACTTTTTTTTACGCGGAGTAATCCGGAATGGAATGAATACCTAAATATGGCCATTTTTTTAAAGCATCGGTGGTTCAGTGGTAGAATGCTCGCCTGCCACGCGGGCGGCCAGGGTTCGATTCCCGGCCGATGCATTTTTTTAAAACAATTTTTAAAACTCATTTATATTATATCTTCTATATATATATAAATGAATGTTTGTATGTTTGTTTGTTGGTTTGTATGTCCGGTATACAAATTCGCAGTAGTTCACTAATTCAAACCAAAATTTCCATACATAGGTAAAAAAAATACGGGGAAAACGATAGGCTATTTTTAAAAATATATAAATCAATTATTAAAACTATATATTACTAGCGGACGTACCCGGCTTCGCCCGGGTTTTACCCGAGTAAAAGTTTGTCTAACGAATCTCTCGATAAAGTGAACATTTTTTCCCGGTCCCTTGAAAAATACTCGATAAGTTGAATAAAATCAATATTAATTGGTTCCCTCGGTAATTGGAAGTTAAAGGAATAGTATCTTGCCTTGGAATTGTATCATTATTCTTGTATGGATGTACCCGGCTTCGCCCGGGTTTTACCCGAGTAAAGGTTTGTTTAATGAATCTCTCGATAAAGTGAACATTTTTTCCCGGTCCCTTGAAAAATACTCGATAAGTTGAATAAAATCAATATTAATTGGTTCCCTCGGTAATTGGAAGTTAAAGGAATAGTATCTTGCCTTTGAATTGTATCATTATTCTTGTCTCAAATAAATTGCCGTGTCATCCTGAATTTTGTCTTTCCTAATTTTCTACATTACAAAATCATCGTATCATCATAATAATATTTAGAGCAGATTGTTGAATTATAACAGATAAATTAGAATATTTATCTTGATTATTTCTAGGCGAAAAGTTATTTCAAAAATTTTATTTGCTAGAAACCTTTCCAGTATTATACTAAATAACTTCCCAAAGTTTCATGGCGATCCAATGAGTGGTTTGGTCAGGCATAAAGGACAAACAAACAAACAGACACACACACATACATTCATTTATATATATATAGATTAGTCAGAAAATGATGATGACGATATTGCTGTATCATGTAAGATTATCAGATACAAAATTATATCTGGAAAAATATTCCAAAAAGCAGAGACCACGGGTGAAATCAGCTCATTATTTTGTACGCAGGAACAAAATTCTAACAGAAAAACATTCATTCGAGCGGAAAACAAAAGCCAGATCATCTTTCAATAAAAAATATCGCTTCTCAGACACAAAGTTTGGAGCGGGACGTTTCACAAGAGTGACATCCACGCCGCCAATTTATAATTGTAACAAATAGTATTTAAATAAAAACATTTAATCGGGTAAAACCCGGGCGTTGCCCGGGTCATTCGGCTAGTAATTTATATATTTCAACACATAAGTTAACATAGTTGTTCTATTTTGTGTAGTGTGCTGTGGAATTCTGGATCATTCTCCCACGTTCCTACTGCGGTGAAGCTCCAGTGAAAAAGAGAAAAGATGTCATAATATAAATCTACTCCGAGACCAAGGAGGCTGTGTTTTCCTACAAGGCTCATCAGGTCCAGCCCACATGTGAGCAATGTTCCTCCATATCTAGCTGGGACAATTGGGATGGACAACGTGGATGACAAAGTTATCTTGAACTGTGAGACAACTTCTAAGATATAATTTACTCAATGTAAACGGAATTGGCAGCAGCCAGGAAATACTTTGATGTTTTTATCAAATGTTTAGTTTGGTCGACTGATAATTTAAAGAAATAAAAATAGTGCCAATATATTTCCAAGTAAAATATATATGACATTTTTACTGTAATACACTGATATATAGAGGTAAAAGTCAAATATCACATTCAAATAGGCTAAAACCTTATTACTAAGGTATTGTCGTTTTGTCAGAAGCCCTATTTATTTTCTTAAATAAAATAATAAATAGTTAACTTCAAGTTTTATCTTTTTTTTGACAGGAGTTATCTCTCTTTTAAATATTAATATCCCCACAACAAAATTTTCATATATATTTCGGCCGTGGAATCAGCCTAGCCATTTTAACAAATAAACATATATTTGGAAATTTCTGAAAATTTCATGAATCCTTCATGAATATTTTGATATTGAGGATTGGCCTGAAACCATTATCTTGTTCACCTCTTGTTTTCATTCGCTGCGTTTTTTAAAAACCATTTCTTTGTTAATTTTCTTTTCTATTTTGCAAATATTCACTCGGAGAGAACCTGGGCGTTACTTCAGCTATTAAGGTAGAATTATATATATGGGTATCATATTCTGTGGTAAATTATAATTTCGTATTTCTCATGAACTTTGCTAATATACAAATTTCAAACGCATTGGATTATTAAATAGGCTAAATGTGCAGAAAAACATAGTTAGTACAAATAGCTTCAAACAATTTTACGACCCTTTATCAGATGTGTATTTAATATCTCTCTATCTCTATATATATAAAAGTCAATTTCTGTCTGTCTGTCTGTTTCGCGATAAACTCAAAAACTACTGAACCAATTGGTACCAAATTTTGCATGTCGCTTTTTATAAACCTGAGGAAAATTTTCGGCTGCATTTTGATTAGTATTTTTGGCTATTTCTTTTTTTCATTTGAAGAACTTTTTTTTACGCGGACTAATCCGGAATGGAATGAATACCTAAATATGGCCATTTTTTTAAGCATCGGTGGTTCAGTGGTAGAATGCTCGCCTGCCACGCGGGCGGCCCGGGTTCGATTCCCGCCCGATGCATTTTTTTTTTTTACAATTTTTAAAACTCATTTATATTATCTTATATATATAAAATTGAATGTCTGTCTGTATGTACTCTATAGATTCAAAACCATACATCCAATCGCCATGAAATTTTGGGATATTATTAGGTATATCGCCGGGAAGGTTTTTGAAAAATAATTTCACGAATATCTTGAATATCCTTAGAGTTATTTGCAGATTTGTAGATTTAACTCGCAAGCAGCGCCCCCATTGTGACGATGATAACAAGTTTTCTTATCACTAAGTTTGTTATCTTAAATATTATTTATCAAAAGTAAGATTATCTCAGGATGACACGGCTATTTATTTGCGACCAGAATAATGTTGTGTTTAATATTATATATAAATGTCCCTTCTAATAACTAGCTTTGTTTTTAGGTTGGCTGCTCCTGATCTTCTCCTTCAGAGTGAAAGTGCAGCTCCAGAAGAGAAAGCTTGCCTAACTGCGGTAATACAAAATTTACCTTTTTTAATTTCAACTAGATCAATGGTGTGCTTGAAAATGACAATTTTCAAAGGATTATCATATTGCTAGAGTTGGGTTCAGTCAAATATTCCGTGCTAATGATAGAAATTCCGAAGAAATCTAAACAGAGAGACAAATACTTCTAATTACCAAAGGTTTTCCTTTTTTTTGGAGCTAGTTTTAATTTTACATTTTTGCAATGAATTTTTGAAAGGAATCAATTTCTTCCATTATATGAATTAATGTAAAATATTATGAAGACAAGGCAAGGTTTTACACCATTCAAATACTTTAGGGATTACATTATCTTGAAATCCACAGCATCATTCACAAGGATGTGAAATTGTAAAATAACCTTTTGAATTTGATGACCTCATAACACTGGTAGAATATTGATTGTGTAAGTTATACATCAAACCATGGCAAAAATACAAGCTGTTGGTGTAGCCCTTTGAATTATATGGCCCCAAAATCGTTTTGAAGAAGCCTTATTATTTTGGCGCCATTCGGTGGACCTTGGACGCTACCCTTCAGGTTAAACCTCTGCTTTTCATATAGAGGGAAAAGGTACAAAAATACCGTTTAAACTGTGCAGTAGTATTGTGATGACTATGGAAATATGGTGCAAATATGATCAAGTTGAAAGAGTCAAATTCAGCCCGAACTGCTATCAATGGATAATGTTGGAATCCTATGTCATGATCAGGAAGGGAGTGCAGGGGGAGTCAGTAGAATAGTATACTTAGAAACTCTCCTTTTTGAGGGTGTGGACTCCACTCTGGAGGGGCGTGGGTGGGAGCCCTCCAGGAGGGGGGTGGGGTTGTATACCACCTCTCTCGCGACTCCCTTCCTGGATAAATAGCTTCTTAAGCCTCTTTTTGAGAACCAAATACTATCAATTCTTTCTATAATTACATAACACAAGACATACAGAGAAAGTGAGCACCATAGCCTCAGAGGACTAGTCTGTGGCCTCCCCCTTGAACCCATAGATCCTTTGGCCTGACTTGTGACCTTTCCGTGGGCTCTATTGATTCGGTGGACTGGGACGTGTGCTGACTCTAAGCTGGCCATGATTTTCATCAACAGCATGCCAACTGCTTGCTCTATTTTATCTTAGGGTATCCCAACATTTACGATGGGACTCTGAATAAATATACCTAATTAAGTATTGAACAAATTTGAGGGTTAAACCTTTTTTGTTGATTTAATTCTATCCCTATATAAATTAAACTAATTTTAGAGGTTCAATTGATACACAGATTGGCCAATAATTCCTGAACCCTTTTATTTTTGTTGAAAATTGAAAGGCAAACTAGATTAAAATAATTTTAGATTTAATTTTAGTTTGCCTTTAAATTTTAATAAAAAATAAAAAGTTTCGGGTCTTATGGTCCAACCTGTATATTTGATTTAAATATAAATAAATTTATATAAATTCACTGCCAATGCGCTTCTTTTAAATATCATCAAATATTATCTCTACAGACCTTACTGCAATGATATGAGTTATTGAATGAGAGGTCTTGGCTCATCAGTAGTGAACCCTCTCATTCAATAACTCATATCATTGCAGTAAGGTCTGTAGAGATAATATTTGATGATATTTAAAAGAAGCGCATTGCCAGTAAATTTATTTGTGTACAATTCTAACGATAGATGGCAATTAAATTTAATTTACTAATAATTGAATATCTTCAACTTTTTATATTTTTCCAGTGTTTCCAACCACTTTTATATTTTACCCCTCTGTCCAGATATATTTAAATATTAATCATTAATATTGAATTTTTTTTTTATTATTCATTGAGTATGGAGTACACGCTCTACGCTCTTTAAAATATCAGTCTACTCAGAATTTAAATACAAATTAAACACAATTGACAATATTTAATTAAAAAGGCATATATCATATCAAAATATATGCCTTTTCAATTAAATATTTATTTATGGATAGCTCTATTTCCGAAACAATAGCAAATATATTTATATGAAAAGAGCGTACCTCGATATGTTACAGAAAAAATGTTTTTATTTCTTTAACAAATCTAGGTTAGCTTATATATATATATATATAATTCTGATCGCCTTTTGACACAAAATAACAAATAGAGTTTTTCAAAAGAGGGCAAGTGGCTGAAAGGTTGAAAATAAAATATAAAAAGATTGAAGATATTCATTTATGATTTTAATTATATGACTCAACTACACAAATAGATTCTCCATAATATACATATTGGTGAAAATTCCGTAGCCTTTGTGTGTGTGAATCTTGTGACCAGTGTGATTCTGAAGTTGCCTGTCCCAATTGCTACGTTACATTTTGGTGGTAGATGCTGGGTAGTTTAGGGAAAACAGATTGGAGAGACTGGCTAAAGAATTTCATCGCCGTTTCAAAGCCAAGAGTTTCCTCCAAGATTACCATGTCCATAAAGCCTTTCGTAGGTGTACAGAATCGTTGATCTGAATAACCCGGTTCTGCTCTTTGTTAGTTTTATTTCTATAAGTCTGCAAGATGACAAAACTCCCGTCCGGCCAACAGACCTGCTTTCTTCCTTGCGCGGTCTCAAGTCTAAAGATCCTTCCCTTGAAATGTTCATATTTAAGGATGCTCAACGCGTGCTGCGCTCCTGGAGCCTCTACTAGCGTCTACTACAGGTCATCAACTTCCGGGTGGTGCACGAGGTAAAAAAATGTCGTCCTGCGAATTTAAGAATGACCATCACACACATCCAAAGCCTGTTCGCGGGAAGGAATCTGGATTCAGCTTATCCTACTAATATTTTCTTCAAAGCTGAGGCCGTGATTGGACATTCCCTTCATTTGTGTGGCCTCCGCTTAATCTCCTCAGCCGACCTACGCCTCAATAACCTTTCCGGACACTACATGCCACGACATCCTGAACAATCTGCCTCGAGGTCTGCCAACTATGCGATAGATCGCTTATAAACAGTATATGGAGTTGCCGCTACCTTCTACTATCCCAAGATGTTTGCTTCCCACAAAGTGTTTCTGGAGGCCAACTGGTCGTTCTCATCGGTTTCGACTTCAAAAGAAGTTCACATGATCCGCCTCTTGTAATTAAGAGATTTTAACCAATCTATCTCCCTGTATCTATATTATATATTATTTATAACTTTTCTATCGAAGCTATTCTGTGAAATAAAATTATAATAAAACAATTATTTTTTTCAATTTTATTTTGGTAGCAACTTATTTTATATAAATATCACACAAACAATTTATCATATTTAAAAACGTTTTTTCAATGAAATGGAAATATTTATTAATGTCTTCTTTGAATCCTTCTAAATATTAGTTTAACTATATAGAGATAGAATTATTTCAATAACACTTCTTAAAATGTGAATTTATTATCATTATTATTTCAATTTCATTTGACCCCCAATACATTCTTGATATTGGGGTATGTTATTCCTTTTTGGTCTAGATCTCCAATTTAACCTTGATATTGGAGATTGATATTCCTTTTTGCTCTAGATCCCCAATATACCCTTGATATTGGGGGTTGTTATTTATTTTTGTTCTAGATCTCTAATATACTCTTGATATTGGAGTTCGTCACTCCTTTTTGGTCCAGATCTCCAATATAACCTTGATATTGGGGTTTGTTATTCCTTATTGTTCTAGATCTCCAATATAATCTTGTTATTGGAGTTTGTTATTTCTTTTTGTTTTAGATCCCCAATATACCCTTAATATTGGGGGTCGTTATTCCTTTTTGTTCTAGATCTCCAATATACTCTTGATATTGGGGTTTGTCATTCCTTTTTGTTCTAGATCTCCAATATACTCTTGATATTGGAGTTTGTTACTTCTTTTTGGTCTAGATCTCCAATATACCCTTGATATTGGGGTTTGTTTTTCCTTATTGTTTTAGATCTCCAATTTAATCTTGATATTGTGGGTTGTTATTCCTTTTTTTTTCTAGATATCCAATATACCCTTGATATTGGGGGTTGGTATTCCTTTTTGTTCTAGATCTCCAATATAACCTTGATATTGGAGTTTGTTATTCCTTTTTGTTATAGACCCACAATATACCCTTGATATTGTGGTTTGTTATTCCTTTTCGGACTAGATCTCCAATATACTTTTGATATTGGAGTTTGTTATTCCTTTTTTGTCCGGATCTCCAATATACTCTTGATATTGGGGTTTGTTATTTCTTTTTGGTCCAGATCCCCAATATAATATTGATATTGGAGTTCGTTACTCCTTTTTGGACTAGATCTCCAATATACTCTTAATATTATGGTTTCTTATTTTTTTTTTTTGGTCCAGATCTCCAATATACGCTTAATATTGTGGTTTGTTATTTCTTTTTATTCTAGGACTCCAATATACCCTTTAATTGTGGTTTGTTTTTCCTTTTTGGACTAGATCTCCAATATACTCTAGATATTGGAGTTTCTTAATCCATTTTGGGGGGGTCCCTGATCTCCAATATACTCTTAATATTGGGTTTTCTTTTTTTTTTGTTCTAGATCCACAATAAACCCTTGATATTGGGGTTCGTTTTCCCTTTTTGTTCTAGATCTCCAATATATTCTTGATATTGGAGTTTCTTATTCCTTTTTGGTCCAGATCTCCAATATACTCTTGATATTGGAATTTGTTATTCCGTTTTGTTCTAGATCTTCAATATACCCTTGATATTGGGGGTTGGTATTCCTTTTTGTTCTAGATCTCCAATATAACCTTGATATTGGAGTTTGTTATTCCTTTTTGTTATAGACCCACAATATACCCTTGATATTGTGGTTTGTTATTCCTTTTCGGACTAGATCTCCAATATACTTTTGATATTGGAGTTTGTTATTCCTTTTTGGTCTGGATCTCCAATATACTCCTGATATTGGGGTTTGTTATTTCTTTTTGGTCCAGATCCCCAATATAATATTGATATTGGAGTTCGTTACTCCTTTTTGGACTAGATCTCCAATATACTCTTAATATTGTGGTTTGTTATTTTTTTTGGTCCAGATCTCCAATATACGCTTAATATTGTGGTTTGTTATTTCTTTTTATTCTAGGAGTCCAATATACCCTTGATATTGTGGTTTGTTTTTCCTTTTTGGACTAGATCTCCAATATACTCTTGATATTGGAGTTTCTTATTCCATTTTGGGGGGGTCCCAGATCTCCAATATACTCTTAATATTGGGGTTTGTTTTTTTTTTTGTTCTAGATCCCCAATAAACCCTTGATATTGGGGTTCGTTTTCCCTTTTTGTTCTAGATCTCCAATATATTCTTGATAATGGAGTTTCTTATTCCTTTTTGGTCCAGATCTCCAATATACTCTTGATATTGGAATTTGTTATTCCGTTTTGTTCTAGATCTTCAATATACTCTTGATATTGGAGTTTGTTATTCCTTTTTGATAAGCTGAAATGCTCAATTTTTCAGAAATTATTTCTGAATTTCTTCTATTTCAAACTCCAAATATCTTTCATCTACTCTCTCGGTTTCTTTTATTCTCGGTCATCTATCCATTTGTGTCGCTAGTAATGATGATAAATTCACATTTTTATACACACAGGGAGTAATTTTAATTTTTTTTTTTTAATTATATTTGTTCAGTACTAAATCTCCTTTTAATGATTCAGAGTCTCAACAACCAATGTAGGGTATACCCTGAGATAAGGTAGAGCTGGCACTTGGCATGTTGTTGTTTCAATGGCTGGCTGAAGGGTTGGCTACTGACTGGGCTACTGGATCGCGGGGCTCGGGTTAGGTCATAGGCTAGGTCATTGGGTCTATGTGGTTCAGGGGATGGCCACAGACTGGTCCACTGGATGGGGCTATGGGGCTGACTTGGATTGATAATCCCTTCCTTTATCATAAAGTACATTTCTGAAACCTACGAATATAATTGGACCACTATTTCTTGACTACTATTTCAAAACTTTGTAATTATTTCATTGTTTCGCTAAATTAATATTTATGTAGTTGCCAAAAACCTTCACTAACATATTGAAAAATATGATTTCTGATGATAATGAAGGTCAACGATGAAAAGAATAACCGACATATTATCTCATTACTGTTAGAGATTTTTACGTATAATTATATATCATCATTTTCACAGATGTACAACTGTTATCCTGATAAAATGAGAGAAAATGGAAAATATTTTTTTCATTGTAAAATCAAATCATCATTAATATCATCTACTAAGAGTCTATTTATTCATGGTATTAATGTGAAGGTCATATCTTATATAAAATTTTACAGTTGAGGAATAAATATGTAAATTGAACAAATAACATCTGTAATGAGGTGGTTTCAATTTGTTCTCTATAGTTGAACTATACCAAAATTATCTTCTATCAAAGTTGTTTGCCAAAAGTTGGAATTATAATTTCCATAATATCAAAATCATCTGCTTTGAGATGGTTGTCTAAAGTTAATTTAGAGTTGAATTATACCAAGATCATCTGATTTGTGGTGGTCGCCATGTTAAAATTTATAATTGAAATATATAAAAATCATCTGCTTTGAGATGGTACTCAATGGTAATTTACAGTTGATTTATACTAAGATCACCTGCTATGAGGTGGTCACCTTAGTCATATTTTATATTTGAGTCACTCCATGACCATCAGTAGAACTGTTCCTATGTTCAATTCATCATGTGATCCACAATGAGTGATCTCTTCACTGCTTCATATCATCAACAGAGATGTTTATTATTAATCAACTTCTATAAATTAATGAAATTATGATATGTATCATCAAGAAAATATAGTTGTATACCATATTGTTTTTATAATGTTAAATTACAAAAGATCTCAAAGTCTTGAAATATCGTTTATTAACTTCTAAACTAATTAATTCATTTAAATAAATTAGTTTGAAGAATTTATGAACTTCGCCTAAATGGATGCCTATTTATCACTGAAACGAGCTCATACTTTGAAATAATTAATTAACAATAATTCAATTACGTTTACTTCTAAATGTGCTTAATAAAATTTTCTGAATTAGATTTCTTAAAGGCCTATTATTAATATTGTAAAAATAATTTGGTGGAATATTATTCCTTTCTGAATATTATATTGATGTCTTTTTAATTTAAAATATATATTCATTAAAATATATCTACAAACATACCATGTTGATCTAATACTTATTTCTATTATAATTTTACAAAAGCAACTCTAAGCCGTCATATGTCAACACCTGTAAGTTACTTCCTTTCAACACTACTTTCAACTAATCTTTTTTGTGTGTTTTAGCCAGTCTGATCCGAATTATATGTTGCTTCACTTCATTCCTTCAAAATAATAAAAAATCGATTTCGAAATCAATAAATAATTTCAAACTAATCCATGCTGTGTAACTGGTTATTATAATATCCATTCATCAGTTGGAGAAATAATATAATACATGGTTGACACCTATCTTATTATAATACACTCAATATACTTTGTATATTTTAAAACATATTAAAGATTTGATAATAGGAAAAGTAGCCTTTTACGCACGTATTTTAGATCAATTTTTTTTCCAAAACGGTTCAGAATACCTTGAGAAATCCATCACCAGATGACCGCCTATTGTTAAATTCTTAGGATTTCATACTAGACTTATAGATATTTTCAAAAATGTCTGCTCTGTAATGAGAATGGCCTTAACAATAAACCATGGGCTCCAGATAGGGAGTTTTGAATTTGACAAAGCCATATACTAGTCATATATGCTAGTTTGAAGAGACAGACAATAGATATTACAATTTTTGTATCAATTACAATAGGTGATATATCTAGTTGAATTTTATAAAAATATCTTCTTTAAAATATATGTTAACAATATATGATATTTTTAAAATTTCCAAATTAAATTGAGGTGATGTAAAATGTGCTAAAGAAAAAGAATTGTGTAAGATTCAAAGACTTTCATAACTCCCTTTTATGTTATGAAATTAAATCTTTCTCTGTACTTATTAGGGTCCGAGCCGAAACCATTGGTATACAGGTTAGAATATTCTCTGAATTTCCCAAAAGTTATGTTTTGGCTCATTATTTATCACCACCATTACGTTTTATAGTGAGGAAAACTAAATGAATTGTTTCAATGATTATCTAAAGGGAGAGCTTTACATTATGCTAACATATTAATATTTTAAAATACAGATTCATAAACAAACTTAAGGAAGTTGTACCATTTAGAAGAACAAAGGTTTCCCTGCTGCCAGTAGTCCATGTGTATCCGTCGAATGTCACGACCTCAGGTTTAAGAGAAACCATCTTGAAGTAGGGCCGCAGTGCCGCGACGACGTCCTCATCACTTATAGAAATTGAGAGATTCCCATTCGCTAACTTCTCCGCCCGTTTCCTATAAAGAAAGGTCTTCAGAAGGGTGGTCCCAATAGTGAAACCCTCTTCAACTAGGCGCTCCCCCAGAATTAGCCAAAAAGCCCAACCAAGAGCTGATCTGGCATCTTCATTATTTGTAATACTGATTATTTTTCAAGTATTTCCTCCAGGGCCTCGGTGTAGTCCATTAAAGACAGATATAGCGTCACTCCACAAAGCAGAACTGGTCAAGGTTGACTAAAGCTGACCTGGACTCACTCAGGGCCTGCTACTGTTTGCTGTATTGCGAAAAATCACAAATAAGCTTGGTAAACAACATATTGAATATCACCTCAATTTAACGTCTTCTATCGCAGAAAACTGTAAAAAATTATCCCTCTACTTATATATAGCAGAGGAGATAAAGCAAGGGAAAATTTGGGAATAATTAATTTATTATATAGGATATTTGCCTTCTAGTTCTCCAATAAAATTATTTAAAAGAGGTATTTATAGGGAGAGATAAGGTCAGATAATAATACAACTCATCCCGAAGTAAAGATAATACTAATGAGTGTCGTTAGCCACCGTGCCCCCCCCCCCTCCCCCCTTACCGGAGTTTAGGGATGATTGACAGGTGTCCCATGGGGCCTCTTGTGACCGGAGCTGCAGAGCCACTTGACAATATTTATTAGATATTTCTACAGCCATTAAACTGCATAAATGAATACTATGATTTTGTGAAAAGAAATTGCTCGCTGCATGAAATCTTTAATTTAGATATATATTTCTACGCACACAGTCTTTCAATACACCAATTTACTTTATTACATAAGCAATGCTGAGTATATATACAATAGTGAAGCGGTCTGAAGATTAAAATGGCAAAACTGCCGGGAGTGTTCACCACTGATGAGCCATGCCTTTCTTCTCTTAATTTTATTCAATGAAGTATATAAACTGTGTAGAAATATATTTTGATTATATTTTTATTCAAAATGAACACATATTCACAATTTTCTTACGAATATTGGAAAGTTTATTTTGGAAAGCGTTCTTACGACTTCCTATCGTATTCAGCTGCAAGCAGATTTAGGGTGTAATATCATAGCGGTAAACAATCAGAGCTCATAAAGAAAACAAATCAATGGATATTTTCAAACAATGCAGACGATCTATTGACCAACTCAGCAGCTCGATGGCCAAAATTACAAAGCCAGGTTAGTTGGTCGTCGATAAGAAGTTAATCAGCTTTCCAATATATTCGGATATCAAGACCTAGAAATAATGCAAATTGCATAGCATAATTTTAGAGCAATAGAAAAATTCAATCTTAAAAATTTATATAAATGAAGACAAAATAATATTTGAAGAATCCAATTGGAGCTTTCAAATAATATTCTTCAACAACTTTTCATAATTTTAAAATCTCTTAGCAAAACCAGATCAATTGAAAACGGAAGATGTTTTTGGAAGAATCCAATGTAGAAATAGACATGTTTGATTTATCAAAAATGTTAATAACATCAACCGATAAATTTCAAATTATCAGTTTTATCATGGAAATATCGCAATTTTGGGATATTTGTTTGTAATTGTGTAAATTAGATAATAAAAAGGCATATATTGGATTTAATAAAATATTTATTTTGCTAATATTTCGCCTGGCTGAACGCCAACCTTTATATAAAGATGTAATGATTATACAAAAATTATACAAGGATGTAATGTCTCGATAAAGCTTGACGTTCAGCCAGCCGAAATATTGGCAAAATAAATATTTTATTAAATCCAATATATGCCTTTTTATTATCAAATGAATTAGATGGATTGCTCTATTTTCAAAACAAATTATGTAAATATAAATAAATTTTTAATTAAAAAGGCATATATTGGATCAAAATATAATTTATCCAATATATGCATTTTTAATTAAAGATTTATTTATAGATTGTTCTATTTACAAAAAAATAAATAAATGTATATATATTTATTTATTCGGTTTTTATAAAAGTTTCTGGAATAATTGTAAATAATTGGAATATCAAGAGAGAGACAAAATACGACACAATATTGTCCACAATAAGATAATATAAATATAATAAAATATTGAAAAGTAAATATCACATAAAAAAACAATACAAACAAATAACTATTATAAAGACTATACATCAATATATTATATAAACCCTATAAATATATCTCACGATTTATCCTAAGTCTGTATTTCATATACTTTTAATTTCTATTCATTTACCTATGTATATATGCGCATTTTCTGAATTATTGTAATCTATTTCCGAAAATATTGTATTGTATATATCTATGTTTTATAAAATATTTATAAATTTCTGATTTTGAAAGTGAAGAGTATTTGTCTATATTTGAAAGTATTGTATTTGTGTATATCTAAAAGCATTGCATTTGTTTATATATGAAAGTATTGTATTTGTCGAAACATGGAACATTTTTATTTGTCTATACTTGAAATTATTGCATTTGTTTTATATCTTAAAGTATTGTATTTGTCTATACCTGAAAGTCTTGTATTTTGTATATCAGGAAAATTGTATTTTAGTTATTTTATGGAGCTTTATATATTTTTCTTGTTTGAGTATTTTTAATCTATTTTTGTGGAAGCATTGTATATTTCTATTTCTTAAAATATTGAATTTATCAAATTCATATTGTATTTGTCTATTTCTGAATGTATTTGGCCGTTTTTTAAAAAATATAGTATATATATATATTAATGGAAGTGTGGTATTTGTCTATATATAAAGTATTTTCTTATTTATTTATAAGAGCAATTTTTTTATATATTTCTGAAATCATTTTTTCTATTCCCGAAGGTTTTGTATTCATAGAGTGATTTCTCAGAAAGTGTTGCATTTATATATTTTTCTGAATGCATTGTATATATCCTTTCAGGAAGTACATTATTTTTGCTATTATACTGAAAATATATTTTGGTTATCTATTTCTGAGAGTATTGTATATATCCTTTCAGGAGAAAGAAAGGAAGTATTGTTTTTCATATTATATGAACTGAAAAAGTATTGTATTATTTTATTTCTAAAGTTTATGTATTTATTTATTTCTGAAAGTAAATATTGTATTTGTATATTTAGCAAAAACAGTGTAATAATCTATATCTAAGAGTATTGATGTATTTCAGAGAGTATTTTGTAACTGTCAAATCTTTCTGAAAGTATTATATCTACTTCTCAACTTGCTACCTTGTTTGAATAAAATCTTGTTTGTGAAAAATTAAGTAATTTATGTTAAATACATTTTTCAATATTATATATTAATATTTTTTTCTTTATTATAATTATTTATATAATTTTTTATTTAAAATAAAATGTATTTTGAAATATTAAATGTAAAATGTTTCAAAAATTGGTTATATGGTTTATTCAATTTCTCGCTTCTCTTTCCAACCTCTAAAATATTATGAATTACTATTAGTATTTGTATATATAGCTAATATATTTGTTTTTTTTTTCTTGTAAATGTTTATATATGTAAATAAACATTGGTTTGAATAACGAATTTAGTATTATTTTGTGTATAACCCAATATTTTGATATTACACTCCCTACTTGTTTGGATCTTTTCATTTTTAAATCTCTCATGAGAATCTTATGAGAGACTATAATTCTTTAAAAATGGATTTGAGTATTAACAAATTTGTTTTTCATAGTTTAACATACTGTCAGACCACCATGAAAGCCTGAAAATTTCACCTAGGCTCAATCAGATAACAATGATTATTGATTAATTTTAAGACATCTTTACGGATTTCTATCTACGTGTATGTTAAATATAAAAATATGCAGAAATTTAATGAACAAAAGATGGAAATAAAACCAATCACAAATAAAAATAAAGACTATATGAAAAGATAAAAGTGTAAAATAATCAGAGAAAATCTGTTAAATAACAGAAAGTAAGATGAAGCAAGCAAACGAATGAAATTACAAGAAATTGGAGTAATACAAATGAATCATTTATGACTGAAAATATATAAAATATAGTAAAGATCAATCGATTTATAAAAATAAAGATATAAATAACTAAATATATAATCTTCATCGTTCAAATATTTACTATTGCCTTCATGTTTAAATAAATATAAATAAATGTTCAGACATCTAATCAAATAGAACCTCAAAATATTAGTATTATAATCGTGAGTGAGAAAGTAGAATAATTTATTCAGTGCAAAAGTTAATACATTTGTTTAGTTTTAACTGAAAAGAACAAAATATTTATAGAAAACATATTTGGCAAATAATAAATTTTAAAATATTTTATGAAAAGGCTTACATTAAAAGGCGCCGTGAACTTAACTAATTCAAACTTTCAGCTACCAATATAAAATACATTCTTATGGCAAAGATAAAAGCGACAAAGGCAGACATTATAAATATTGAACTTTTTTTCAATTCGAAGCGCTATGCCCCCTAGCTATACTTGAGCTGAAATACATGTATGATTTTACAGTTGTCTATACATTTATACATGAAATAATTTTAGGCCGTAATATAATCATAAGATATTAATAAGGAAAAGAAAAGGGAAAATTTGTAATAAAATATTTACAACAAAATTAGTTCATTTATCATTATTATTAAAAGATACGTAAAAATGATTTATGTAAAAGCTTAAACAGTCTAATAGGACAAATGAAATTACTAAACCTAAACGATAACAGAGAACTGTGTACAAAACAAGAATGAGATTTCTGACAATATATCTACAACTTGCATGTTAAAAATATTTATAATATCATAAAAGATATTAGTTCCTATTTAATCCAAAATATATCTGCAAATGATATTAAATTTAATATACGTTTCTTTACTTTAAATGAAAATACTTGGATCTGTTACTATTAATATTTTTTTGATTCTTTAGTCCTGAAAAACAGGACAATCCCGTAAAATATTTATTGAGTTTTGGTCCTCGTGTCGAAAAAAAAACTCGAGTCTTCCATTGCTTTAAGCCTTTTTAAAAAGCTTCTGAAATTTCCATGATTTGAAATGAATTCAGAATTAGGAAAGCTTGACCGGAAATATTTTACTATTGCAATAGTCTATTTATTATCAGACTCTACGTGGTCAAGATGTTTATGGAAAATTGAATGTAAAGTTGAAAGGAAATACAGAAAATAGATCATTTCCGACTACCCAGAAATATGAAAATTGGCCAACTTAATATGAATTCTTTGTTTGAACAAATATACAAAATATATCAGAATTCTAGATGTTTATTGAGTATGTTATAAATTTAACACAAGATCTTCGGGTAGACAAACTGACAGACATGGAAGCTAGTTTAATAAAACCTTTTGAAAAAAAGCATTGCAAAATTTCTGCATATTTCAAAGCCGCAAATAAGCGAATTGATATTTAGATGGAAAAACAAAACACCTGCAGGATTTCAGAATAATTTATAAATTATTTTAATATTAAGCCTTTATATCTTTGTATATTAAATGAATCTCTTTATATGATGGAATATCTAGGCGGTGTATGTGAAAATTTATTTTATCATGTCAACACCTTTTATGTTTAAATGTGCGATTACTTGATGCTCAATATTTGTCTTTTGGTTCTAAAAAATAAGAGACACTTGGTTTAGAATATATTTTTTAAAATTTTGTTGTTTCGACAAATTTTGTCTTCGACAATAAAATAAAACATTTTGTTTAGCTCTATGGAGGTATAAATTTATAACGTCTTGCTAAAAGAATTTTGTTAAAACGTCGAATAAAAATTCTCAACTTTCAAATAACTATAAATGTCACCAGGAAATATCTATATTTTAATTTGGTTATTTACCTCAAAGTAAAACTGTCATAAGACTTAGAACTGGCTTTTTATCTATAAACCCGTTCATAGAACGTCTAATAATGAATCAGTATATATAAGTTAGCAGAAGGACCTGACTTTGCCAAGCTTTTCCGAGGTGAAAGTTTGTCAAACGAATATTGAGATTTCAAATCTTGTTCATTATGATTGTATTATGCTCATTCTTATTAGTAATCGTGATTATAATAATACACTCTTAGGACAGAACAACACTACCAGTATAGTTGCATCTAATTTACTCTTTAGAAATAATCAATAGATGTTGATATGAATCTAACATCTTGTTCTATGTGATTTAGTGTGCTGTGGAATTCTGTATCTGTATCATTCTTATGTTCCTACTGCGGTGAAACTCCAGTTAAAAGAGAAAAGATGCCATAATCTAAATCTACTCTGAGACCAAGGAGGCTGAGAAGGAATTCCTTACAAGACTCAGCAGGTCCAGTCCTCATGTGAGTAATGTTCATCCATATCTAACTGGAAGAATTGGGATGGACAACGTGGGTGACAATGTTATCTTGAACTGTGAGACATCTTCTAAGATATAGTTTACTCTATGTGAACGAAATTGGCAGCAGCTAAGAAATATTTCGATGTTTTTTATCCAATGTGTTGTTTGGACGGCTGATCATTTATAGAAATGTATTTTTTAAATAGTACAAAATAATATCAAATCAAATTTATATGAAAAGATTTATTGTGATATATTGATATGTAAAGGTAAAAATAAAATATCATATGGAAATAAGCTAAAAGCTTATTTCTGAAGTATTCTGGTTTTGTCATAAAAACCTGAGTCATCTACTTAAATAAACAATAAATATATAGTTTTAGGTTTTATTTTCCGTTTGACAGAAGGAGTGATATTTCTTTTTAAAAACAATATCCTTACAACAAAATTTTCATCTATATTTCGGCTGTGGAATTAGCTTAGCGACATTGCCGAATAAACCTCTCTGTAACTTTCTGAAGATTTATTGAATCCCTTGTAAACATCGTGGAATCTCAAGACTGACGAGCCATTATTCTGAAACTATTATCTCGGTCACCTCGTTTACATTTCCCGATTTTTGAACAGTTCCATTAAATATCTAATGTGTTAAGACCCGTGGTTGAACTCTTTAATCTAGGCCTGTGAAATGCTACATTTCAGCAGGATGATGCACCTCCGCATGATGCTGGTATTGTTCATAATTTCATTCTTACAGAAATTTGTGGCTGCTTGACCCTACCTGTATCCACTTTTCAGAAGAGCCACAGACATTCGATCATCTTCTTTTCAGCTGTCCAGCATTCCCAAGCCATAGGATGCAAACAGCTATCCTGCTCGGACTGACCCACATCAATCCTAGATCTATGTCCAGGTTTCCAGACTCAACCCCAGCGAGAAATTTCTGGTCAACTGGTTCAACTCAGCAATCAAAACAGGACGCGAGTAAAAAACGCTCAACACTAGTCCATACTAGTGAGCACGGGTAGTTGGTGCTCTGCACTTCAGGAACTTGGGTTATAAATATTCCTCTCTCTTGTGGCTGCTACCCTGACATTCTCTTGACGTTCATCAATAGTCGGATAATTGGTCTCCGAACGACTGGCTCATCACCACAGGATGAACTGTGTTATCAAGTTTGGGATGTTTCTCCCTGTACATGCCATCTATTATCTATTTGACTCAATTACCTTGCGTAAAAATACAGTTGTTGCTGCCAAAATAGTTCTTCTGGGGACAGATTTTTCAGTATCCATATCTCAAAAAATATTCTGGTAATTTAATTACTTTTCAATCCAAGAATATTATAATTGTGTACATATAGCATAGCCAAAATTCCTTAACGATTTTATTGAATCCAAAGATATAAAATTTAAATTAAATAAATTAACTTTAGAATAAAAACAAAATACAATTTAGATATCTCAAGCATAATAACGGATTTTTCAAAATTTTAAATGACTATTCTGATGAACAACAAAAATGAAACTTTTCAAAATTCTTCCCTAACAATACACTAAATTTTCATCATTCTCAAATTATTTGTAATCATGAAAATTTCAGAATATTTTGAAAAACAATTAAAACAGTTGAAGTCTCGAACTTTTTTTTTTGTGGAAACGAGGAACAAACCTCAATGCATCTTTTACTTGATCGTCCTGTCTTTCAGGACTTTCGAATCTACAATAATTTAATAGTAAAAGATATGAGTGTTTTCATTTTTAGTGAAGAAAGTATATTAAATTTAATACTTTTTGCAGATTTGAATTCTATAGCAACAAAAATCTTTAAGGAAACACTGTGATAATATATATTATATTGATTGTAGATATTCCAAGAAATCTCTTTATTTTCTCGTTAAGAGCTTGATTTGTTCTTAGAATGTTTGAACTCTCAATTTTTTTTCTCTTTCAATAATAATGATAAATGAACAATTTTTGTGGAAATATTTTATAGTAATGTTTTTTTTTTCTCTCTCTCTTTCTCCTTGTCAATATCCTATTACTATTCCATATGGCCTACATTTTTGTAAATATGTATAGAAAAATATAGAAGCATGCTTGTATGATAGCTCAAGTGTCCTTAGGGGGGCATAGCGCTTTAAATTGAAATGAATCCAAGATTATTGAATTTTTTCAATAAATATAATTATTTTTTATTTGAGTTAGATCCTGGTGTGTCATTTCTAATTTCAAGTTGTATATGCTAAATTAGCGCCATCTTTCTTTAAAATGACTGATAAATAGCGCTAAGAATATAATAATGCTATTCTAGAAGTAAGAAAAGAGAGATAATAGATATCAAACTTTTCCTTGGTGAACTATTTCTCTTTATTTGGCAAACATATTCACTCGGAGAGTACCAGAGAACGTTGTAATACCCATTTGGTTAGAATTATATATATGGGTTTTATCCTCCGCGTAAAATTATAATTTCATAATCTTTGATGTTATACGATATATATTTTTAATTATATGCAATATATGCTCAATTATTATAAATGAATTCACACAATTCTACGGCCCTTTATTAGATGTTATTGAGAGAATATTATTTATTAATGTCCCCTCTAATAACTCGTTTTTTTAGGTTGACTGCTCCTGACCTTCCCTTCCAAAGTGAAAGTTCAGTCCCAGAAGAGGAATCTTTCCTAATTGCGGTAATACAGAACTTACCTTTTATCATTACAACTTCCTCAATGGTGTGCTTGAAATTGACAATTTTGAAAAGATATCACAATTTCCTGAGATGGGTTTAGTCACGTATTCCGTGCTAATAATAAAAATTACGAAGATATTTAAACCAAGAGAGAAGTACTTCAAATTACCAAAGGTTTTCCTTTTTGTTTGCGCTAGTTATAAATTTTTCATATTAGTAATGGATTATCTAAAATATTTAACTTCTTCAAAATGAATGAAAAGAAAAAAATATATAAAAGACAAGGTTTTATACCATTGAAATACTTTAGGATTACATTATCTTGGAATTCACAGAATCATTCACAAGGATGTGAAATTATGAAATACCTTTTTGGATTTGATGGTCACATTACACTGATATAATATAGCTTGTGTAAGTTTAACATCGAACCAAGGAAAAATCCAAGCTGTTTTGGTGGCTCTTTGATTCATATGGCCCCAAATATCGTTTTGAAGAAGTCTTATTTTTTTGGCGCCATTTGGTGGACCTTGGACGCTACCCTTCAGGTTAAACCTCTGCTTTTCTTATAGAGAGAAAAGTTTCAAAAATACCGTTTAAACTGTGCAGCAGTATTGTGATGACTATCGAAATATGGTGCAAATATGATCAAGTTGAAAGAGATAATTTCAGGTCAAACTGCTATCAATGGATAATGTTGGAATCCTATGTCATGATCAGGAAGGGAGAGCAGGGGGAGTCAGTAGAATAGTATGCTTAGAAACTCTCCTTTTTGAGGGTGTGGTCTCCACTCTGGAGGGGCGTGGGTGGGAGCCCTCCAGGAGGGGGGTGGGGTTGTATACCACCTCTCTCGCGACTCCCTTCCTGGATAAATAGCCTCTTAAGCCTCTTTTTGAGAACCAAATGCTATTAATACTTTCTATAATTACATAACACAGGACATACAGAGAAAGTGAGCCCCATAGCCTCAGAGGACTAGTCTGTGGCCTCCCCTTGAACCCATAGATCCTTTGGCCTTGCTTGTGACCTTTCCTTGGGCCCTATTGATTCGGTGGACTGGGACGTGTGCTGACTCTAAGCTGGCCATGATTTCCATCGACAGCATGCCAACTGCTTGCTCTATTTTATCTTGTGGTATCCCAACATTTACGATGGGACTCTGAATAAATATACCTAATGAAGTACTGAACAAATTTGAGGGTTAAACCTTTTTTGTTGATTTAATTCTATCCCTATATAAATTAAACTAATTTTAGAGGTTCAATTGATACAGATTGGCCAATAAGTCCTGAACCCTTTTATTTTTGTTAAAAATTGAAAGGCAAACTAGATTAAAATAATTTTAGTTTTAATTTTAGTTTGCCTTTAAATTTTAATAAAAAATAAAAAGTTTCGGGTCTTATGGTCCAACCTGTATATTTTATTTAAATATAAATATGTTTTTATAAATTTACAGCCAATGCGCTTCTTTTAAATATCATCAAATATTATCTCTACAGACCTTACTGCAATTATATGAGTTATTGAATGAGAGGGTTTGGCTCATCAGTAGTGAACCCTCTCATTCAATAACTCATATCATTGCAGTAAGGTCTGCAGAGATAATATTTGATGATATTTAAAAGAAGCGCATTGCCAGTAAATTTATTTGTGTAAAATTCTAACGATAGATGGCAATTAAATTTAATTTACTAATAAATGAATATCTTCAACTTTTTATATTTTTCCAGTGTTTCCAACCACTTTTATATTTTACCCCTCTGTCCAGATATATTTGAATTTTATTCATTAATATTGAATTATTTTTTATTATTTATTGAGTATGGAGTACACGCTCCACGCTCTTTAAAATATTAGTCTACTCAGAATTTAAATACAAAGTAAACACAATTGAAAATAATTAATTATAAAGGCATATATTAGATCAAAATATATGCCATCTTAATTAAATATTAATTTATGGATAGCTCTATTTTTGAAACTATAGCAAATATATTTATATAAAAAAAGCATACCTTGATATGTTAAATAAAAAAATGTTTTTTTTCTTTAACAAATCTAGGTAGGCTTTTTTATATAAATATATAAAATTTTGAT
Source organism: Cordylochernes scorpioides (assembly GCA_030710605.1). NCBI lineage: Eukaryota > Metazoa > Arthropoda > Arachnida > Pseudoscorpiones > Chernetidae > Cordylochernes > Cordylochernes scorpioides. Next base: position 68,431,356 of record CP092875.1, on the reverse strand, counting down.
CGCTTTTTGACACAAAATAACAAATAGAGTTTTCCTAAAGAGGGCAAGTGGCTGAAACGTTAAAAATGAAATATAAAAAGATTGAAGATATTCATTTATGATTTTATTTTTATGACTCAACTACACAAATAGATTCTCCATAATATACATATTGGTGACACTTCCTTAACCTTTGTGTGCGTGAATCTTGTGACCCGTGTGATTCTGAAGTTGCCTGTCCCAATTTCTACATTACATTTTGGTGGTAGATGCTGGGTAGATTAGGGAAAACAGACTGAAGATCGCCGAGAAAACTTTGTGGCAATGGCTGCTATGATCGACATTTTCAGAGACCGACTCAAGGATATCATCGCCGTTTCAAAGCCAAGAGTTTCCTCCAAGATGACCATGTCCCTAAAGCCTTTCGTAGTTGTACAGCATCGTTGATCTGAATAACCTGATTCTGCTCTTTGTTAGTTTTATTTCTACAAGTCTGCAAGATGACAAAACTCCCGTCCGGTCACCAGACCTGCTGTCTTCCTTGCGCGGTCTCAAGTCTGAAGAGCCTTCCTATTAAATATTCGTATTTAAGGATGCTCAACGCGGGCTGCGCTCCTGGAGCCTCTACTAGCGTCTACTACAGGTCATCAACTTCCGGGTGGTGCACGAGGAAAAAAAATGTCGTTCTGCGAATTTAACAATGACCCTCACACACATCCACAGCCTGTTCGCGGGAAGGAATCTGGATTCAGCTTCTCCTACAAATATTTTCTTCAAAGCTGAGGGCGTTAATGGACATCCTGAAAAACCTGCCTCGAGGTCTGCCAACTATGCGATAGATCGCTTATAAACAGTATATGGAGTTGCCGCTACCTTCAACTATCCCAAGATGTTTGCTTCCGACAAAGTGTTTCTGGAGGTCAACTGGTCGTTCTCATCGGTTTCGACTTCAAAAGAAGTTCAAATGATCCGCCTCTTGTAATGAAAAGATTTTAACCAATCTATCTCCCTGTATCTATATTATATATTATTTAACTTTTCTATCGAGGCTATTCTGTGAAATAAAATTATAATAAAACAATTAATTTTTTAAATTTCATTTTGGTAGCAACTAATTTTATATTAGTATCACACAAACAATTTATCATATTTAAAAACAATTTCTTTAAAAATGCTTTATCAATAAAATAGATAAATTTATTAATGTCTTCTTTGAATCCTTCTTAATATTAGTTTAACTATATAGAGATAGAATTAATTCAATAACACTTATTAAAATGTGAATTTATTATCAATATTATTTCAATTTCATTTGACCCCCAATACACTCTTGATATTGGGGTCTTGATCTCCAATTTAACCTTGATATTGGAGATTGTTATTCCTTTTTGCTCTAGATCCCCAATATACCCTTGATATTGGGGGTTGATATTCATTTTTGTTCTAGATCTCCAATATACCCTTTATATTGGGGTTTGTTTTTCCTTATTGTTCTAGATCTCCAATATACACTTGATATTGGAGTTTGTTACTCCTCTTTGGTCTAGATCCCCAATATACCCTTGATATTGGGGGTTGTTATTCCTTTGGGTCTAGATCCCCAATATACCCTTGATATTGGGGGTTGATATTCATTTGTGTTCTAGATCTCCAATATAACCTTGACATTGGGGTTTGTTACTCCTTATTGTTCTAGATCTCCAATATAATCTTGATATAGGAGTTTGTTATTTCTTTTTGTTCTAGATCCCCAATATACCCTTAATATTGGGGGTTGTTATTCCTTTTTGTTCTCTAGATCTCCAATATATTCTTGATATTGGGGGTTGTTATTCCTTTTTGCTCTAGATCTCCAATATACTCTTGACATTGGAGTTTGTTACTCCTTTTTGGTCTAGATATCCAATATACCTTGATATTGGGGTTTGTTTTTCCTTATTGTTCTAGATCTCCAATATACACTTGATATTGGAGTTTGTTACTCCTTTTTGGTCTAGATCCCCAATATACCCTTGATATTGGGGGTTGTTATTCCTTTTTGTTCTAGATCTCTAATATAACCTTGATATTGGAGTCAGTTATTCCTTTTTGTTATAGATCTCCAATATATTCTTGATATTGGGGGTTGTGTTATTCCTTTTTGTTCTAGATCTCCAATATACTCTTGATATTGGAGTTTGTTACTCCTTTTTGGTCTAGATCTCTAATATACCCTTGATATTGGGGTTTGTTTTTCCTTATTGTTCTAGATCTCCAATATACTCTTGATATTGGGGGTTGTTATTCCTTTTTTTCTAGATCTCCAATATACTCTTGATATTGGATTTTGTTACTCCTTTTTGGTCTAGATCCCCAATATACCCTTGATATTGGGGTTGTTATTCCTTTTTGTTCTAGATCTCCAATATAACCTTGATATTGGAGTTTGTTATTCCTTTTTTGTTATAAATCCACAATATACCCTTGATATTGTGGTTTGTTATTCCTTTTTAGACTAGATCTCCAATATACTCTTGATATTGGAGTTTGTTATTCCTTTTTTGTCCGGATCTCCAATATACTCTTGATATTGGGGTTTGTTATTTCTTTTTGGTCCACATCTCCAATATAATATTGATATTGGAGTTCGTTACTCCTTTTTGGACTAGATCTCCAATATACTCCTAATATTGTGGTTTGTTATTCTTTTTTGGTCCAGATCTCCAATATACTCTTAATATTGTGGTTTGTTATTTCTTTTTGTTCTAGATCTTCAATATACTCTTGATATTGGAGTTTGTTATTCCTTTTTGTTCTAGATCTCCAATATACTTCTGATATTGGAGTTTGTTATTCCTTTTTGATAAGCTGAAATGCTTAATATTTCAGAAAATATTTCTGAATTTCTTCTATTTCAAACTCCAAATATCTTTCCTCTACTCTCTCAGTTTCTTTTTTGCTCAGTCTTCTATCCATTTGTGTTTCTAGTAATGATGGTAAATTCACATTTTTATACACACAGGGAGTAATTTAAAATTTATTTTTTTTATAATTATATTTGTTCAGTACTAAATCTCCTTTTAATGATTCAGATTCTCAACAACCAATGTAGGGTATACCCTGAGATAAGGTAGAGCTGGCACTTGGCATGTTGTTGTTTCAATGGCTGGCTGAAGGGTTGGCTACTGACTAGGCTACTGGATCGCGGGGCTCGGGTTAGGTCATAGGCTAGGCAATTGGGTCTATGTGGTTCAGGGGATGGCCACAGACTGGTCCACTGGATGGGGCTATGGGGCTGACTTGGATTGATAATCCAATCCTTTATCATAAAGTACATTTCTGAAATCTACGAATATAATTGAACCACTATTTGCTGACTACCGCCTATACTAGTTATATATTTCTTGTTTAAAACTTTGTAATCATTACATTGTTTCGCTAAAAGTATATTTATGTAGTTGCCAAAAACCTTCACTAACAAATTGAAAAATATGATTTCTCTTGATAATGAAGGTCAACGATGAAAAGAATAACCAACATATTAGCTCATTACTGTTAGAGAATATTTACGTAGTATTATATATCATTATTTTCACAGATATACAACTGTTACCCTGATAAAATGAGAGAAAATGGAAAAGATATTTTCATTTTAAAATCAAATCATCATTAATATCATCTACTAAGAGTATATTTATTCATGGTATTAATGTCAAAGTCATATCTTATATAAAATTTTAAAGTTGACGAATAAATATGTAAATTGAACAAATAACATCTGTAATGAGGTGGTTTCAATTTGTTCTCTATAGTTGAACTATACCAAAATAATCTTCTATCAAAGTTGTTTGCCAAAAGTTGGAATTATAATTTCCATAATATCAAAATCATCTGCTTTGAGATGGTTGTCTAAAGTTAATTTAGAGTTGAATTATACCAAGATCATCTGATTTGAGGTGGTCGCCATGTTGAAATTTATATTTGAATTATATAAAAATCATCTGCTTTGAGATGGTGCTTAATGGTAATTTACAGTTGATTTATTCCAAGATCACCTGCTATGAGGTAGTCACCTTAGTCATATTTTATATTTGATTCACTCCAAGACCATCAGAAGAACTGTTCCTATGTTCAATTCAACATGTGATCCAAAATGAGGGATCTCTTCTCTAAAACTGCTTCATAGCATCAACCGATATGCTTATTATTAATCAACTTCTATAAATTAATGAAAATATCATATGTATTATCAAGAGAATATAGTTGTATACCATATTGTTTTTATATTGTTAAATTACAAAAGATCTCAAAGTCTTGAAATATATTTTATTAACTTCCAAACTAATTAATTCATTCAAATTAATGAGTTTAAAGAATTTATGAATTTTGCCTATAGGATGCCTATTCACCACTGAAACAAGCTCATACTTTGAAATAATTAATTATCAATAATTCAATTACATTTACTTCTAAATATGCTTATATAATTTTCTAATTTAGATTTCTTAAAGGCCTATCATTAATATTGTAAAAATAATTTGGTGGAATATTATTTCTTTCTGAATATCATATCGATGTCTTTTTAATTTCAAGAAATATTCATTAAAATATATCTACAAACATACCATGTTGATCTAATATTAATTTCTAATATATTTTTACCAATGCAACTCTAAACTTTCATATTTTATTTATTTATTATATATTATATATATATTATTATTATGAAAAAACAATAGAAAAAAATAAAAGATAAGTGGGGCAGGTGTTGATATTAAAAATAAATAAGGCATCTCCTGACCACGAGCACATGTGCTTTTTAGATGGCAGAGCGCCATCCAGTGGAGCAAGAATAAACTAAACGTTTATTTAGCTTGCTCCGTGATATTTGGCAAACCCAATTTCTTGATAAATCAAGAAAAGTCATCCACGAACGCGTTTCTCGCTGTTGGCGCTCGTCAGCGTGGAGTAGACTGTAACCACTGCGACCAAAAATATTTTTGGAACCAATGTCTTCTTGAGAAATAAGGAAATGGGTATTTAAGTCCAAATTTGCGTAAAGACGCTTAACACATGAAAAAAAACAATAGAAAAAAATAAAAGATAAGTGGGTCAGGTGTTGATATTAAAAATAAATAAGGCATCTCCTGACCACGAGCACATGTTATTATTATATATTATTATTATTCATATATTTCAACAACAGTTACTTCCTATCACCACTACTTTGAACTAATCTTTTTTTTTTGTGTGTTTTATAGATGTTTTAACCAGTCTGCTCTAAATTATACATTTCCTCACTTCTATCCTACAAAATAAAAATAAAAAACGGTTTTGCAATCAATAAATAATGTTCAAACTCACTCATGCTGTGTCACTGTTCATTATAATATTCATTCATCAGTTGGAGAAATGATAGAAAACATAGATGACACCCCATCTTACAATAATATTCACAATACCATTTGTATATATTCGAACATTATAAATATTTAATAACAGGAAAAGCAATATTTTACATTTCAGTTCAATATATATATTTTTTTCAAATTGATTTTCAATTTTTCCATAGATTACCTTGAGAAACCTTTTACCAGATGACCGCATTTTTGTTAAATTCTTATTATTTCATAGTTGCCTTATGAATATTAAAAATTCTTAGTCCGCTCTGAACTGACGATGGCCTTAACATTAAACTATGGGCTCCAGATGAAGCGTTTTGAATTTGACAAAGCTGATGTGGTATCGGTTTGTCACGAGATAAATCTGCTAGTTTGAAGATACAGTCAATGGATTTTACAATTTTTGTATCAATATCAATAGGTGATATAGCTAATTCATTTTTATAAAATAATCCTATCGACAAATACATTATCAATATTTGAAATTATTAATGTTTCCAAATTATATTGAGGTGATGTAAAATATTCTGAAGATAAAAAATGGCCAAGGTAATTATTTATCAAGGGATTCTAAGGACGGGAATGTTATTGCTATCTCTATTTTGGAATTAGGATCTTTTGTATTTGACCATCACCTTGACAGTAGATTTTCTTGACCATCAAATCACATATTAAAATTGGAAGATGATTGTATATTTAGGTAAGCAAAGCGGGAAATCTTATTTTAAACAATGTATTTTACAAATGGACATTTTATATGGTATTCTTTCCTTAAAATTGGAACCATAAATTCACATTTTTCACTTTCCTTCAAACATTTTTGATAGATACAAACACTTGCTCTCTCCCTCTCATGACTCCTGTTTTCATCGTATGAAATTGAAACTTTGTACTATATTGTTCAAGGCCCTGGCCGAAGCCATGGTATAAAGGTTGGCATTTTGTTGAATTAACTAAATTGATGTTGTAGCTCATTATTTATCACCACCATTATGTTTAATAGTAGGTGATAAACTAAATGCATTATTTCAATGATTATTTAAAGGGAGAGCCTTTTATTATGATAACATTAATAATATAAAATACACATTCATAGACAAACTTAAATTGTACCTTTTGGGATGTATATCGGGATTATGGCCTTAGCTATTAAAGATATTTGATACAGATTGATTTTTATTGAATACACATGAAATAACCAAATGTGAACAATATCTCCTTTGGAGATGATCACCAACTTATCAGGGAGCTGTTTGAGTCTAAAGCCTTCATTTAGAAGAACAAAGTTTCCCTGCCGCCAGTAATCCATGTCTTTACATCGAAAGTCACGACCTCATGTTTAAGAGAAACCATCTTGCATTAGGGCGAAGTACCGCGACGAAGTACTAATCACATATAGAAATCGGGAAATTCCAAATCGCTAACTTCTCTGCCCGTTTCCTATAAAGAAAGGTTTTCAGATGATTGACCCCAATGGTGAGGCCCTCTTCAACTAGGCGCTCCACCAGAATTAGCCAAATAGCCCAAACAAAGGCTGATCTGACATCTTCATTAGTTGTAATACCGATGATTTTCCAAGCATTTCCCCCAGGGCCTTAGTGTCGTCCACCGAGGATAGATAGAGCCTCTACTCCACAAAGCATACGTGGTAGCCAGCGCGCGCGGCAGCACTTTGATCGCGCTCCTAGCTTTTGTTTTTCCTTTCCCTTTCAAATATTTTTTCTGTTAAACCTAAATTACTGATTCAAATTTATTTATCATAATTCAAAAAGCTAGCTCCGCCGTTTTCGCATCTGGCGAGCGATGAAATGTCCATAGACATGGCGAATTCGGCATCGCCAAGGAGCACAGGATCTGCTGGACAAATGCCTTGAAGGCCCAGAATCCTATCTCAATCCGGTGAAAAGAATTCGCCTAAAAACGGAATTCATAGAGAAATCTCTAAAGAAAACTCAACAAATGAAGACTATGCAAATTCGCCGGCAGGCGTTAAGAATGCAACATCCAATGACGCTGCCCAAGTCCTAAGAAACTGGGCAGATTGCGCTGAGGACTTGAACCCTGGAACGGACGACGTTTTTACCGTCGTCAAGGGCAGGAAGAGGCGCCGCGAATCGGTGGATTTACCTGCATCGGCAGCGCGATCCAACGGCGCTGGAACATCTCGCCGACAGCGACCGTCGTCGCAATGGATGCCCCGGGTCCAAGAGATCACGTCCACGAGGGCACACGTCATGGAGGCCAGGGCTCGCCAGGCGTCCTGCAACGAGGAGTAGTGCGTCTACCTGGAGTACTGCCCGGACTACCAGTCATACCAATACCTGAAGGCTATAGAAAGAGTGGTCGGAGGACCCAGGAATGTTGTCCAATTCGCCAAGGTAAATGGGCACTACCTGGTGGGACTCGACAACAAATCCCTGGCGGAACACCTGAGCCGGGAGGGCCTCGAGATCGAAGGAACCCTCATCAGGACCTTCCCCTTCAGGAAGAGCTCGACGAGAATAACAGTCGGAAATCTGCCCTTCTTTGTGGGGTACGCCGCCATCGTTGATGCCCTCTCCCGCTATGGGCGCATAACCTCCATCACCCCCAAGCTGCTGATGGCTGGAGAGTTCACATACACCGACGGCCGACGGGAGGCCTTCATCCTCCTCCATGACGGCATCACCATTGACAAACTGCCCACTCGCTTTGAGATCAGGATCAAGGGTGAAGCCTGGCCAGCCTTCCTGTCTCATGGAATCAAATGCTCAAAGTGTCACGGCCAAGGGCACAGAAGAGCTAACTGCCCCCAACTCCATGGGCACTCCACCACCTCCAGATGGGCCTCACCGCCCTCTACCACCAACCTCCTACCATCGACCGCGCCTGGGCTGTCTAGGCAGTCTTCAGCCGCGCCTCCTGCACCGGCGCCTCCCAGTCCAGCTGTCGGGCTTTCCGGCGCTCCACCAGATGCCCGAGCTGCGTCCCTACCATCTACGGCGCCCCTGCCGTCTACACCAGCGCCTCCGGCCTCATCTGTGCAGGTGGCGGCTCCTGCTCCTCCACCAATGGCCCCTGCACCTGAGGATCCCGCGAGCCCTCGCTCGGCGGCGACTGAGCCGACGCCTCCCGCCCGGCCGGACTTCGTTGCCCCGTGTGGCCCTCTGCCTGCACAGGGGACCCTTGGGCTTGCAACCCACACACCGGACGTCGACATGACCACCATTGAAGAGACCTCTGCATCCTCACCAGCCGCAGTGATTCCAACACCCCCACTGCCTGCACCTCAGCCTGCTGGGCCGACACCATCCGCTCCCCACGAGGAGGAGTCAACGCCGACCGTGAAGACTCCTTCGCCTCTACTACTCGAGCAAGAGGAAAATATGATTGTTGAAATCTTCAGAAAACTGAAGCACACAACCTGCCTAAAGCCCTTATATGTATCAGGGATCCATCCGAATGAACTCAAGAGTGCCATTCTATTCACTGATGACAGAGTGTCCCTCATGGCGGAACTTTCACCTGCGTTGAAGGGGGTCCTCGCTGAGTTCCTCGGCGCGGCCATAGAACTGGCTCAGAACTACCATCCCATTGTTGGCCTCGATATAGCTAAGCTTAGGAGGCGATGCCTTAATTCCTGACGATTGTTAATTGTAAATATTTTTTCACCCTCCTGGTTAAGTGTTAACATTGTCTAGAAGACAAAAAATAATTTTTAATTGTCAAAAATTGTCACAAAGAATAACTGGTCAATGGTGGCTGCAGCTGACCTGGAATTACTCAGGGCTTGCTACTGTTTGCTGTATTGCAGCTCTGTAACAGCCTACCTCTTTGGTGGTTAAGATGGCTTGGCTGCCCTGTCTTGGGTGGTGTTGATTTGGTGAGATATGCCAGGCTGAGGCCTACGAGCCTGTTTAGACGAAGACGACATATTCTTATTTTCCTTTTGCGTTTCATCTGATCATCTTATTCTGATTATTCTACTCCCATTATCTGAGCTCAATCCCGGTTTGTTGGGTGATAATGCAGATTAACTTTTATCAATTAGGGCGAATCCTCATAATTTTCATTAATTCTTGGTTCAGCTTAATCCAAAAATCAAATATTTTCTGCTGATTTATTAGAAATACTATAGTATTCTGAACTGTTGATTACGCCATTATGTAAGGAAATTTTCCGGCTCTCTGCCGATACCTCAATGCATTGTAAATATTTATCTTGATTAGCTTTATCATGGAATTCACGCGCCTCGTGGCCGCACGGTTAAGAGAGAAAGAGAGACAATTAACATAAATTTATTTTTAAATAAAAAGGCATATATTGGATCAAAATATCATTTATTTTACCAATATTTCAGTTGGCTGAACGCCAACCTTTATCAAGGTGTTATAACATGTGTCAACAACAAACTCAGAGCCACATAACGTCAACAGCATTAAGTTTTTAAAATATTTTGTTATATTCAATTTATTTACTCTTTGCAAATACAGTCGGTACTAAAAAGTAAATGAAAGCGAAAAATTTACAATGATATGATGACAATTATATAGATAATAATTATATATATATATATATATATATAATGCACAGTGAAAATGTGCATGAGATCTCTGCCACTGTTTCAGAATCTGATGGAAAATCGCCAGAGTCTTAAACGACCCCAGGCATTCTTTGACACGAAGAAAGCGTAGATCGCGTACTTCGCTACTAAAATGGTAATGGCGTAGTCCTCGAGGCCCATCGCGAAGATCCTGGGCTGCTAATTAACTTCGGCCACTCTACATTTTATGCTTTTCAAGAAATATTCAACAAACATTAAACCTGAACGAATTCAATTTTTTTGTAAACATCCTTTTGAAATGTTATCGGTGCTACTTCTATACAACATTTTTGGCGAAAACATCGGTTATTGAGGACAAAACTTACTCTATTTTATACCTTGTGTTAAATTAATTATAATACTTTAGGATTAGGATGTCACAAAATCTTCTTCTCATATTAATCCTAAAAATTAATTAGAAGAAAGATGGATATTTAGCCGATACTACTATTAAGATGGGAGCTGTCTTGGGGATTGGCGCCCTTTGCTCGCTACTCCTTCTGAAGAGGAAGAAGTGTCCCATTGCGATGGGACTAGTCACAGGACTGGGAATGGACATGTCCAACTGCTGGCATGAAATAGAGGCCTCAGCTTCCTACCCCAAGTGGTGGCATCCAGCAGTAACTGGCAGGAAGTTTCTATTAAATAGCTCTATTTAACTGCCTAGTTTTTATTATATTTCATTACACAAAATATTTTCTTTACTTCTTTGCAACAAGAAACCCCAGTTTCTTAAATATATTATAAGAATTATAGATGGAAATTTTGCCGATATTTCGTAGCCCAACTTATGCAACTTTAGTTGGGTCTATTTTGAGATGTTTGGTCGAAGTTCTCATGGATTACCTATTTCTTACATAAAAAAAAGTCGCCTACCTCGTTAAAATAAAGGCTGACACTGAGCGCTATTATGGATAATTGTTTTATTTCTTATGTATAGATGACGCGTTCAAATTTAATTAATTATATTTCTCCATTTATTTAAAGACAAATGGTTAAATATCCATCAATCTCTAATAGTTCTTGCTCAAAATATTTTACACACTTGGGCTTCGATATATAAATTTTGGAAAAAGGATATATATCTATAAAAATATAGCTCACCTCTCCCGTCAAAATAGACGTCAGAAAGATGCCATCTATTAACCGTCGCCGCAAACTAGCGGCCTCAGGTCGGTGATAAAGCCACAACACCAGCTTTGACAAAGTGAGAAGCGTCCACCTGGGGACCAGAGGTTTCAGGCTAATGGCCCTCGTCAGCCTAGATGACGTCTAGCTTTACGTCTATTTTGACGGGAGAGGTTAACTTTATAAATATATATAATTGTAACCAATATTTTGTGTTAAAATTTCAAGATAGCCGATATTTAGAGTGGAATTTCAACACAAACCTACCCAATTGTACAGCGACCTCAAGTAACGACGCTGGTAAAAATTATGGAATTCAAATATTTAAGAGAAAATTTTCCCGGAGGAAATTGATACGAAAAATAAATGCCACTTAGCCAACTTAATTAGATTGAAAAAAGAAGCATAATATTTACATCTATTTTGACTATAGAGGCGGCTTTCCATTTTTCATTCATTATGTTCTCAAATATCATCCTCAACTCAGCGCCCTCTATCGCTGAGAATTATAAATATTTTAAACGCTCTACTTTTATTTTTGAATATATAGAAAATTGAAAGATATTTCTTCTCTTAGCCTTCATATATACTGCAACGAATAAAGATAAAAAGGAAGGGAATGGCTCATCAGTGGTGAACACTCCCATCAATTTCGCCATTTCAATCTCCAGACCGCTCTACTATTGTATTAGACTGAATTGTTATATACCCAGCATATTGAATACAGTAAATTGGTGTTTTAAAAGAACTATAGAAACTTTCTTCTACGACTGTAGAATGTGTTTCAAAATAAAAGATTCTATGCACCGAGCTGTCTGTTAGATAAGCTCAAGCGATCAACAACTTATAGTTACACAATCAGAAGTTGCCCTTTTCTTGAATTATCCATCTGATCCCAGTACAATTTCACTTTTCACTATTTTCACAATTTCAATAAATCATTATTTCTTTATAAGTACGTTTCGAACAGTGGACATTTTTATATTTTAGAAATATAAATTCTCACAACTTTCTATCATTGAAGTGAGCTAAGTGCAGAAAATGGTATTGATGGGTCATAACTATAAACAATTAGAGAGAGCTCTCCTAAAGAAACAAATCAATGGATATTTCAAACAATGCAGAAGACCAGCTATCGACAAACTCAGCAGCAGATTTCTCGATGGCCAAAATCACAAAGCCAGGTTAGTTGGTCGTCGATAAGAAGTGAATCAGCTTTTCAATATATTCGGATATCAAGAATATACCAAGAGATAATTCAAATTACATAGCGAGACCTGAAATTTCAATTCCAAGAGCAAATTTAATTCTGAATAATTAAAATAAATGAGGACAAAATAATATTTGAAAAATCGAATTGAAAGCCATCATATAATATTCTTCAACAACTTTTCATAATTTTAAAACCAGATTGAGATGTTCTTAGCAAAATCAGATCAATTTAAAACGGAAGATGTTTTTGGAAGAATCCAATGTAGAAATGGACAGTTTGATTTAACAAAAATATTTATAACGTCACCCTATAAATATCAAATTATTAGTCCTATTATGGATATACCGCAACTTTGGGATATTAGTTTGTAATTATGTGAATACAAATATATGTTATATATGTATTTATTCGGTTTTTATAAAGGTTTCTGAAATAATTGTAAACAATTGGAATATCAAGAGAGACAAAATACGACACAATATTGTGGTCACGACAAGAGAATATAAATATGATAAAATATTGAAAAGTAAATATCATATACACAAAACAAACAAATAAATATTATAAAGACTATATATCAATATATTCCATAAATATAAATCCTGTAAATATATCCCACGAATCATGCTAAGTTTGTATTCCGAACATTTTCTATTCATCATCAATTACATATGTACATATGCGCCATTTCTGAATTATTGTAATCTATTTCTAAAAATATTGTATTTCTTTTTTAGTATTGTATATATCTATTTCATATATGATGAATTATAATTTTATATTTCTGAAAGTGAAGAGTATTTGTCTATATTTGAAATTATTGTATTTGTTTATATCTGAAAGCATTGCTTTTCTCCCTATATCTGAAAGTAATGTGTTTGTCTATAAATGAAAGTATATTGTATTTGTATATATCTGAAAGAATTGTATTTGACTGTATCTTAAAGTTGTGTATAATTATTTTATATCTAAAAGGTATTGTATTTGTTTATATATATTAAAAAGTAATTTATTTGTGTATATTTGAAAGATTTTATTTGTATATTACTGAAAGTTTTTGTGTATTTGTCTATATATGGAAGCATTGTAATTGTTTATATATGAAATTATGGTATTTGTTCATATCTGAAAGTTATATATTTGTTTATATATCTAAAGGTACTTAAATATTTTTATTTATGAAAGTATTGTATATTTTATTCATAAAGTATTGTATGCGTTTTTTTATTAAAGTTTAGTATTTGTTAATTTATAAAGTATTGTATTTGTTTATATATGAAGGTCTTGTATTTGTTTATATCAAAGTTTTTTATTTGTCTTTATCGGAAAGTATTGTATTTTTGCATATTCTAAAAAGTGTTATAATTATTTTCTGTTTAAGTATTGTTTTTCATCTATTTTTGTTAAAGCATTGTATATTTCTATTTATTGAAGTATTTTCTGTCTATTTCTGAAATATTGTATTTGTCTATTTCCAAATGTATTAGGCCGTTTCTTAAATAATGTATATATCGCTTATTGAAAGTGTACTATTTTTCTATATCTGAAAGTCTTATTTTGTTTATTTATCTAAGTATAATTCACTCATATATTTTTGAAAATATTGTATTTGTCTGATTCTGAAATCATTTAATTAGTATTTTTCTGAAGGTATTATATTATTCGAGAGATTTATCAGGATGTATTGTATTCACATATATTTCAGAAAATATCATATATATTTTATCAGGAAGTGTATTGTGTTTACTATTATACTGGAAATATATTTCTGAAAGTATTGGATATATATAGAGAAAGGGAGTGTATTGTATTTCCTATTATATAATCTGAAAAAGTATTTTATTATTCTATTTCTAAAGCTTATGCATTTATTTATTTATGGAAGTATATTATATTTGTATATTCAGGAAAAAAACAATGTAATAATTTATATCTAAGAGTATTGATATATTCCTGAGAGTATTTTGTATCTGTCTATTTTTCTGAAATTATTCTATCTACTTCTCAACTTGCTACCTAGTTTGAATACAACTTTTGTTTGAAAAATTAAATAATTTCTGTTAAATATATTTTTCCATATTATGAATTAATATTTTTCTCTTTTTTTAAATAATTATTTATATAGTTTTTAAATTAAAATTCAAAAGTATCATGAAATATTCAATGTATATTGTCTCAGATATTGTGTGCATAATTTATTCAAGTTCCCCTTTTCTCTTCAACCTTTAAAAATATTCTAAATTACATTATTAGTATTTGTATATATATGCTATTATATTTGTTTTCTGTCAATTTTTATATTTGTAAATAAACATTGGTTTAAATAACGAATTTAGTATTCTTCTGTGTATAAACCAAAATTTTGATCTTTTACCACCTATTTTTTTTATTATTTTCATTTTTGAATCTCTCAAGAGGGAATCTTATGAGACTCTAAAATGCTTTAAAAATATATTTTTGAATAAAAACATATTTTGTATTTATATTTTAACATACTGTCAAACCATACCTTAAAATTCTGAAAATTTGCACCTAGGCTCAATCAGATTACAATGAATATTCATAAGATTCCAGACATCTATGCAGATAGAATGTATGTTAAATTTTAAAAAATATGCAGAAATATAACAAATAAACCAAGGAAATAAAACATTGCACAAATAAAATTAAAGGACTATATGAGAAGATAACGGTTCAAAATAATCAGAGAAAACGTGCTAAAAAAATAAAGATAAAGCAAGCAAACGATAGAAAATAAAAGAAAGTGGTAAAAAAATGATAATTTATGTCTGAAAATATATTTTAAAAAACGTAAAAATAATAAATTTAACAAGAGTAAAGGTATAAATAAATATGCAGAAATTTATAATCTTCATAGTTCAAAATAATTACTATTTCCTTGAGTTTTATTAAATATATATTAATGCTCAAACATCCAATAAAAATAATAGCAACATAATCGTGAGTGAGAAAGTAGAAACTAATTTATTTAGTGCAAAAGTAAATGCATTTGTTTATACGAAACAGAAAAGAATGATTTTTTATTATTTATTACCTATTTTCTAGGTAAATAAAATGAATTAAAAATATTATATAAAGGTCTTATATTAAAAGGATCGCTAAACATAAGGAATTCACACTTTCAGCTACCAATGTAAAATTGATTTTAAATATATAAAATAGACAAGAGCTACAAAGGAAGACATTATAAATATTGAACTTTATTTTATATGAAGCTACTTGCTATCAAGTTTGAATGTTATTTAACTTGTACACAGTCATCCAATATATTAAGAATTTTCCTACAGAGGAATATAGAGAGACCTGAAAGCATTATTTTCTCACACAAACCTTTTTTTTTCCTTTATATTCAATAAATAAAACTCCTTATAATAGTTTTTTTAATTTCAACTAAGAATATTATTTTGAGTATTTCGATAAATAAAACAGAAATGTATGTACTAGTTTCAAATTTTTCCGAATTGCACCAAATACATATATTTAGAGCGACAGATGCTTTTGTGTGTGTGTTTTGAATATATATATATTCTGGAATATTGTCCTTATGGTCTATATATATATATATATGACATCATAATTGAATAACGCCAAATGACAATTGTAATATTTTAAAAATTATTTTATTAATAAATTATTAATTTTGATTTTTATTTAAAAAATATGTCTGGTGTTTTAAAGGTTTTAATTATTTTACGACTAAATTGACATGTCATTTTGATGTTATTTTCCTCAAATTCTATACTCGATAAAATTCAAATCAATTAAAACGTGAAGACTCTGAAAGAAATATAATAAAGAATAACGTAAAGCTGCTAATAAAGCCATACGGAGAGAAAGGTTTTTCTACCTACTTATTTTTATGTATGGTCAAACATGCTACAGAATCGGCTGGGACTACTTTCCTTTGAAAGAAAATATGCTATTTCTCTTCTCTAGCATATTGCAGAACACACCATGGCCACATAGGTATCAGATATTTTATACCCTGGCAATGTTAGATTGATTGAAATAGTCTATTAAATATCAATTTTCTACGTTGCTAAGAATTTTATTAAAATTAATCACAGATTTGAAAGGAAATATAGAAAATAGACCATTTCCGATCATCCAGTAGTCTGAAATTTTGTCAGCTTGCGATGCCTTTTTATTCGAAAAACAAAAAAAAAAAAAATCAAACTTCTAGACACTATTTGAGTATGTTATAAATTTAACACAATAAATTTGGTCAGACAGACAGACAGAAGCTAGTTATATATGCTTTTAAAAACGCATTGAAATATTGCAGCAAATGTCAGAGGGGCAAAGAGTGTGAATTGATTTTGAGATGGTAGAACAAATAACTGCAAGTTTTCAGTATAATTTATTAATTATTTTAATATGAGGCTATTTTTCTTTGCATTAGAGGATCTTCTTTTCATAAAAAGAAAGGTTTATTGAAGTGTGTTAATATTTGGATTTATAAAATCGACACCTTTTAGGTTTATTTATTGTTTTGAGATTCCTTGATTATAAACAATTTATTTATATCTCGTTAAAATAAGAGACACTTGGTATAGAAATAAAAATGTCCCTTTGATGTTCCGACAAATTTAGTCTTTGTCAAGAAAATTAAAAATATTTTTATTCACACAACGCTATAAAGATATACATTGAAATAAAAAAAGACTCTGTCCGAAGTGTCTCCTATTCAAAGAAATATGAATATGGCAAAGAAACCTCAATCTTCAAATGTTGTTATTCGGTTCAGGTAAAACTATGATAAGGCTTCAAACTGGCTGTTTATTTCTAGACCCGTTCATAAAACGACTGATGATCTAGGATAAATATGTTAGAAAAAGGACCTTTTTCCCAGTTCCTTTAGATTGAAAATTTGCCTTAAAATTAGCGATTCATAATTTCTTATTCAAAGTGTTGTATTATGCAGATTATAATTAGTGGTCGTGATAACAATTTTAACATTTGTACAACAGCAAAACAGTAGCAGTATAAGTAATTGCTAATTTACTCATTGAAAATAATTTATATATTTTAACACATAAGGTAACATAGTTGTTCTATTTTGTGTAGTGTGCTGTGGAATTCTGGATTCTGGATCATTCTCCCACGTTCCTACTGCGGTGAAACTCCAGTAAAAGAGAAGATGTCATAATATAAATCTACTCCGAGACCAAGGAGGCTGTGTTTTCCTACAAGACTCAGCACGTCCAGTCCACATGTGAGCAATGTTCCTCCATATCAACAACAACAGCAACAACAAAAAGCCTTCATTTAGGGTCACTGACCCTATACAGGATTCACCAGAGGTATGCATAAGAACAAAGCAGTGAGACAAAGGAAATAACAATATAGACAGAAGAAAAAGAAAAAATAAAGAAAAAAAACAATAAAAAGAAAGAGGGAAGCAAGAAAACAACACAAAAAGAGTAGCATGAAGAAAGTGAGGAGTGAGTGTCACTTGGCCTTCTTCTGAGATATGGACTTGTGGAAACCATAAAACGCCGTAGCAATACACTTACTCTGGGTCATATTGTCAATTATTTATGGAAGTGAAGCACAGAGTTGCCCAGTTTTGAGCATAAGGGTTCTTCTTTCAGAGCAGAGCAATTAAAAATATAGTGAGTGATTTCATTTTTTAGTTTTGAATTACAGAAGGTACAAATCGGGTCCTCACCGCAGAGCATCTTGGTGTGGTTTTCTCTAAAAAAACTTGAAAGTATTCTGAATTGTGCGAGTAGTCTTACAACCGGGAAAGGAAAATCCCCTATAAGGTATCCCTCCGTCATGAAAGATATGTGAATGTCTTTGTAGTGAGAGTATAGCTTAGATTTATCCATTCTTGTAAGGTCGTTTTGTATAGTTTGGTCTGCCGCTGTTTTTAAGAGCCCTGTAATCGCGCTCCTCAGCGTTTCAGGATCATCACAGGAAACAAGTGCAGGGGATCCATTATTGTTAAGCAGATTGGTGAGCCTTTTAATGAAACCGATGGGTTTGCGCGAGTTCCTCCATATCTAACTGGGACAATTGGGATGGACAACGTGGGTGACAAAGTTATCTTGAACTGTGAGACAACTTCTAAGATATAATTTACTCAATGTGAACGGAATTGGCAGCAGCCAGGAAATACTTTGATGTTTTTTATCAAATGTTTAATTTGGTTGACTGATAATTTAAAGAAATAAAAATAGTGCCAATATATTTCCAAGTAAAATATATATGACATTTTTACTCTAATACCCTAATAATATAGAGGTAAAAGTCAAATATCACATTTAAATAGGCTAAAAACTTATTACTAAGGTATTGTCGTTTTGTCACCAGCCCTATATCTTTTCTTGAATAAAATAATGAATAGTTAACTTCAAGTTTTATCTTTTTTTTAACAGGAGTTATCTCTCTTTTAAAATTTAATATCCTCGCAACAAAATTTCCATATATATTTCGGCCGTGGAATCAGCCTAGCCACTTTGACAAATAAACATATATTTGGAAATTTCTGAAGATTTCATGAATCCATCATGAATATTTTGAAATTGAGGATTAGCCTGAAACCATTATCTTGTTTACCTCTTGTTTTCATTCGCTGCGTTTTTAAAAAAACCTTTTCTTTGTTAATTATTTTCCAATTTTGCAAATATTCATTCGGATAGAACCTGGGCGTTGCTTCAGCCATTGAAGTAGAATTATATATATGGGTTTCATATTCTGTGGTAAATTATAATTTCGTATTTCTCATGAACTTTGCTACTATACAAATTTCAAACGCAATGGAATTTTAATTATAATAAATGTGTACAAAAACACATTTAGTACAAATAGTTTCAAACAATTTTACGACCCTTTATCAGATGGGTATTTAATATTATATATAAATGTCCCTTCTAATAACTAGCTTTGTTTTTAGGTTGGCTGCTCCTGATCTTCTCCTTCAGAGTGAAAGTGCAGCTCCAGAAGAGGAAGCTTGCCTAACTGCGGTAATACAGAATTTACCTTTTTTAATTTCAACTAGATCAATGGTATGCTTGAAAATGACAATTTTCAAAGGATTATCATATTAATAGAGTAGGGTTCAGTCAAATATTCCGTGCTAATGATAAAAATTCCAAAGAAATCTAAACAGAGAGACAAATACTTCTAATTACCAAAGGTTTTTCTTTTCTTTTGGAGCTAGTTTTAATTTTACATTTTAGCAATGAAATTTTGAAAGGAATTAATTTCTTCCATTATATGAATGAATGTAAAAAATTATGGGGACAAGGCAAGGTTTTACACGATTCAAATACTTTAGGGATTACATTATCTTGAAATCCACAGCATCATTCACAAGGATGTAAAATTGTAAAATATCCTTTTGAATTTGATGACCACATAACACTGGTAGAATATTGATTGTGTAAGTTATACATCAAACCATGGCAAAAATACAAGCTGTTGTTTTAGCCCTTTGACTTATATGGCCCCAAAAATCGTTTTGAAGAAGCCTTATTATTTTGGCGCCATTTGGTGGACCTTGGACGCTACCCTTCAGGTTAAACCTCTGCTTTTCATATAGAGGGAAAAGGTACAAAAATACCGTTTAAACTGTGCAGCAGTATTGTGATGACTATGGAAATATGGTGCAAATATGATCAAGTTGAAAGAGTCAATTTCAGCTCGAACTGCTATCAATGGATAATGTTGAAATCCTATGTCATGATCAGGAAGGGAGTGCAGGGGGAGTCAGTAGAATAGTATGCTTAGAAACTCTCCTTTTTGAGGGTGTGGACTCCACTCTGGAGGGGCGTGGGTGGGAGCCCTCCAGGAGGGGGGTGGGGTTGTATACCACCTCTCTCGCGACTCCCTTCCTGGTTAAATAGCTTCTTAAGCCTCTTTTTGAGAACCAAATACTATCAATTCTTTCTATAGTTACATAACACAGGACATACAGAGAAAGTGAGCCCCATAGCCTCAGAGGACTAGTCTGTGGCCTCCCCCTTGAACCCATAGATCCTTTGGCCTGGCTTGTGACATTTCCTTGGGCCCTATTGATTCGGTGGACTGGGACGTGTGCTGACTCTAAGCTGCCATGATTTTCATCAACAGTATGCCAACTGCTTGCTCTACTTTATCTTGTGGTATCCCAACATTTACGATGGGACTCTGAATAAATATACCTAATGAGGTACTGAACAAATTTGAGTGTTAAACCTTTTTTGTTGATTTAATTCTATCCCTATATATATTAAACTAATTTTAGAGGTTCCAATTGATTCCAGATTGGCCAGTAAGTCCTGAACCCTTTTATTTTTGTTAAAAATTGGGAGGCAAACTAGATTTAAATAATTTTAGTTTTTATTCTAGTGTGCCTTTTAATTTTTAATTTAAAATGGTTTTCAGGGCTTATGGTCCAACCTGTATATTTCATTTAAATATAAATGAATATCTTCAACCTTTTTATATTTTTCAGCGTTTCAAACCACTTTTTTATATTTTACCCCTCTTTCTAAATATTTATAATTTTGTTCATTAATTTTGAATTCTTTTTTATTTTTCATTTAAAATATCAGTCCACTCAGAATTTGAATACAAAGTAAACAAAAATGCGAATATTTAATTAAAAAGGCATATATTAGATTAAAATATATGCCTTTCTAATTGAATATTTATTTATGGATTGCTCTATTTTCAAAACAAAAAACAACGACTATTATTAGAAAACAACTACATTTATAAACACAACACATTATTCCCTTATGGACTTAACGACGAATTAAACTACACATACAAACCACAAACAGAAGAAATTTCAACCTATGAAATCAGTTGCAAATACAAAAAAAATGAATTTAAAACTAAACCTAATAAAACTAGAGGTAAAACTACAAATAAATTAGGTTACATTGAATTTGAAGAATTACTGGACCCAAAACAAATGTACACTAACAACTTCGTCGATAAATTTATTAAAACATTATTTAAACTAAATGATAATAAATTTATCAAACTCATAGAATATATTAAAATTCATAATCTGACTAACAGATTAATAGATATCACACACGACATCTTTAAATACAGAAAAATTAAACAAGCTACTAATAACATTAATATTATCATTAAATTTAATAACAATTTATTTAATCATATTAAATTTAATGATATTTTTAATAACCAAATCATCAATAATCTTTTCCCTATAAAAAATTTAAATTTCAAAACAATCTGGAGATACAATAAAAATATAGGTAATTTAGTTTGCAATTATAACCAATTTATTAATAATTTGGCAAATTTTAAAAAAAATTAAATGTAATTGCAACAACTATATTGATAAATATAAGTTCTCAGGTCATATATTAACTAGCAATTTTTCTTTTTTAAATCCAGAATATCAAGAAATTTTAAATAAAGGGTATAAATATATATACCTCAAATTAAACACAATTATAATAATACAATTAAATCTATATTAAAAGATATAGATATTTTCATAAATAAAACTAGTATAAAATACAGTATTCCAGAATTTACTTTTCTGGAATGGAAACATAATATTAAAAAGGAAATTATAAATTATTATAATAATACACTTAAATACACAAAACCCAATTCAGACATTCCTTCTTTTAAAGAAAATATAATTAATTTACAGAAGGACTATATTATCACTCCTATAGATAAATGTTCCAATAATTTATCTTTAATTTGTAAAAATCTATACCACGATATACTAAAAAAGGAAATTGATAATAATCATAAATACACTTTTGCTAGAACTACAGGCACAAAAATAAAAAAAGACATCAAAAATGTTGAAAATTCACTAAAAATTCATAATAACCACAAAAATCCAAACATACCAAAGTTCTATATAATTCCTAAACTACACAAAAAACCTATTTCTTTCAGAACAATCACATCTGGTATAAATTCAGTCATAAAAAATATTGATATACAATTAGCTTCAACACTACAATTTATTATAAATAAATTAACTAATAAATATAATTATAAATTTATCGAATCAAATAAAAAAATCATTAATTATTTAATGAACAATTGGACAAACATTGAAACAGTACACACATTTGACTTTGAGGACCTATATTCTAAAATAAATTTAAGAGATCTAAATAATAAAATAACCAATTTATTTAATGAATTCATTAATGACAAAATTTCTACATTAAAATTATTCATAACAGATATAAAACATTTAAATTAGATCTTAAAACAGCAAAAACTCTACTGGAAACATTTTTAAATTTTAACTATATAGAATTTAAAAATAAAATATATATTCAATCAGAAGGCGTTCCCATGGGAACTTCTTCTAGTCCGTTATTAGCAAATCTAATATTGTTCTGGTACGAAAGAGAATACTTTCTACAAAATAATATTAATTGGCATATATTCCGATATGTAGATGACATAATAATATTTAATAATCCACAGTTTAAAAAATTAATACCTGAAATATATTCTAAATACTTGAAACTTAAGAACAATGAAAAAATTTATAGAAACAAAAAAGTTAACTTTTTAGACTTGAATATAGACCTTACAAATAGTGCTGTTAGAGTTTATAATAAAAAGAGTAATTATAATTTCAATATTATAAAATACTGTAATATGAATTCTAATATATCATTAAATTGCTGTAAAGGTATATATTATGGTCAGTTTCTAAGATTTTATAGAATAAATAATATATTAGATAATTTCATAGAAGATGTTAAAAATTTAAACATGGAATTTATTAAAAACAAATTTAGTATCAAACAAGTAAAATATTTCAACAGTATATCAATTATAAAATATTTAAAAAAAAATAAATGGAAATATCCATTTATGAAATCAACTTTCTATAATTTCTCTTAATATTAACTAATACAAATTTATAATCTTTAACAGTTAATTAAACTTTGATTAAATAATTGATTAAAAGATTTTTTCACAAGATTTTTAAAGTGTTATAGTATATAGTTCATTTTGTTTAATCTCCAATTTCTGGGGAGGAAAATGGAAGTTAAATAAAGGTGAATTTGCACAATTAATAACTTTATTAAACTCTTATAATTTGCCTTTTTAAAGGAATATTAAAATATGAATAAGTGTTGAATCAGTTATTTTGATATAACTAGCTGTAAAGATTATGAAATTCAGCTTTCTTCCCTTAACTATTTTTCCTCTCTTCTTTAATTTTCTTGTTGTTCAAAAAAATTCTGAATAAATGGTCTAAATTTGAAATGTCCCCCCCTCCCACAACATGTGTCAGCCAGAAATAGATATTCACAATGGAGGACGCCGCGGTCGAGGTAGGTTTACAGTTTGAATTTGTTAACACTTGTATCTGTTATATATGTTCATTTAAATATTTCACTGAAACAACTTAATATTAACACATAAAATCCGGTTTAAAAGAGATCTATGACATAATAAAGAAGGGGTGAAATGTCGTTGGACTTTTATCTGAAGATCCCCGGTCCAGCAGATCTCTTTTTCCAATTTATTTCAATTTAAAGTTTTTTGTGTATGTCTGGTCTACCATTAGGGTTTCAAAACATAATATCCAAACTTATAACAAATGTTAATTCATACTATAGATATATTACTAAATACAACTATTTATAATCATATTATAAAATAAAAAAAACCCTTAAAAATCTTTAAAAAAAAAAAGGATAAAATATAAAATTATAAAAAAATATATATATATATATTAACAATCTTATCTACCTTCTTTACAAAACTTTTTTTTTTTCCTTATTATTAGTTTGATTAAAAGTGCATGGTTCTGTCTTTCTCTCTTTTTTCTAACTATTATATATATTCTCTCTTCGATTATTCTATATATAGGATTAGAGTATGTCTAAATGACGTGTAAAAGCCGATGTAATAGACGTTACGTTGTTAATTTTTATTGTTATTAATTATAAATATATAATTAACTTGAGGATGTATTAGAAGTAAAGGATTTTTTTTCTCTCTCTATCTACAAATTAATAACATTTTACAAATTTTATAATTTGAATTTAAATGATCATAATAGTGAAGATAATCTTAATACAAAACTGGACTATAAAATTAAATAACTATTTATTATTATAATTAATTTAGATTTAGCTTGCTAATCTAATCAAATCTAATTGATATAAGTTATCATTATTATCAGTTTGCTCCTTAAGTTTTAAAATTAGAATCACTGTTATAATTTTGTTATATAATTTCTACACTATATATATATATATATATATATATATATATATATATATATATAAAAGCATACCTCGATATGTTAAAGAATTTTTTATTTTATTTCTTTAACAAATCTAGGTTGGCTTATATATATATATATTTATATTTCTTATCGCCTTTTGACACAAAATAACAAATAGAGTTTTTCAAAAGAGGACAAGTGGCTGAAAGGTTGAAAATAAAATATAAAAAGATTGAAGATATTCATTTATGATTTTAATTATATGACTCAACTACACAAATAGATTCACCATAATATACATATTAATTTTTTATTCATGATGAAATTGTGAAAAAGTATTATAATTACAATTATATTCTAACAATGAGTATCTTTTTTATATAAAAATGCTAGCTTTCAAGCGTTATTCGCTCTTCAACGGGCTTACAAAAACATCGACTTAATCCCACTAGAAATATTTACAAAAACAAAAAACAAACGAATGCGCGCCACGTGGATATTTATAACTAAAAATTTTGAATTCGTTTGTAATTCAACTATTCTAAATATTTTATGGAATAAATATCTATTTCAATTTTTAGGGCTAAAACGCGGCGCGCATTCGTTTGTTTTTTGTTTTTGTTAATATTTCTAGTGGGATTTAGTCGATATTTTTGTAAGCCCATTGAAGAGCGAATAACGCTTGAAAGCTAGCATTTTTAAATAAAAAAGATACTCATTGTGAGAATATAATTGTAATTATAATATACATATTGTTGACAATTCCTTAACCTTTGTGTGAGTGAATCTTTTGACCAGTGTTTTTCTGAAGTTGCCTGTCCCAATTTCCACGTTACATTTTGGTGGTAGATGCTGGGTAGTTTAGGGAAAACAGACTGAGATCGCCGAGAAAACTTTGTGGCAATGGCTGTTATGATCGATATTTTCAGAGACTGGCTCAAGGATTTCATCGCCGTTTCAAAGCCAAGAGTTTCCTCCAAGATTACCATGTCCCTATAGCCTTTCGTAGGTGTACAGCATCGTTGATCTGAATAACCTGATTCTGCTCTTTGTTAGTTTTATTTCTACAAGTCTGCATGATGACAAAACTCCCGTCCGGCCACCAGACCTGCTGTCTTCCTTGCGCGGTCTAAAGTCTAAAGAGCTTTCCCTTGAAATGTTCGTATTTAAGGATGCTCAACGCGTGCTGCGCTCCTGGAGCCTCTACTAGCGTCTACTACAGGTCATCAACTTCCGGGTGGTGCACGAGGTAAAAAAATGTCGTCCTGCGAATTTAACAATGACCCTCACACACATCCACAGCCTGTTCGCGGGAAGGAATCTGGATTCAGCTTCTCCTACAAATATATTCTTCAAAGCTAAGGGCGTGATTGGACATTCCCTTCATTTGTGTGGCCTCCGCTCAATCTCCTCAACCGACCTGCGCCTCAATAACCTTTCCGGACACTACATGCCACGACATCCTGAACAATCTGCCTCGAGGTCTGCCAACTATGCGATAGATCGCTCATGAACAGTATATGGAGTTGCCGCTACCTTCAACCATCCCAAGATGTTTGCTTCCCACAAAGTGTTTCTGGAGGTCAACTGGTCGTTCTCATCGGTTTCGACTTCAAAAGAAGTTCAAATGATCCGCCTCTTGTAATGAAAAGATTTTAACCAATCTATCTCTCCCTGTATCTATATTATATATTATTTAACTTTTCTACCGAGGATATTCTGTGAAATAAAATTATAATAAAACAATTAATTTTTTAAATTTTATTTTGGTAGCAACTTATTTTATGTTAGTATCACACAAACAATTTATCATATTTAAAAACTATTTCTTTAAAAATGCTTTTTCAATAAAATAGATAAATTTATTAATGTCTTCTTTGAATCCTTCTTAAAATTAGTTTAACTATATAGAGATAGAATTAATTCAATAACACTTATTAAAATGTCAATTTATTATCATTATTATTTCAATTTCATTTGACCCCCAATACACACTTGATATTGGGGTATGTTATTCCTTTTTGGTCTAGATCTCCAATTTAACCTTGATATTGGAGTTCGTTACTCCTTTTTGGTCCAGATCTCCAATATAACCTTGATATTGGGGTTAGTTATTCCTTATTGTTCTAGATCTCCAATATAATCTTGATATTGAAGTTTGTTATTTCTTTTTGTTCTAGATCCCCAATATATCCTTAATGTTGGGGGTTGTTATTCCTTTTTGTTCTAGATCTCCAATATACTCTTGATATTGGGGGTTGTTATTCCTTTTTGTTCTAGATCTCCAATATACTCTTGATATTGGAGTTTGTTATTTCTTTTTGTTCTAGATCTCCCCAATATACCCTTAATTTAGGGGGTTGTTATTCCTTTTTTTTTTTTCTAGATCTCCAATATACTCTTGATATTGGGGGTTGTTATTCCTTTTTGTTCTAGATCTCCAATATAACCTTGATATTGGAGTTTGTTATTCCTTTTTGTTATAGATCCACAATATACCCTTGATATTGTGGTTTGTTATTCCTTTTTGGACTAGATCTCCAATATACTCTAGATATTGGAGTTTGTTATTCTTTTTTGGTCCGGATCTCCAATATACTCTTGATATTGGGGTTTGTTATTTCTTTTTGGTCCAGATCTCCAATATAATATTGATATTGGAGTTCGTTACTCCTTTTTGGTCCAGATCTCCAATATACTCTTAATATTGTGGTTTGTTATTTCTTTTTGTTCTAGATCCCCAATATACCATTGATATTGTGGTTTGTTTTTCCTTTTTGGACTAGATCTCCAATATACTCTTGATATTGGAGTTTCTTATTACTTTTTTGTCCAGATCTCCAATATACTATTAATATTGGGGTTTGTTTTTCCTTTTTGTTCTAGATCCCCAATAAACCCTTGATATTGGGGTTCTTTATTTCTTTTTGTTCTAGATCTCCAATATATTCTTGCTATTGGAGTTTGTTATTCCTTTTTGGTCTAGATCTCCAATATACTTCTGATATTGGAGTTTGTTATTCCTTTTTGATAAGCTAATATGCTTAATTTTTCAGAAAATATTTCTGAATTTCTTCTATTTCAAACTCCAAATATCTTTCCTCTACTCTCTCGGTTTCTTTTTTGCTCGGTCTTCTATTTATTTGTGTCGCTAGTAATGATGATAAATTCACATTTTTATACACACAGCGAGTAATTTTAAATTTAATTTTTCATAGTTATATTTGTTCAGTACTAAATCTCCTTTTAATGATTCAGAGTCTCAACAACCAATGTAGGGTATACCCTGAGATAAGGTAGAGCTGGCACTTGGCATGTTGTTGTTTCAATGGCTGGCTGAAGGGTTGGCCACTGACTGGACTACTGAATCGCGGGGCTCGGGTTAGGTCATAGGCTAGGTCATTGGGTCTATGTGGTTCAGGGGATGGCCACAGACTGGTCCACTGGATGGGGCTATGGGGCTGACTTGGATTGATAATCCCTTCCTTTATCAAAAAGTACATTTCTGAAACCTACAAATATAATTGAACCACTATTTGTTGACTACGCGCCTATACTAGAAATATATTTTTTGTTTAAAACTTTGTAATTATTACATTGTTTCGCTAAAAATATATTTATGTAGTTGCCAATAACCTTCACCAACAAATTAAAAAATATGATTTCTCTTGATAATGAAGGTCAACGATGAAAAGAATAACCGACATATTAGCTCATTACTGTTAGAGAATATTTATGTAGTATTATATATCATTATTTTCTCACAGATGTACAACTGTTATCCTGATAAAATGTTAGAAAATGGAAAAGATATTTTCATTTTGATTCAAATATCATTAATATCATCTACTAAGAGTATATTTGTTCATGCTATTAATGTCAAGGTCATATCTTATATAAAATTTTAAAGTTGACGAATAAATATGTAAATTGAACAAATTACATCTGTAATGAGGTGGTTTCAATTTGTTCTCTATAGTTGAACTATACCAAAATCATCTTCTATCAGAGTTGTTTGCCAAAAGTTGGAATGGAATGAAAGAAGTGGCAATGGAAAGAATAACCTAGATATGAGCTCATATCTGTTGAAATTTTAAGTTGAATTATTTATCATTATTGTTACATATGTACAATTACTTTAAGCTACGAAAATCACATTTCAGAAGTTTAAATCCAGTGAGAGAGAATGGCAAAAATTATATAATTAAATCATCATTAATATCATCTACTAAGAGAATATTTATTCATGGTATTAAAGTCAAGGTCATATATTTTATAAAATTTTCAAGTTGAAGAATTAATACGTGAGTTAAACAAAGACCATCTGTAATGAGATGGTTTAATTTGTTCTCTATAATTGAACTATACCAAAATCATCTTCTATCAGAGTTGTTTGCCAAAAGTTGGAATTATAATTTCCATAATATCAAAATCATCTGCTTTGAGATGGTTGTCTAAAGTTAATTTAGAGTTGAATTATACCAAGATCATCTGATTTGTGGTGGTCGCCATGTTAAAATTTATATTTGAATTATATAAAAGTCATCTGATTTGAGATGGTGCTTAATGGTAATTTACAGTTGATATATACCAAGATCATCTGCTATGAGGTGGTCACCGTAGTCATATTTTATATTTGAGTCACTCCAAGACCATCTGAAGAACTGTTCCTATGTTCAATTCAACATGTGATCCACAATAAGTGATCTCTTCACTAAAACTGCCTCATATCATCAACAGAGATGTTTATTATTAATCAACTTCTATAAATTAATGAAAATATTATATGTATCATCAAGAGAATATAGTTGTATACCATATTGATTTTATAATGTTAAATTACAAAAGATCTCAAAGTATTGAAATATCTTTTATTAACTTCCAAACTAATTAATTCATTTAAATTAATGAGTTTGAAGAATTTATGAACTTTGCCTAAATGGATGCCTATTCACCACTGAAACGAGCTTATACTTTGAAATAATTAATTAACAATAATTCAATTACGTTCACTTCTAAATGTGCTTAATATAATTTTCTGATTTAGATTTCTTAAAGGCCTATCATTAATATTGTAAAAATAATTTGGTGGAATATTATTCCTTTCTGAATATTATATTGATGTCTTTTTAATTTAAAGAAATATTCATTAAAATATATCTACAAACATATCATGTTGATATTATATTTATTTCTAATATATTTTTACCAATGCAACTCTAAACTGTCATATTTCAACAACAGTTACTTCCTCTCACCTCTACTTTGAACTAATCTTTTTTTGTGTGTTTTATAGAAGTTTTAGCCAGTCTGCTCCAAATTATATATTTCTTCACTTAAATCCTTCAAAATAAAAAAATCTATTTTGCATTCAATAAATAATTTTAAACTCACCAATGCTGTGTCACTGGTTATTATAATATCCATTCATTAGTTGGAGAAATAAAGTAAAACATAGATGACACCCCATCTTACTATAATACTCACAATACACTTTGTATATATCTGAACATTTTAAAAATTTTGATAACAGGAAAAGTAGCCTTTTACACACACACATTCTGGATCAATATATATATATATATATATTCCAAATCGGTTTAGAGTACTCTAAGAAACCTTCTACCAGATAACCGCCTTTTTGTTAAATTCTTTAGGATTTCATAGTTGCTTTATAAATATAAAAAAATCTGAGTCCTCTCTGAACTGACAATTGTCTTAACATTAAACCTTGGGCTCTAAATGGGGCGTTCGAATTTAACAAAGTTGTTGTAGTGTGGGTTTGTCACTAGCCAAATCTTCTAGTTTGCAGGGACACCCAATAGTTTCACAGTTTTTGTCAATTTCAATAGGTGAGATATCTAGTTAATTTTTAAAAAATAATTATATTGACATATATGTTATAGTTATATTATAATGCATAGCGCACCATCTGTTATGAATATTCGAAACTATTATAGACGTGTACGATTGGGAGGGTTCACCACTGATGAGCCAGGCCCTCCTTTTAATTTTTTCATTGCAGTAAGGGCAGTTGAAATTGTTCAATTTTCAAAAGAAGCTAGTTATGTGTTCAATTTAAAACTAAAAATATGATATGATTATATATATTTGTCATTAATATAATCCCTTCGATAAAATTCTAAATAAAAGACAATTCGCTGAGGGAAGAGTTTTTTAATATATATAAAATAAACTCTTACCTTAGCGAATGTCTTTTATTTAAATATAGTTAAACCTGAAACAAACATAAATAGTAAATACAGAAGATTAATACTGGAAGCACTGATTTCAACAAAATATAATAGCATAAATAGACACATAGATATTCCAGAGACATATGATAGGCTGGTCCAAAAACTAAAATAGAAATATCCGATTTCTCTTAACCACACCACTTAACAATTTTGCATATAATAATATGAACCAATTGACTAATTTACATAGCAATAATTTTTCTTAAATAATAAAATATAAAACTTCATAAATAATCCTAAATATGCAAAAAAATAGCTTATATATATGTATAGATAAATATATGGCATATACTGGATATAAATTGTTGATCGGCTAGTATTTCTAGGGGCAACACGCCTCTCTTTATCAGGGCTTTTCTTTGATTTGAACTAAATCGCGCGGGCATGGGATCCACTCACGCTATGCAAGACCAAAGCGAGAAACCATTTAAATAAAATATATATAACTGTAAATACATGATTAATTGAAAGTGTAAATATTATTCCTGTAGAAGGGCAGCTTGCGCCCGAAAGCTCGAATTAATTTTTCAAATAAAGAAACTCATCCTTTATGAATATATTCATTATTATAGTTAAACCTGTCTATAGCGCCCCCTCTTGGGACTCATCAAAATAGGGTGCTATAGAGAGGGGGTGCTATAGACAGGTCACTTTTAATGTAAATCGCATCGTACTACGTACACTGTATAACAAAAAATCGACGCACCAAGAAGGAGTTGTCAGATTAGGACAAAGATTGGTGTATGTAAAGAGCATGTATAGGAGAAAAAAAACGATTAAAATTTCAGAACAATTAATTGTTTTATTTCAGAGCTTGATTGTCCCAAATTGAGAATGTCAATATGTCGTTGGACCCCCACTGGCCTGGATGCAGGCTGCCACCCGGCGTGTCATGGACTGCTAAAGATTCCGGATGGTGTGCTGCGGGATTTCTTGCCAAATTGTCTCCAACTGTCGGGCTATATAGTCAACATTCCGGGATGGTTGCAATCGCCTTCCCATCACGTTCCAGATGTGCTCTATGGGCGAGAGATCAGGCGACCTGGCTGGCCACGGAAGAGTTCGGCAAGATTGAAGACAATCCATAGTAACACGTGCCGTGTGTGGCCGGGCATTATCTTGTTGAAAAGTAAGCTCGGGGTGATGTGAGAGGAACGGCAACAAAACATGCCGTAGAATGTCATATACGTACCGTTGTGCTGTCAGGGTGCCAGGAATGACTACCAATGGGGTCCTGCTATCAAATGAAATGGCACCCCAGACCATAACGCCCTGTTGTGGACCTGTGTGGTGTTCGACAGTAAGGCCAGGATCCACACGCTGCCCAGGACATCTCCAGACACGTTTGAGACGGTCGTCAGGACACAGTAAGAAACGGGACTCGTCACTAAAGACTATACGTCCCCAGTCAGCGCAGTACCAAGTTGATCGCTCCCGACGCCACTGTAGTCGGACTTGTCGGTGCACGGGTGTGAGGGGTAGGCATCGTAACGGTCGGCGATTTCTTAGATTCCGCTCTCTCAGTCGCCTGTTGATGGTCTTTTTG
Source organism: Cordylochernes scorpioides (assembly GCA_030710605.1). Taxonomy (NCBI): domain Eukaryota; kingdom Metazoa; phylum Arthropoda; class Arachnida; order Pseudoscorpiones; family Chernetidae; genus Cordylochernes; species Cordylochernes scorpioides. The sequence continues at coordinate 68,399,053 of CP092875.1, read as the reverse complement.
GACACTTGTGTGCCGGTCACACGTTGGATGGTAGATAACGTGGATTCTGGTGCTGCGACAGCCATTCTGACAATTGCTCTGTCCTCCCGTTCTGTTGTTGCCCTTGGTCCACCGCTGCTGTCCTGACGTTGCATACTTCCGTGGTTGACCCACTTTTGCCAACATCGCCTAATAGCCGCATCACTTCGACACAGATGTCGCGCGATTAGTCGATTAGACCAACCAGCCTCTTTCAATCCAATGACACGACCAGTTTCAAACTCTGACATATGTTCGTAATGAGCACGAATCTTCGGCGAGGCATTGATACAGTAGAAATAGGCGTACTGCTAAAATATTAAACGGAAATTCTGAAATCAGCTCGTGCCGCGCCCAATATTGAGTCTAGAATGCTCGTGCTGGATGCGCAGTTCAGATGCGCTGGAGCTCTTACTTTGCATAAATCGGCCACCAAATTTCAATCATTTGCATGTTTGGTCGAAGCCTCTTTGTATACGTAATTTCATATAAATCGGACAACTGCTTCTTTTTTGCGTCGATTTTTTTGTTATAGAGTATATTTTGCTAAGAAGTTATTTCATTGTAAAAGATAAAAATCAAGTTAAATAGTTTTCTATTCCAAGCTGTCTCACTAAAACATTATATTTGACTTATCTTATGAGAAGATGATATTGAGAAAGGTGACCCTAGTCTTACCAGAATTACACCATCTCACTACAACCAGCAGACAACGGGTCAAATATAATATTTTAGTGCGCAATCTTGGAATAGAAAACTATTTAGCTTGATTTTAACAAATAAAATAACTTCTAATTCTCTTTACAGTATATAGAGAAAGAATAAGTCTTATATCTAAAATATCAAACTATTAATTACTTCGCTGGATAAGAGCTGCATAGAAATAATTTGAATTATATTTATTTTAAAAGAAAATTATCGTTAAAAATATGTTTATAATTTTATTGTTTTAGAACTTCAATTATATCTCTAGAAAGGTTTTGTTCTTCAGTTGTCGATATTTTCTTGGAAATTCATTCCATGTGTTTAGATATCTCATATATACAGCTTTATTAAGACCACCACTCTTATACAGATTCACTACAGAAATGAAGGATAGATGCAGAACCCAACAGCCAAGTTTTGTTCCTTATGGTACCAGGGCCGGACGGGGTTGTGCGCTCTCTCGTGCTACACACCCACTTCACCCGGATGACGCCTGCCAAGAAGTCCTCCTCTACGTGGCGGGCGGGAGAAGCAGCACAAGTAAGAGACTGCCCTGTAGGGTGAAGTACAGTGTCGTAAGCCCCGAGCTGCTATGGTAACCGTGAACAGGGAACTCTGAAATGTGGCTGACTAACGGGGCAATGGCACCCCCCAAAAAGACAAGACACCACCACCCGAACGACGGCTCCAGTCGTTAGACATAGCGACCTCCCAACGCTCCAAGGAGGTCATACACACGTCCCACTCCACGCTCCAGAAGGAGTGCGATGCTCTAGGCACCGCCAAGTGTTTGGGTATCTTTCATTCTTAACATATATGTTTGGAAGAATCTTAATTTGTTTCTGATCGATCTTGATATTCTTTTTCAGAACCATCTGTCTAGGTACATCTAAAAGTTCGTCAATTAATGTTTGAAAGATTAAAGGTATTAAAAATAAAAAAGGCATATCCTGACCAAGAGCACATGTGCCTTTCAGATGGTAGAGCGCCATCTGGTGAAACAGAAATCAACTAAACATCGATTTAGCCTATTCCTTGATATTTGGCCAACCCAATTTCTTGATAAATCAAGAAAAGCCATCCACGAACGCGTTTCGCGCTGTTGGCCCTCGTCAGTGTCCAAAGATATTTGGTCCCAGAGGCTTCTTGAGAAACCAAGAAATTGGTATTTAAGGCCTAACTTGCGTAAATACGTTTATTATATGCTTGCACCTCTACGGACCTATACGCTTATGTCTATACGCTTATGTAGGTTCCCTAAACACAACTTATCTGCCTTCCATAGTAAATCAATGGTATATATTGCCAATGCGCAAGGTTTCCTAAGGCCGCCATTAACAAATCTGATCTTTATCTTTCAATTTCGTATCAATTTTCTGAATAAAAGAAGAATATATTCAGAAAATTGCATTGTCGGCTCATCCAATCTTTTCCATCTCAAATTTTAGCATGAGATTATACTTATTTTATTCAGTGATGAAGTGAATTAGGCGACTTTAGCTTTAGGCTTGTAAGTTTAGTCTTATAGAGATTGTTTTATTACATATCCCACAAGGTTCATGGTTCATAGCTATGTAATTATAGGTCAGCATGGTGTATATCGAGTTGAACTACCTCTCTATAAAAGACAACACCTAGTGGAAGTGCCAAAGTTTCCCTTTAGAGAGAAGGAGAGATGTCTTTTTACTGGAGAACTACTTCAGCCAAACCTCTTCAATTCAACACCACAACGGATCATAATTTTAGGTTGAATTGAAGTCGCTGTTGAATTATAGCCAGTTAAATTAAAGGAAATAGTCAAGTAGGTGTTGATAAATGAGAAGGGAATCAGAAGCAAATTCAGGACTTCATATTTCTCCCAAAATACTTTTTAAAAATTATTGAAGAGCAAATGATTGAGTATATCTGCAAGTATCATATTAGCTGTCTCAAATATCAGAGTAAATGACAAAGATTTTTCAGCGAAAAGTTCCAAATTTAAATATTATATTACCCCCCTCCTCATTTGCAATAAATATTTTGGCAATATGTTTCTTATGATGTATATTAATAGAAAGCAATCTATTTAATTATATTTGAATATAATTCTACTGTCCTAAAAGCTTATGTTCATAGTTTTCTTATATACCATTTCTAAGATTCCACTCTTCAGTGTAGAATATTTAATCAAAATTATCCAATACAGTATTAGAGCTCTAAAGAGGCGGTCTGGTAGATTAAATTGGCGAAACCGCTGGGAGAGTTGACCACTGATGAGCCAAGCCCTCCCAATATTTTATCATCGCAGTAAGGACAGTAGAGTTTGATTTATTTATGAAAAGAATAATTCGCGTCTTAATGTCTCCATTTGTTATATATTGTATCGAAGTATTTATTATTTTATCAACAGAGTATCATTTTTATGTTTATATATTTTTCATACTCTGTAAACTACCTCATTGCTTATCTTTTATTTATCCTTCTTAGTTTGTTCTTGCCTTGAATAAATTACTTTTTCCTACTGGAGTTTGTCTTTTCTAATTTTCCACGTGGCATTTTAGTGGAGATGCTGGGTAAGTTAGGGGAGACAAACTGAAGATCACCGAGAAGACCTAGAGGCCATGGGTGCTGTGATCTACATTTTCAGAGAGTGGCTCCAGGATTCCACCGCCGTGTCAAAGCCAAGACTTCCCTCCAAGATGACGATGTCCCTATAGACAATACGACGACAAAGCCGCTCTTCACGCCGCAAGAAAAAGAACGCAAAGGTACTAGGGACAAAGTTCCAAGACTTCGATGGAATCCATGGCAGAAGCACGTCAGATCCATGTCAGTATCTACAATAATTGATAGCTGTGGGTCACAGCTCTCATAGGGAAGGAGCTATGTAACGAAGTATTTATTTTATTAACAGAGTATCATTTTTATGTTTATATTTTTTTCCTACTCTGTAAACTACCTCATTGCATATCTTTTATTTATCCTTCTTAGTTTGTTCTTGCCTTGAATAAATTACTGTGTCTTACTGGAGTTTGTCTTTTCTAATTTTCCACGTAGCAATGGCGCGTTGATGCTTTGTATTGATTTTTTTAAATGTTAGCCAATAAATGATTAGTCTGATGATCGACCATCGTTTTAGATAACCCAAATACAAGAGTAAAATTTTTATTTTTGTAGAAAAGAGTCCTTGAATTCAAATTTTAATTATCATTTATTTTTTTCACGTAATGATGACCTCAACCATTGAATCAATTTGACGCCTTTGGAATGTAAAATCAATCAAACAAATTTGATAACATATAAAAACTATTTTTATAAAAACATTTGAAAAAATAATTTCTAAAAGTATTTCAATTCTATTAAATATATTTTTTTATTGATTAACTTTCGATAAATTAGAATTTGAAGATTTTCAATGATGATCCTATTTATAATATAGGCAATAGGTGAATGAATTGAATTTGTTGAATAATATACAACTTTTGATGAATAATAAAATGGTATAGAATTTTAGAATTTGGAAATTTTTACTATTGCTTACAAAGGTTGCTAGGTAAAAGATATAAGAAAGTCGTAAACTTGGGAGACGACGTTTTCAAGAAGGAGCAATTCTAGCATTCAAGTAGCCCAGATAACCATAGCCTTCCAATGCCTTGAGAAGATTCTTAAAAAATTCAAATGAAGTCTGAGGATATGAGTATTGATCGAGAGGTATGATTCGTTAATCGATATATCAATTATTGCTATTACAAGGTTGTCACAAAAATTCGTTAACACTTGCAAAAAATTGAAATACCAATATTATTCGCTGTTATGTATAATATCTTTATATTAGGTCTTTTTCTTTCTTATCTCCACTCAATCATATTAGGGTATCAAGCTTGTAGAGGTTGAGACTTTTGATGGTGTTGGTGAAGTAGAATGCTTCTGCCTTTGTCATTGAGACTGAGAGCACTACTCAGTGGCAGGCCGACTTAGCTCCAATATGAAATGGCCCCCTCTGACGTGAGGAACACACGCCATGTACAACCGCTCCTAACATGGAGTACAGACCCACCCTGTATCTCTGGATCAGGAGCCCTTACAGGGTACTATCAGTCCGGCCAACTGAGCCCAGGTTTTTTAGTGAGCTTGTTACTGCTCCCCCTCCTTTTTTATCCGGGTTTGGGACCGGCAAAGGCGGAGTTATTTTTATATTATATATTATGTATAAAGTAATAGTATTATGTATTATATTGTAAGATTATAAACTCAAAAGGAGCTTCTTCTATAAAACATGTTTATTTTGCTAGCTTTCGAACGACATTATTCTTCACCGGGCGTAAAGACAAGGTGTGATGTGAGATGCGTGAAATTATATAGACGTACATTGAGAGCCAAGATATATATACAAATTTGTAACTATCTGTAATTATTGTAGCTAGCGAAATAAACATGTTATAAAGAAGAAGCTCTCCTTTTGAGTTTATAATCTTACAATATAGTTATGGGAATAGAAAGTCGATGTATTATGTATTCGCTGTAATAATATTATTCGCTAAGTAATAATAAAAACAACATTTTAAGAAAAACACGAACTTTCGGGACAACCTTATATTTTATCATTCCCCCAAAACAGAAATACAAACACAGGTTATAACAAGAACCTGGATTAATCAAAGAAATGGTCATCCAAATATTTACTATAAAATTACATAGTTATTCCCTAATAATATACATAAAGTTTCAAAATTCAAAACTATTTTAAAGGCGTAAGATTCTTTTCGATATTAAACAATTTCTACTGCCCTTACTGCAATGGAAAAATTAATGAGAGGGCCTGGCTTATCAGTGGTGAACCCTCTCAGCGGTTCCGCCAGTTTAATCTACCATACCGATGTTATATTGCATTTTTGGAACTTCCTTTTATAGTGATACTGTTGATAGACTCTTTGAATGGGTATTTTAGAAGAACTATGGACATAAGCTTTGAGGACAGTAGAATTACATACATTTATAAATAATTAATATGCTTCGAGCAATCGCTCTTCCGCAAATATCAAATTGTTTCTTATATCGGTCCATAGTTCTTCTAAAATACCCATTCAAAGAGTCTATCAACAGTATCACTATAAAAAGAAGTTCCAAATATGCAATATAACAGCGGTATGGTAGATTAAACTGGCGAAACCGCTGAGAGGGTTCACCACTGATGAGCCAGGCCCTCTCAATAATTTTTCCATTGCAGTAAGGGCAGTAGAAATTGTTTAATATCGAAAATAATCTTACGCCTTTAAAATAGTTTTGAATTTTGATAACAGATGGCGCGCTAGTGCATCATATTATACATAAAGTTTCTCAAATCCATATTGGGATCCACAAGGGATCTAATGGAATCGTCGGCAGGCCGCCACCCCTGCAGTCCTGAATCTCTCCAGTTGATCTCGAGGACCAGGCCATCACCATCTCTTCAGTGGCGAAGCACGCAATCTAGCTTTACTTCGTAGATAGCGAAATACGTGCTGTCACTGGAGATCTGCTGGTGATTCTCCACCAAACTCTGCAGCGTTTGCAGAGGCGCCATATACATTGTACATAGTATCATGTATATATATAAATATCTTTTTAAATAGTACAGACAGTGCACTTTTGCATGTTTTGATAAGATATCAATAACATTATTTTAATTGAAAATTGTCTAATGGAATCTTCACAATGCGCCAATGAGATGTTTATATGGCAAAATGGCTAGGACAAATCAGATGGGGTCTAGTTTAGACGTTTATTTTGACGGGAGAGGCGTCCTATGCTTCTATAGAACACTATCCTCCCGGCAAAATTTCCATCCATCTATATTTCTATATGGGTTGTATGTATATATAGTTGATTATCTACTTTGGAAAATTAGACGTTCATAATTATCTTTAAAAAAATAGACACTTCGGCCAGTTGAAGTTTTATTTTATCAATGTTCCAACAAAATATTTTGTTGGAACATTGAGAAAATAAAACTTAGCCGTAGTGTCTATTTTTTTAAAGAAATATGAAATGCCGGCCAGGCAACCTCTATCTTCAATATTCATAATTCTCATAACTTTGATTCAATATATTCTGGACACATTGGGATCTTAACTATGTAATGTATACAGTTATTAAATATAGTTTTACACAATTCTTCGAACCTTTATTAGATTTGTACTCAGTTGTTGTTGTCGTGCCCAATGAAGAGCCTGAGATGTCCCCATGCATCTCTATCACAGCAGTCGTAAATTTGTACTCAGTTAATACTATTTATAAATGCCATTTTAATGAACTCTTTTTTTTCAGGTTGGCTGCTCCTGACCTTCCCCTCGAAAGTGAAGGTGCGGCTCCAGAAGAGGAAGTTTTCCTAACTGCGGTAATACAGAACTTATCTTTTATCATTCCAAATTGATCAATATAAGCTTGATATTGACGATATTCTGAGCATTTTCATTAGAGGTGGTTTTGGTCACGTATTCTCTGCTCAGAATAAAGAATCCAAATAATTCTGTGCTTTAACGATAATGATAGAATGAACAGAAATCATAGCTGAGCGAGAATTAATCAAATTACCAAATGTTTTCTTTTCTTGATGCAGTTATTTACAATTTTACTACTACTTAATAGTTATAATTTTTAGTAATGGATCTTCTTAAGGGATTATTTTTCCTTCATTATATGAATGAATGGAAAATAATTCCTGAAGTCATCGGTAGGTTTTAGACCACTGAAATATCATTACACTATCCTCACATTCATAAGATCCCTCACAGGAATGTAAAATTAGAAACCCCTTTTGAAATTTGATTGCCACATAACACTGGTAAGATATTGGTTGTGCAAACCAAATTTCAAAGCATGGCAAAATATAAGCTGGTGTTGGGGCACTTTGGCTTACGCAACCATAGAAATCGTTCTCAACAATCCCTATTATTTGAAGAAGATTGGTGGACCTTGAACGCTACTCTTTGCGAAATGTGAGTAGATCAAGTTAGACCTCCGTTTTCTATATTGAGAAATAAGGTAAAAAATACCTGTTGCACTGAGCAGCAGTAATATTATCACTGAAAATGTGGTGCAAATATGACAAAGTTCAAAAAGCCCATTTTAGCGCTTAAACTGCTATCAATGGATAATGTTGCAATCCTATGTCATGACCATGAAGGGAGAGCAGGGGGAGTCAGTAGGATAGGATGCTTAGAAACTCTCCTTTTTGAGGGTGTGGTCTCCACTCTGGAGGGGCGTGGGTGGGAGCCCTCCAGGAGGGGGGTGGGATTGTATACCACCTCTCTCGCTACTCCCTTCCTGGACAGATAGCGCCTGAAGCCTCTTTTTGAGAACAAATGCTATTAATTATGTCTATAATTACGATTCCACTGCGCTAACAATTGTAAGTTAGCCCCATAGCCTCAGAGGACTAGTCTGTGTCCTCCCCCCTGAACCCATAGATCCTTTGGCCTGGCTTGTGACCTTTCCTTGGGCCCTATTGATTCGGTGGACTGGGACGTGTGCTGACTCTAAGCTGGCCATGATTTTCATCAACAGCATGCCAACTGCTTGCTCTACTTTATCTTGTGGTATCCCAGCATTTACGATGGGACTCTGAATAAATATACCTAATGAAGTACTGAACAAATTTGAGGGTTAAACCTTTTTTGTTGATTTAATTCTATCCCTATATAAATTAAACTAATTTTAGAGGTTCAAATGATACATTTTGGCCAATAAGTCCTGAACCCTTTTATTTTTGTTAAAAATTGAGGCAAACTAGATTGAAATATTTTTAGTTTCAATTTTAGTTTGCCTTTAAATTTTAATAAAAAATAAAAAGTTTCGGGTCTTATGGTCCAACCTGTGTATATTTGATTTAAATATAAATAAATTTATATAAATTAACTGCCAATGCGCTTCTTTTAAATATCATCAAATATTATCTCTACAGACCTTACTGCAATGATATGAGCTATTGAATGAGAGGGCTTGGCTCATCAGTAGTGAACCCTCTCATTCAATAACTCATATCATTGCAGTAAGGTCTGTAGAGATAATATTTGATGATATTTAAAAGAAGCGCATTGCCAGTAAATTTATTTGTGTAAAATTCTAACGATAGATGGCAATTAAATTTAATTTACTAATAAATGAATATCTTCAACTTTTTATATTTTTCCAGTGTTTCCAACCACTTTTATATTTTACCCCTCTGTCCAGATATATTTAAATTTTATTCATTAATATTGAATTATTTTTTATTATTTATTGAGTATGGAGTACACGCTCCACGCTCTTTAAAATATTAGTCTACTCAGAATTTAAATACAAAGTAAACACAATTGAAAATAATTAAATAAAAGGGCATATATTAGATCAAAATATATGCCTTTTTAATTAAATATTTATTAAGGGATAGCTTTATTTTCGGAACAATAGCAAATATATTTATATAAAAAGAACATACCTCGATATGTTAAAGAAAAAAATGTTTTTTTTTCTTTAACGAATCAAGGTAGGCTTTTTTATATAAATATATAAAATTTTGATCGCTTTTTGACACAAAATAACAAATAGAGTTTCCCTAAAGAGGGCAAGTGGCTGAAACGTTAAAAATGAAATATAAAAAGATTGAAGATATTCATTTATATGATTTTATTTATATGACTCAACTACACAAATAGATTCTCCATAATATTGTTACACCAGGTTGCGGCTTGGCAGACTCTTCAGCCTGGATTCTCTCCTGTGCTGGGTCTTGCATCTTACCAGAGCGTGTTTCAACCATCCTACAAATTTATAAAAGGGAATAACGAGATAAGTCTTCTTTAAGTAGCCACCAGAATCCTTTCTTTATTTTCTCACATCAAAGAGAGCAGTGAAGTCACAGTGTACCTAAATACAAATGATGATAAATTAATAATCTGTTTTAAATAAATATCATAGAATATTTTATATAAAAATAAATAAATATATAATTTAAATTTCAAATATATTAAAAATAATATAAGAAATACGCCATTAATCATGATGTAACACTTCCCCCTCTCCAGAGGTCGTCACGTCCTCGTGATTGACCTCATCAATTCTTTCAAAATAGGGTTTGATTCTTGAGACATGGACAATCAATGGGTCTTGGCCAGGATTATCTTTTGGTTCAATTAAGTAATTTACGTTAGACAGCTTCTTTAATATTCTATATGGGCCAAAATATTTTCTCAGTAGTTTCTCACACTTTCCTATTTTCCTAATTGGTGTCCAAACTGCTACTAATTCTCCTGGTTCGTAGCTTCTTTCCATGTGTTTCTTGTCATAGTTCTTTTTCATTCTTTCTTGAGTCTTTATTGTGTTGTTAATAACAAATTTTCTTGTTCTGTTTATTTTGTCTAAGTGATGTTTTATGTATTCATCATAATCATCTTTGTCAATGTCCACCGAGATATTCCTGTCGTCCAAAAGAGACGTGGGTTCTCTTCCAAACATCAGGAAAAAGGGAGAATATCCTGTGGTTTCCTGAATTGTAGTATTGTAAGCGTGAGTGATGAATGGGAGTATTTCGTCCCAATTTTTCTGATCAGTGTTCACATACATACTGAGCATATTGATCAATGTTCTATTTAACCGCTCTGTCAATCCATTAGTCTGGGGATGATAGCTCGTTGTGAAGCAATGTTTAATCTTGCACGTTTTCATCACCTCTTTCATTAAATTACTGGTAAATTGAGAGCCTCTGTCACTAATAAGATATTGTGGGGCTCCGTGCCGAAGAAAAATATCCTCTACTAGAAATTTAGAAACTTCTTTCACTGTTGCTTCCGAGACTGCTCTTGTTTCTGCATATCTAGTGTAGTAGTCCGACAGCACGATTATCCATTTTTTCCTGTTTTTCGTAGATGGTAGTGGACCAACAAAGTCAATTCCAATTCTTTCGAAAGGAAAGTTGGCTGGGGGGATGGGCTGTAGTAGTCCAGAAGGTAATTGGTTTGAGCCTTTCCTACTTTGGCAAAGGTGACACGTCCTAACGAATTCTGAGACATCCTTTAGCATGGATGGCCAAAAGTATTTACTCTTTATTCGGTACATGGTTCTGGCGACGCCCAGATGGCCATTCGACATATGATTGTGATATTCTTTCATAATTTCTCTCTTTTTATTCTCTGGAACCACAAGCAACCACGCCCTGCCTTCAGGGTTCGGGTTTTTCTTAAAGAGGCATCCATCTTCTTCTTTAAAGTTTTGCGCAATTGATCGCCTGCTTTCATTAAGGTTTTTCTTAACACTTTCGATAAATTTATCCTCTTCGTCTGTTATTTGATTTAAAAATAGCCTTTCAAAATCCTCATCCCAATCAGTTTCTGGTAAGGGCCCCCTAGATAAGCCATCGGCGTCCAGATGCTTCTTTCCCGATTTATGTATTATATCGAAGTCATATTCTTGAATTTTCAATGCCCATCTTGCCAATCGACCTGTTGGATCCTTCAAGTTTTTGAGCCAGCATAAGGCGTGATGGTCTGTTACTATTTTAAAGTGTCTTCCATAAAGGTAGGGTCGTAATTTTGACATTGACCAGACAACGGCCAGACATTCTTTTTCAGTGGTTGAATAATTTTGCTCCGCTTTACTTAGGGTACGACTCAAATATGAGATCACCTTCTCTTCACCACCGATGTCTTGGACAAGTGTTGCACCTATGCCGATGTTGGACGCATCAGTATGAACATAAGTAGGTGCATTTGGATTGAAGTGACCTAAAATTGGTGGACTTAATAGTGCTGTTTTTAGGGTTTGAAACGCTTCCTCTTGTCTTTCTGTCCAGGTAAATGATACACCTTTTTTTATAAGGTTGGTCAAAGGGTCAGCAATTTTTGAAAAGTCTTTGATAAATTTTCTATAATATGAACACATTCCCAAAAAGGATTGTACTTCTTTGACCTTTTTGGGTCGAGGAAAATTTCTGACAGCTTTGATGTTATGTTCCGCGGGTTTTATACCATGTTTGCTCGTTATATAGCCGAGAATCTCCAATTCTTCAAAAGCAAATCGGCATTTTTTGTCGTTTAAACCTTAAATTAGATTCACGAAAACATCTAAAAACAGCTTCAAGTCTTTTGAGGTGCGTTGGAAAATCCGGGCTATATATGATAACATCATCCAGATAACACAAACAAATTTGCCATCTCAGATTTCCAAGCATATTCTCCATATTTCTCTCAAAGGTAGCAGGCGCGTTACAAAGTCCAAAAGGCATCACGTTGAATTCATATAATCCATGCGCTGTAGTGAAAGCTGTTTTCTCTTTGTCTCTTTCTTCGACTTCAACTTGCCAATATCCAGATCTGAGGTCTATTGCTGAGAAGTGTGTAGATCCTTGGAGAGTATCCATAACTTCGTCTATTCTAGGGATCGGATAGACATCTTTTACTGTCACATTATTCAGTTTTCTGTAGTCCACACAAAATCTGTATTTACCATCTCGCTTCTTGACCAATATTACTGGAAAAGACCAGGGGCTAGAAGATGGCCTAATTATGCCTTCTGTAAGCATCTCGTCAATTTGCTCTTTTATAATATCTCGTTCTTTAGCACTTACCCGGTAAGGCTTGTGTTTAATTGGCTTCGCGTCTTCTGTGTCTATCCGATGTTTTGCCAAATTGGTTCTCCCTAATCTCGATGAAAAAAGATCTCCATACCTTTCTAAAACTTGTTTTAACTCCTTCTGTTCCTTTGGTGAAAGATTTTCGTTTATTTGGAATCTAGGTTCTTCGTTCTTTTCTACCTCTCTTTCTCGACTCACATTTATCTTCGCTGGACTACTTCCAAAAGCCAATGTTTGGTTTTTCATTATTTTTAACGGTCGAGGATACGGATTAGTTATCCAGATGTGTGTTTCCCTATTTATAACATTGATCAAGCTTCTTGCTAGACGAAGTCCATTTGTTTGAAACATTTTGCTGCTCTCCTCGATAATATATTCTCCATCCTCTGTTTCTACCAATGCCTTGATCAATTTCATGGAACATTCCGGTACAATGGAATCCTTGGCACTCTTTATTTTCAACATTTCAAAATTGATTTCGTCATGATTATTCGTCAAATCATATTTTATAGTTTCTTGCTTACAATCTATTTTTGCGTTCATTTTCTTAAGGAAATCTCTCCCAAGAATTAATGTCCGTAAATGCGTTTTCAATATCACAAAGTTGTGTGATAATGTTTCGTCATCAATTTTTATATTTAAAAATATACTTCCTACCATGTCCAATTTTTTTCCATCGGGTCCTGCACAAATTTTTGCGAGTTTACTTATACCATGGCCTGTATCGAGGGCCGTTCTGAGGTCGACCACTGAGAGGTCAGCACCTGTATCAACCAAAGCTTCAAAAGTCCCTATCTTGTCCACATTAATTTTTAATTTGTATTTAGGGTCCAACTTCTTGATTCCGTTTATGGTCGACTTGCTTTGATTGACAGATTCAGGCGCGACGCTTAGTTTAAATCTTCCAACACGGAATATCTATTCCGGGTAGGAATATTTGTCTGTGTGCTATGACATACATCAGCATAAAGCCGAGGTCCTGATTTCTCTGATATTTCATTCATTTGGCATTTTTCTTCGACCTTCTCTTGGGTATCTGCTGGATCCTCTTCTAGGATTCTTATAAACTTGACCCTACAATAACGGGCCACGTGCCCTGGCTTGTTACATTTAAAGCAGATTGGTCTTCCATCTTCCGTCCTATTTTTGCTCACTTCTTGGCTTTTATTGTAAGTGTTTCTCTGAAGGTTTGGTTTCGGCACAAAGTTAGGATTATAAGGACGTCTAGGGGTAGAGGGCTGGGGAAAGTTGTTTCGATACTGTCTGGGGGTAGGAGGGGAGTCGTTCTTGTAATTATTGGAAACAGGGGCTTGGGGCCTGGAAGTGGTCTGGTAGTTTCGTGCGGCAGTCGGCGGCACGTACCTCGATTGTTGTTGGGGTCTAGAATAGCGTGGACCGTTATATAGGTTTCTGGATTTCTCCACACGTTCCCGATACTTCTTTTCAAAAGAATCCATTTTCTTGCACACGACAAGAAGGTCATCGGTCGTTTTAGGAGGGTTCAGGTAGAGCGCGAATGAGTACTCTTTTTTCAGTCCTCCAATAACATGTTCAATTTTTGTTTCTTCTTCCATTGCGGGGTCAACCTTGTTGCACAACACTAGAATGTCTTCCGCGAACCTGATTGCTGGTTCATTCCAGTGTTGCATTCTGTTGAGCTTCATTCTAAGTTCTTCTTTATTCGCGTCCAAAGAAAAATCCTGAATGAGGCGGATTTTAATATTTTCCCAGCTCGTGAAACTAGCTTTGTGTAAATTCAACCAGGTTTTAGCGCTTCCCGTCATGTTCATGGCGGCATAACGAGAGATAATGTAGTCTGCCCAATGGTACAAGAAGCCAATTTCTTCAAGAGATTCAATCCATGGGCGAGGGTCTTCCGTTCCATCATACTTGGGGATGTCGATGTTGGGATTCAGGACAACTGGGTCGGAACTAGCATCTCTACCAATTGTTACACCAGGTTGCGGCTTGGCAGACTCTTCAGCCTGGATTCTCTCCTGTGCTGGGTCTTGCATCTTACCAGAGCGTGTTTCAACCATCCTACAAATTTATAAAAGGGAATAACGAGATAAGTCTTCTTTAAGTAGCCACCAGAATCCTTTCTTTATTTTCTCACATCAAAGAGAGCAGTGAAGTCACAGTGTACCTAAATACAAATGATGATAAATTAATAATCTGTTTTAAATAAATATCATAGAATATTTTATATAAAAATAAATAAATATATAATTTAAATTTCAAATATATTAAAAATAATATAAGAAATACGCCATTAATCATGATGTAACAATATACATATTGGTGACACTTCCTTAACCTTTGTGTGCGTGAATCTTGTGACCCGTGTGATTCTGAAGTTACCTGTCCCAATTTCTATGTTACATTTTGGTGGTAGATGCTGGGTAGATTAGGGAAAACAGACTGAAGATCGCCGAAAAAACTTTGTGGCAATGGCTGCTATGATCGACATTTTCAGAGACCGACTCAAGGATATCATCGCCGTTTCAAAGCCAAGAGTTTCCTCCAAGATGACCATGTCCCTAAAGCCTTTCGTAGTTGTACAGCATCGTTGATCTGAATAACCTGATTCTGCTCTTTGTTAGTTTTATTTCTACAAGTCTGCAAGATGACAAAACTCCCGTCCGGTCACCAGACCTGCTGTCTTCCTTGCGCGGTCTCAAGTCAGAAGAGCCTTCCCATTAAATATTCGTATTTAAGGATGCTCAACGCGGGCTGCGCTCCTGGAGCCTCTACTAGCGTCTACTACAGGTCATCAACTTCCGGGTGGTGCACGAGGAAAAAAAATGTCGTCCTGCGAATTTAACAATGACCCTCACACACATCCACAGCCTGTTCGCGGGAAGAAATCTGGATTCAGCTTCTCCTACAAATATTTTCTTCAAAGCTGAGGGCGTGAATGGACATTCCCTTCATTTGTGCGGCCTCCGCTTAATCTCCTCAGCCGACCTACGCCTCAATAACCTTTCCGGACACTACATGCCACAACATCCTTAAAAATCTGCCTCGAGGTCTGCCAACTATGCGATAGATCGCTTATAAACATTATATGGAGTTGCCGCTACCTTCAACCATCCCAAGATGTTTGCTTCCCACAAAGTGTTTCTGGAGGTCAACTGGTCGTTCTCATCGGTTTCGACTTCAAAAGAAGTTCAAATGATCCGCCTCTTGTAATGAAAATATTTTAACCAATCGATCTCTCCCTGTATCTATATTATATATTATTTAACTTTTCTACCGAGGCTATTTTGTGAATAAAATTATAATAAAACAATTAATTTTTTAAATTTTATTTTGGTAGACACTTATTTTATATTAGTATCACACAAACAAATTAATATATTTAAAAACTATTTATTTAAAAATGCTTTTTCAATAAAATAGATAAATTTATTAATGTCTTCTTTGAATCCTTCTCAATATTAGTTTAACTATATAGAGATAGAATTAATTCAATAACACTTATTAAAATGTGAATTTATTATCATTATTATTTCAATTTCATTTGACCCCCAATACACTCTTGATATTGGGGTATGTTATTCCTTTTTGGTCTTGATCTCCAATTTAACCTTGATATTGGAGATTGTTATTCCTTTTTGCTCTAGATCCCCAATATACCCTTGATATTGGGGGTTGATATTCATTTTTGTTCTAGATCTCCAATATAATCTTGATATTGGAGTTCGTTACTCCTTTTTGGTCCAGATCTCCAATATAACTTTGACATTGGGGTTTGTTACTCCTTATTGTTCTAGATCTCCAATATAATCTTGATATAGGAGTTTGTTATTTCTTTTTGTTCTGGATCCCCAATATACCCTTAATATTGGGGGTTGTTATTCCTTTTTGTTCTCTAGATCTCCAATATATTCTTGATATTGGGGGTTGTTATTCCTTTTTGTTCTAGATCTCCAATATACTCTTGACATTGGAGTTTGTTACTCCTTTTTGGTCTAGATATCCAATATACCCTTGATATTGGGGCTTGTTTTTCCTTATTGTTCTAGATCTCCAATATTCACTTGATATTGGAGTTTGTTACTCCTTTTTGGTCTAGATCCCCAATATACCCTTGATATTGGGGGTTGTTATTCCTTTTTGTTATAGATCTCTAATATAACCTTGATATTGGAGTCAGTTATTCCTTTTTGTTTTAGATCTCCAATATAATCTTGATATTGGGGGTTGTGTTATTCCTTTTTGTTCTAGATCTCCAATAAACTCTTGATATTGGAGTTTGTTTTTCCTTATTGTTCTAGATCTCCAATATACTCTTGATATTGGGGGTTGTTATTCCTTTTTTTCTAGATCTCCAATATACTCTTGATATTGGAGTTTGTTACTCCTTTTTGGTCTAGATCCCCAATATACCCTTGATATTGGGGTTGTTATTCCTTTTTGTTCTAGATCTCCAATATAACCTTGATATTGGAGTTTGTTATTCCTTTTTGTTATAAATCCACAATATACCCTTGATATTGTGGTTTGTTATTCCTTTTTAGACTAGATCTCCAATATACTCTTGATATTGGGGTTTGTTATTTCTTTTTGGTCCACATCTCCAATATAATATTGATATTGGAGTTCGTTACTCCTTTTTGGACTAGATCTCCAATATACTCCTAATATTGTGGTTTGATATTCTTTTTTGGTCCAGATCTCCAATATACTCTTAATATTGTGGTTTGTTATTTCTTTTTGTTCTAGATCCCCAATATACCCTTGATATTGGGGTTCGTTATTCCTTTTTGTTCTAGATCTCCAATATATTCTTGATATTGGAGTTTCTTATTCCTTTTTGGTCCAGATCTCCAATATACTCTTGATATTGGAATATGTTATTCCGTTTTGTTCTCTATATCTCCAATATATTCTTGATATTGGATTTTGTTATTCCTTTTTGTTCTAGATCTTCAATATACTGTTGATATTGGGGTTTGTTATTCCTTTTTGTTCTAGATCTCCAATATACTTCTGATATTGGAGTTTGTTATTCCTTTTTGATAAGCTGAAATGCTTAATATTTCAGAAAATATTTCTGAATTTCTTCTATTTCAAACTCCAAATATCTTTCCTCTTCTCTCTCGGTTTCTTTTTGCTCAGTCTTCTATCCATTTGTGTTTCTAGTAATGATGGTAAATTCACATTTTTATACACACAGGGAGTAATTTTAAATTTATTTTTTTTATAATTATATTTGTTCAGTACTAAATCTCCTTTTAATGATTCAGAGTCTCAACAACCAATGTAGGGTATACCCTGAGATAAGGTAGAGCTGGCACTTGGCATGTTGTTGTTTTAATGGCTGGCTGAAGGGTTGGCTACTGACTAGGCTACTGGATCGCGGGGCTCGGGTTAGGTCATAGGCTAGGCAATTGGGTCTATGTGGTTCAGGGGATGGCCACAGACTGGTCCACTGGATGGGGCTATGGGGCTGACTTGGATTGATAATCCAATCCTTTATCATAAAATACATTTCTGAAATCTACGAATATAATTGAACCACAATTTGTTGACTACGCGCCTATACTAGAAATATATTTCTTGTTCAAAACTTTGTAATTATTTCATTGTTTCGCTAAAAGTATATTTATATAGTTGCCAAAAACCTTCACTAACAAATTGAAAAATATGATTTCTCTTAATAATGAAGGTCAACAATGAAAATAAAAACCAACATATTAGCTCATTACTGTTACAGAATATTTACGTAGTATTATATATCATTTTTTTTAAAGATGTACAACTGTCATCCTGATTAAATGAGAGAAAATGGAAAATATTTTTTCATTTTAAAATCAAATCATCATTAATATCATCTACTAAGAGGATATTTATTCATGGTATTAATGTCAAGGTCATATCTTATATAAAATTTTAAAGTTGAGGAATAAATATGTAAATTGAACAAATAACATCTGTAATGAGGTGGTTTCAATTTGTTCTCTATAGTTGAACTATACCAAAATCATCTTCTATCAAAGTTGTTTGCCAAAAGTGGAATTATAATTTCCATAATATTAAAATCATCTGCTTTGAGATGGTTGTCTAAAGTTAATTTAGAGTTGAATTATACCAAGATCATCTGATTTGTGGTGGTCGTCATGTTGAAATTTATATTGGAATTATAATTTCCACAATATAAAAAATCATCTGCTTTGAGATGGTGCTTAATGGTAATTTACAGTTGATTTATACTAAGATCATCTGTTATGAGGTGGTCACCTTAGTCAAATTTATATTTGAGTCACTCCAAGACCATCAGAAGAACTGTTCCTATGTTCAATTCAACATGTGATCCACAATGAGTGATCTCTTCACTAAAACTGCTTCATAGCATCAACAGAGATGTTTATTATTAATCAACTACTATAAATTAATGAAAATTTCATATGTATTATCAAGAGAATATAGTTGTATACCATATTGTTTTATAATGTTAAATTACAAAAGATCTCAAAGTCTTGAAATATATTTTATTAACTTCAAAACTAATTAATTCATTCAAATTAATAAGTTTGAAGAATTCATGAACTTTGCCTAAATGGATGCCTATTCACCACTGAAACGAGCTCATACTTTGAAATAATTAATTAACAATAATTCAATTACATTTACTTCTAAATGTGCTTAATATAATTTTCTGATTTAGATTTCTTAAAGGCCTATCATTAATATTGTAAAAATAATTTGGTGGAATATTATTCCTTCCTTAATATTATATTGATGTATTTTCAATTTCAAGAAATATTGATTAAAATATATCTACAAACATACCATGTTGATCTAATATTTATTTCTAATATATTTTTACCAATGCAACTCTAAACTGTCATATTTCAACAACAGTTACTTCCTCTCACCACTACTTTGAACTAATATTTTTTTGTGTGTTTTATAGAAGTTTTAGCCAGCCTCCTACAAATTATATATTTCTTCACTTCAATCTTTCAAAATAAAAAAATCTATTTTGCATTCAATAAATAAATTTCAAACTCACCAATGCTGTGTCACTGGTTATTATAATATCCATTCATCAGTTGGAGAAATAAAGGAAAACATAGATGACACCCCATCTTACTATAATACTCACAATACACTTTGTATATATTTGAACATTTTAAAGATTTTGATAACAGGAAAAAACCTCCGCCATTCAGCCGTAATTGCAAAACAAAACATTTTAACGCTCCCCCTCCACCTCAAGACGCGATTTTTAAATGCGAACTTTATACCAAAATTTACCTACATGATAAACGCCATCTTACCAAGCGATTCTACATTAAACGAACTACAAAAGGACTTAGATGACGCGCTCTATAATGAAACCACCTGGACGACCTCGTCAATAAATTGCCTACCCGCCGAGAGGGGTGGCCTCGGCCTGCTGCACTTGGCTTCTCAGCGCGACCTCTTTATTCTAAAACGTATACAAAAGTCTATTAACGGGGAAAAAAACGAAAACGATTTTCTTTTTATAAACAAAAATTCGACAAACTACTACAATCTGTTTAACTACGATTTACACAGCTTTCTATCGCCACGACGAAAGCAGACTCTATCAAGCTGGAAAAACATCGCGCCAAACTTTCATATCGATTTTAAAAGCCTCTCGAAAAACGACTTTTTACACATCGTGCTTTTAAAATGCCGCCTTTTACACGGCCTTTATATGCAAAATCCTGCCATCTTCAATGTACGAGGCCTGAGACGTCTGAAAGACTTTTTGGATTTAAACGGTGAAATACGAGATATCAACGATTTATTATCCCACGCCACGCGAAACATTCGGAACGATTTTCAAAGAATCACTACGTTCTACAATGAAACGAAAATTATGAATTTTAAACCAAACAACCATCCTTCCTGCGTTCACCTTCCCATTACGTACAAATCACGCCTCTTCTCACGGTTCAGAAGCAGCGCGCTACGCCAAATAATCATATCGTCCTATTTTAATTTTGAGTACGCTGTAGAAAAAACGGCCAAATGGACATTCGACACTGCGCCTTGCTGGCACAGAAGAATTAATATATACGACGACATCGCATGGCGTTTGAAGCTGAGAGCTCTACCTTACCCTACAAGAAATGGAAAAGCTTCCTGCACCGCCTGCGGCGGACCCCCAGATATCCAGCATCGCTATACAGAATGCGCTTTGACGAAACCATTTATCGACAACGCTATTAAAGAATGCCGAAACATCGACCCTCTATACAGGTTCAATCCTTCTAAATTTATCCTCGAAGGGGAAAAGATCGAATTACGTCGCATTTTAAACAGAACAAAATACGATATTTATAAATTTTTCATCAATGTAGATTTTAATTGTACCCCCTCCCCCACTAACTCTTAAAATTGTAACGTCGTTCTTTATGACTTAATAAAAATCGATTTTGTTCGTTTAATATATATATATATATATATATATTAAAAATGGCATATCCTGACCAGGAGCACATGTGCTTTTCAGAAGGCAGAGCGCCATCTGGTGGAACAGAAATCAACTATTCATTGATTTAGCCTGTTCCCTGATATTTGGCCAACCCAATTTCTTGATAAATCAAGAAAAGCCATCCACGAACGCGTTTCGCGCTTTTGGCGCTCGTCAGCGTGGAGTAGGCTGAACCATTGCGACCAAAAAATAATTTTTGATCCCAATGGCTTCCTGAAAAACCAAGAAATGGGTATTTAAGGCCAAACTTGCGTAAATACGCTTAGCACATTAAAAAACGAAAGAAAAAAAATAAAAGATAAAAAGATCAGGTGTTGAAATCAATATTAAAAATGGCATATCCTGACCAGGAGCACATGTGCTTTTCAGAAGGCAGAGCGCCATCTGGTGGAACAGAAATCAACTATTCATTGATTTAGCCTGTTCCCTGATATTTGGCCAACCCAATTTCTTGATAAATCAAGAAAAGCCATCCACGAACGCGTTTCGCGCTTTTGGCGCTCGTCAGCGTGGAGTAGGCTGAACCATTGCGACCAAAAAATAATTTTTGATCCCAATGGCTTCCTGAAAAACCAAGAAATGGGTATTTAAGGCCAAACTTGCGTAAATACGCTTAGCACATTAAAAAACGAAAGAAAAAAAATAAAAGATAAAAAGATCAGGTGTTGAAATCAATATTAAAAATGGCATATCCTGACCAGGAGCACATGTGCTTTTCAGAAGGCAGAGCGCCATCTGGTGGAACAGAAATCAACTATTCATTGATTTAGCCTGTTCCCTGATATTTGGCCAACCCAATTTCTTGATAAATCAAGAAAAGCCATCCACGAACGCGTTTCGCGCTTTTGGCGCTCGTCAGCGTGGAGTAGGCTGAACCATTGCGACCAAAAAATAATTTTTGATCCCAATGGCTTCCTGAAAAACCAAGAAATGGGTATTTAAGGCCAAACTTGCGTAAATACGCTTAGCACATTAAAAAACGAAAGAAAAAAATAAAAGATAAAAAGATCAGGTGTTGAAATCAATATTAAAAATGGCATATCCTGACCAGGAGCACATGTGCTTTTCAGAAGGCAGAGCGCCATCTGGTGGAACAGAAATCAACTATTCATTGATTTAGCCTGTTCCCTGATATTTGGCCAACCCAATTTCTTGATAAATCAAGAAAAGCCATCCACGAACGCGTTTCGCGCTTTTGGCGCTCGTCAGCGTGGAGTAGGCTGAACCATTGCGACCAAAAATAATTTTTGATCCCAATGGCTTCCTGAAAAACCAAGAAATGGGTATTTAAGGCCAAACTTGCGTAAATACGCTTAGCACATTAAAAAACGAAAGAAAAAAAATAAAAGATAAAAAGATCAGGTGTTGAAATCAACGAATTTCTTGGTTTTTCAGGAAGCCATTGGGATCAAAAATTATTTTTTGGTCGCAATGGTTCAGCCTACTCCACGCTGACGAGCGCCAAAAGCGCGAAACGCGTTCGTGGATGGCTTTTCTTGATTTATCAAGAAATTGGGTTGGCCAAATATCAGGGAACAGGCTAAATCAATGAATAGTTGATTTCTGTTCCACCAGATGGCGCTCTGCCTTCTGAAAAGCACATGTGCTCCTGGTCAGGCTATGCCATTTTTAATATTGATTTCAACACCTGATCTTTTTATCTTTTATTTTTTTTCTTTCGTTTTTTAATGTGCTAAGCGTATTTACGCAAGTTTGGCCTTAAATACCCATTTCTTGGTTTTTCAGGAAGCCATTGGGATCAAAAATTATTTTTTGGTCGCAATGGTTCAGCCTACTCCACGCTGACGAGCGCCAAAAGCGCGAAACGCGTTCGTGGATGGCTTTTCTTGATTTATCAAGAAATTGGGTTGGCCAAATATCAGGGAACAGGCTAAATCAATGAATAGTTGATTTCTGTTCCACCAGATGGCGCTCTGCCTTCTGAAAAGCACATGTGCTCCTGGTCAGGATATGCCATTTTTAATATTGATTTCAACACCTGATCTTTTTATCTTTTATTTTTTTCTTTCGTTTTTTAATGTGCTAAGCGTATTTACGCAAGTTTGGCCTTAAATACCCATTTCTTGGTTTTTCAGGAAGCCATTGGGATCAAAAATTATTTTTTGGTCGCAATGGTTCAGCCTACTCCACGCTGACGAGCGCCAAAAGCGCGAAACGCGTTCGTGGATGGCTTTTCTTGATTTATCAAGAAATTGGGTTGGCCAAATATCAGGGAACAGGCTAAATCAATGAATAGTTGATTTCTGTTCCACCAGATGGCGCTCTGCCTTCTGAAAAGCACATGTGCTCCTGGTCAGGATATGCCATTTTTAATATTGATTTCAACACCTGATCTTTTTATCTTTTATTTTTTTCTTTCGTTTTTTAATATATATATATATATATATATATATATTTCCAAATCGGTTTAGAGTACTCTAAGAAACCTTCTACCAGATTACCGCCTTTTGGTTAAATTCTTAGGATTTCATAGTTGCTTTATAAATATAAAAAAATCTGAGTCCCCTCTGAACTGACAATTGTCTTAACATTAAACCTTGGGCTCTAAATGGGGCGTTCGAATTTAACAAAGTTGTTGTAGTGTGGGTTTGTCACTAGCCAAATCTTCTAGTTTGCAGGGACACCCAATAGTTTCACAGTTTTTGTCAATTTCAATAGGTGAGATATCTAGTTCATTTTTATAAAATAATTCTATTGACATATATGTTATAGTTATATTATGATGCATAGCGCACCATCTGTTACGAATATTCGAAACTATTATAGACGTGTACGATTGGAAGGGTTCACCACTGATGAGCCAGGCCCTCCTTTTAATTTTTTCATTGCAGTAAGGGCAGTTGAAATTGTTCAATTTTCAAAAGAAGCCAGTTATGTGTTTAATTTAAAACTAAAAATATCATATGATTATATATATTTGTCATTAATATAATCCCTTCGATAAAATTCTAAATAAAAGACAATTCGCTGAGGGAAGAGTTTTTTTTATATATATAGACAGGTCACTTTTAATGTAAATCGCATCGTACTACGTACACTGTATAACAAAAAATCGACGCACCAAGAAGGAGTTGTCAGATTAGGACAAAGATTGGTGTATGTAAAGAGCATGTATAGGGGAAAAAACGATTAAAATATCAGAACAATTAATTGTTTTATTTCATAGCTTGATTATCCCAAATTAAGAATGTCAATATGTTGTTAAACCCCCACTGGCCTGGATGCAGGCTGCCACCCGGCGTGTCATGGACTGATAAAGATTCCGGATGGTGTGCTGCGGGATTTCTTGCCAAATTGTATCCAACTGTCGGGCTAAATAGTCAACATTCCGGGATGATTGCAATCGCCTTCCCATCACGTTCCAGATGTGCTCTATGGGCGAGAGATCAGGCGACCTGGCTGGCCACGGAAGAGTTCGGCAAGATTGAAGACAATCCATTGTAACACGTGCCGTGTGTGGCCGGGCACTATCTTGTTGAAAAGTAAGCTCGGGGTGATGTGAGAGGAACGGCAACAAAACAGGCCGTAGAATGTCATCTATGTACCGTTGTGCTGTCAGGGTGCCAGGAATGACTACCAATGGGGTCCTGCTATCAAATGAAATGGCACCCCAGACCATAACGCCCTGTTTTGGACCTGTGGGGTGTCCGACAGTAAGGCCAGGATCCACACGCTGCCCAGGACGTCTCCAGACACGTTTGCGACGGTCGTCAGGACACATTAAGAAACGGGACTCGTCACTAAAGACTATACGTCCCCAGTCAGCGCAGTACCAAGTTGATCGCTTCCGACGCCACTGTAGTCGGACCTGTCGGTGCACGGGTGTGAGGGGTAGGCATCGTAACGGTCGGCGAGCTCTTAGATTCCGCTCTCTCAGTCGCCTGTTGATGGTCTTTTTGGACACTTGTGTGCCGGTCACACGTTGGATGGTAGATAACGTGGATTCCGGTGCTGCGACAGCCATTCTGACAATTGCTCTGTCCTCCCGTTCTGTTGTTGCCCTTGGTCCACCGCTGCCGTCCTGACGTTGCATACTTCCGTGGTTGACCCACTTTTGCCAACATCGCCTAATAGCCGCATCACTTCGACACAGATGTCGCGCGATTAGTCGATTAGACCAACCAGCCTCTTTCAATCCAATGGCACGACCAGTTTCAAACTCTGACATGTGTTCGTAATGAGCACGAATCTTTCGGCGAGGCATTGATACAGTAGAAATAGGCGTACTGCTAAAATATTAAACGGAAATTCTGAAATCAATTCGTGCCGCGCCGAATATTGAGTCTAGAATGCTCGTGCTGGATGCGCAGTTCAGATGCGATGGAGCTCTTGCTTTGAATAAATCGGCCACCAAATTTCAATCATTTGCATGTTTGGTCGAAGCCTCTTTGAATACGTATTTTCATATAAATCGGACAACTGCTTCTTTTTGCGTCGATTTTTTTGTTATAGAGTATATTTTGCTAAGAAGTTATTTCATTGTAAAAGATAAAAATCAAGTTAAATAGTTTTCTATTCCAAAAAAGCTGCCTCACTAAAACATTATATTTGACTTATCTTATGAGAAGATGATATTGAGAAAGGTGACCTTAGTCTTTCCAGAATTACACCATCTCACTACAACCAGCAGACAACGACTCAAATATAATATTTTAGTGCGCAATTTTGAATAGAAAACTATTTAGCTTGATTTTATCTTTTAACAAATAAAATAACTTCTAATTCTCTTTACAGTATAGAGAAAGAATAAGTCTTATATTTAAAATATCAAACTATTAATCACATCGCTGGATAAGGGCTGCATAGTAATAATTTGAATTATATTTATTTTAAAATAAAATTATCTTTAAAATATGTTTATAATTTTAAAGTGTTATATTGTTTTAGAACTTCAATTATATCTCTAGAAAGGTTTTGTTCTTCAGTTGTCGATATTTTCTTGGAAATTCATTCCATGTGTTTGGATATCTCATACATACAGATTTATTAAAAGACCACCACTCTTATACAGTTTCACTACAGAAATGAAGGATAGATGGAGCTCTTATATTCCAGGTAGCGCAGAACCCAACAGCCAAGTTTTGTTCCTTATGGTACCAGGGCCGGACGGGGTTGGCGCTCTCTCGTGCTACACACCCGTTTCGCCCGGATGACGCCTGCCAAGAAGTCCTCCTCTACGTGGCGGGCGGGAGAAGCAACACAAGTAAGAGACTGCCCTGTAGGGTGAAGTACAGTGTCGTAAGCCCCGAGCCGCTATGGTAACCGTGAACAGGGAACTCTGAAATGTGGCTGACTAACGGGGCAATGGCACCCCCCCAAAAAGACAAGACACCACCACCCTAACGACGGCTCCAGTCGTTAGACCTAGCGACCTCCCAATCTTCCAAGGAGGTCATACGCACGTCCCACTCCACGCTCCAGAAGGAGTGCGATGCTCTAGGCACCGCCAAGTGTTTGGGTATCTTTCATTCTCAACATATATGTTTGGAAGAATCTTAATTTGTTTCTGATCGATCTTGATATTCTTTTTCAGAACCATCCGTTTACGTACATCTAAAAGTTCGTCAATTAATGTTTGAATATTAAAGGTATTAAAAATAAAAAAGGCATATCCTGATCAGGAGCACATGTGCTTTTCAGATGGCAGAGCGCCATCTGGTGAAACAGAAATCAACTAACAAGGCGCCTGGTCACGATGAAATAACTACCAAATTAATCAAAAACCTACCTATAAAATGGGTTGTATTTTTAACTAGCATCTTCAATGCATCTATTAATCTTTGCTATTTTACAAAGATATGGAAGCATGCTATAGTTATTCCCATACCAAAAAAGCAACTATCTAAATCCCTGGATGATTTTAGGCCAATTAGTCTCTTGCCGATATTTGGAAAAATATTTGAGCGGATCATCCTTAAAAGACTCCAGACCTATATAGATACAAGAAATGTTCTAATTCCACAGCAATTTGGGTTTAGAGCAAATCATTCAACAACTCACCAATTGATTACCGTTATTGACTTCATACAAACTCGCAAATCCCTTAACGAAGCTGTTGGAGTAGTGCTTTTAGACTTAAAAAAAGCTTTCGATATGGTTTGGCACAGAGGCCTCATCATTAAATTAACTTCTTATAATTTTCCTCAGAAATTCATCAGGTTCCTGAAGAATTATCTTCAGGATAGAACGTTCTCCGTAAAAGTTGGAACATATATATCAAGTCCTCGGCAAATAGAATCTGGTGTTCCTCAAGGCTCAATATTGAGTCCTATACTTTTCAATTTATACATCAATGATATTCCACATATCCCACAATGCCGACTAGCTCTTTTCGCTGATGATACTGCCCTGTTATCCAGCTCGCGTTCCCCAGATATTTTAATTTCCCGCCTTCAAAACTATCTTGAAATCATTTGCAATTGGTGTGATAAATGGAAACTCAATCTGAATCCAAAGAAATCTCAAGCAATTATCTTTCCTCCACAAAATAGCTTCAAGTTCACACCCAGGACAAATCTTATAATTTACTCATCTCCCATAAATTGGACCCAGCAGGTCAAATATTTGGGAGTCACTTTCGATTCTAAACTGAAATTCACCAGCCACGTGAAGGATATAATAAGAAAATCTGAAATAGCCAAAGCCTCATTATCCAATATGTTCAGTTCAAAAAGTGGTTTATCTGTTAACCAAAAATTTACTTTATACAGAAGCTGTATTCTCCCTATAGTAACATACGCATTGCCTGTATGGTTTAAATACATAACCTTGACTGATAGGAAAAGAATTGATGCATTCATGAGAATTTGTTTAAGAAGTACTGTAAATGCCCCATTTAATCTATCAAATGCAATTTTAAAGCAGGACTTAAACCAGCCTAATATAGAAGAAATATACATATCCTCGACCCAGAAATTATATCTAAAACTCTCTACTTCCCAAAATCCAGTTATACAAGAATTGTTCCAATTTGATGGATACCTCAATCCAAGACATAAAAGACCTGGACTTCACTCTACCTGAACTGTGACCTTCCAGTCAGTTCTGAAGGCCATTTTTTAGAAATTCTTGATGCATAACATCCACGACAAAGTGACTCGTGAGCTTTATGCTCGAATGGTACACTGTAAATTTGAGAGGAAATAAATAAATAAATCAACTAAACATCGATTTAGCCTATTCCCTGATATTTGGCCAACCCAATTTCTTGATAAATCAAGAAAAGCCATCCACGAACGCGTTTCGCGCTGTTGGCGCTGGTCAGCGTCCAAAGATTTTTGGACCAAAGATATTTGGTCCCAGAGGCTTCTTGAGAAACCAAGAAACCCTCTGAAGATACCATTGTTAACCTAACCGACATTGTATTTTCAGACAAGCAGATATCCCTACTAGAGAAAGGCCTTAGTTTTGGGTTGCCCAATGAACCTGATCTTTTATACACGATTAGCTGTATTGAATCTTCCCTCCAGCACCAGTCCCACACAGACAAACATCACATCCGTTCTACCATAGCCAACAAACTTCTTGCTGCTTACAAGAGTTCTTCATCTCGCTCCAATTCCGTCAAGAGCGATCTTGCCTCCTTGAAAGCCCTCAAGAGCCATCATGATATCCTCATCACTAAATCAGATAAGGGCTCACAAGTAGTTGTGTTAAAAGTTGATGATTACAAGAAGAAAATGTCTGATATCCTTTCAGACTCCGATACCTTCCAAGAGATTTCACCTGAACGTGTTTGTGCTATTTCTGGTGCCTACAAATCATCACTCAGATTGCTCAGAAGAAACGAATGCATTACTCCCGATCAGTTCCAGCAGTTTACCTCCAATCTTTCTAGGGTTCCATATATATATGGCCTACCTAAAACACATAAGCCCAGTGTCCCCCTTAGACCCATAGTTGCTTACCATCTGTCACCCGCCTTACAGCTAGCCAAATACCTTTCTAGCCTTCTAAAACCCCTGGTCAAAACTCATAATCTTTACTCGGTCCAGGATCCATCTGAATTTTTTACAAGATTAAAGAGTGTCCCCCAACCTCGTGGTCTCACCATGTCGACTTTTGACGTGACATCACTCTTTCTGTGCCTCCCGCATTCTCTGATCATAGATGGCCTAGAGCAACTTCTTTCTTCTTCCACTCTTCCTAGTAATGATCAAAAAACCATCTTGGATCTATTCACCATCTGCCTTGACATGAATGCTTTAGAATTCAATGGCTGTTTCTTTGTACAGATGAGAGGCTCCCCTATGGGCAGCCCTCTTTCCACAATAGCAGCTGAGATTGTTATGTCTAATCTGGACCGGTGGTTAGTTTCCCATAATCATTTGGGGATCGAGATGTGGTCGAGGTACGTTGACGACATTTTTTGCCTCCATCGTGATACCGACCATCTCCCTATACTCACAGTTTTAAACTCATACCATCATGATCTCCGTTTTACTCACAACCCATCCTGTTTTAATTGCATCCCGTTTTTAGACGTTTTAGTCATCAACCCTAATGGCACTTTTCAGACCACCGTATTTCGCAAGCCTAACTTCACTCCCTCCTATTTACATTTTTTATCACATGCTCCGGTTTCTCACAAAATCACCACGGTAAAAACTCTCTCCAAACGGGTATATACTCATTGTTCCCTTGCCTTATTTAGAACGATCGAGAAGCGTACCGTTTACACCCATCTTTTATCCGCCGGTTACCCTCATAATTTTATTGACCGCCATTTTTACGTTCCGAACCACAAAAAAGTTACACCTCCGCTGTATAAAAACGTCTGTGTCCTTCCTTTTTCGACCACGAACTCTGATATTGCGTTATTTTTACGAAAATTCGGTATTCGCACGTTTTTCAAAAATTCGCCTTCCCTAGAAGCATCCTTACGGCACCCCATAACAAAAAGCTCCATCAAACTTAACCCTCTATCCCTCAATAACGGCATCTATAAAATATCATGCAACGATTGTGAGCAATGCTACATTGGTGAAACTGGTCGAACCATCGCCACTAGAATCCGCGAACACAACCGTAATATACGTTCCAAAGATCGAAAATCTCTCATTTTTCAACACATGGCAGATTTCGACCATTCCTTCAATTTAGACGATACGATTTCTGTATACAGGGATATTGGAAACAAGTACCAACGCTTGGTTCTGGAAGCACTGGTGTCCAACTGTACTCCCAGTTTTAACCGGAAGATTGATCTCCCACCGCAATATACAATATTTTACGGCCTCACTCGCTGATATGTTCTGGGTTTTATTGTTATTTTTCGGTTCAATTTTTATCTCCGTGTTTTGCCTTCAGGTTTAATTTTTATCTCCGTTTTTTTGCCTCTATTTCTCACACAGAGTTTGTTTTATTTGTAAATATGCAAATTCCCCTTTCCAATCTTCAGTATGTAAAATTCCTTATTTCCTTGCGCGTATATATGTAAATATTTTTGCTTATAAATATGGCACTTCTTTGTCTACACTTGTATAAGACCTGAAGAAGGGCAGTTGCTGCCTGAAAGCTCGTCATGTTCCATTAAAGAATCTTACCACGTTACCCTGTTTTTCCTTTGAATCTTACAGCGTGGCGATATGATGTAAATACGTTTATTATATTATATTACAATCTATAAAATAAAAGAAGACAAGTATCTTAAACATGTTAAAGATACTTGTCTTCTTTTATTTTATAGATTGTAATATAATAGCTCTAAGAAGAATCTCTTATTCTTATTATCAAACGTTTATTATATGCTTGCAGCTCTACGGACCTATACGCTTATGTCTATAGGTTCCCTAAACACAACTAATCTGCCTTCCATAGTAAATCAATGGTATATATTACCAATGCGCAAGGTTTCCTTAAGCCGCCATTAACTAATCTGATCTTTATATTCCAATTTCGTATCAATTTTCTGAATAAAAGAAGAATATATTCAGCAAATTGCATTGTCGGCTCATCCAATCTTTTGCATCTCAAATTTTAGCATGAGAATATACTTATTTTAATCAGTGATGAAGTCATGCATTAGGCGACTTTAGATTTAGGCTTGTAAGTTTAGTCTTATGGAGATTGTTTTCTTACATATCCCACAAGGTTCATGGTTCATAGCTATGTAATTATAGGTCAGCATGGTGTATATCGAGTTGAACTACCTCTCTATAAAAGACAACACCTAGTGGAAATGCCAAGGTTTCCCTTTAGAGAGAAGGAGAGATGTCTTCTTACTGGAGAACTACTTCAGCCAAACTTTTTCAATTCAACACCACAACGGATCATAATTTTAGGTTGCATTAAAGTCGCTGTTGAATTATAGCCAGTTAAATTGAAGGAAATAGTCAAGTAGGTGTTGAAAAATGAGAAGGGAATCAGAAGAAAATTCATATTATCTGTCTCAAATATCAGAATAAAGGACAAAGATTTTTCCGCGAAAAGTTCCAAATTAAAAAATTTTATTACCCCCCCCCCCCTCCTCATTTGCAATAAATATTTTGGCACAATGTTTCTTATGATGTATATTAATACAAAGCAATCTATTTAATTATATTTGAATATAATTCTACTGTCCTAAAAGCTTATGTTCATAGTTTTCTTATATACCATTTCTAAGATTCCACTCTTCAGTGTAGAATATTTAATCAAAATCATCCAATGCAGTATTAGAGCTCTAAAGAGGCGGTCTGGTAGATTAAATTGGCGAAACCGCTGGGAGGGTTGACCACTGATGAGCCAAGCCCTCCCAATATTTTATCATCGCAGTAAGGACAGTAGAAGTTTGATTTATTTATGAAAAGAATAATTCGCGTCTTAATGTCTCCATTTGTTGTATATTGTAACGAAGTATTTATTATTTTATTAACAGAGTATCATTTTTATGTTTAGATATTTTTCCTACTCTGTAACTATCTCATTGCTTATCTTTTATTTATCCTTCTTAGTTTGTTCTTGCCTTGAATAAATTACTTTGTTCTACTGGAGTTTGTCTTTTCTAATTTTCCACGTGGCATTTTGGTGGAGATACTGGGTAAGTTAGGGAAGACAAACTGAAGATCGCCGAGAAGACCTAGAGGCCATGGGTCTGTGATCTACATTTTCAGATAGTGGCTCCAGGATTCCACCGCCGTGTCAAAGCCAAGACTTCCCTCCAAGATGACGATGTCCCTATAGACGATACGACGACAAAGCCGCTCTTCACGCCGCAAGAAAAAGGACGCAAAGATGATAGGGACAAAGTTCCAAGACTTCGATGGAATCCTTGGCAGAAGCACGTCAGATCCATGTCAGTAACTACAATAATTGCAAGCTGTGGGTCACAGCTCCCATAGGAAAGGAGCTATGTAACGAAGTATTTATTATTTTATTAACAGAGTTCATTTTTATGTTTATATATTTTTTCCTACTCTGTAAACTACCTTATTGCATATCTTTTATTTATCCTTCTTAGTTTGTTCTTGCCTTGAATAAATTACTGTGTCTTACTGGAGTTTGTCTTTTCTAATTTTCCACATGGCAATATAGATGGCGTGTTAATGCTTTGTATTGATTTTTCAAATTTTAGCCAATAAATGATTAGTCTGATGATCGACCATCGTTTTAGATAACCCAAATACAAGAGTGAAATTTTTATTTTTGTAGAAAAGAGTCCTTGAATTCAAATTTTAATTATCATTTATTTTTTTCACGTTATGATGACCTCAACCATTGAATCAATTTGACGCCTTTGGAATGTAAAATCAATCAAACAAATTTGATAACATAAAAAAACTATTTTTATAGAAACATAAAAAAAAATTTTTTTAAAAGTATTTCAATTCTATTAAATTAATTTTTTTATTGATTAACTGTCGATAAATTAGAATTTGAAGATTTCCAATGATGATCCTATTTATAATATAGGCAATAGGTGAATGAATTGAATTTGTTGAATATTATATAAAACTTTTTTATGAATAATAAAATGGTATAGAATTTTAGAATTTGCAAAATTTTGACTATTGCTTACAAAGGTTGCTAGGTAAAAGATATAAGAAAGTCGTAAACTTGGGAGACGACGTTCTCAAGAAGGAGCAATTCTAGCATTCAAGAAGCCCAAATAACCATAGCCTTCCAATGCCTTGAGAAGATTCTTAAAAAATTCAAAAGAAATCTGAGGATATGAGTATTGATCGAGAGGTATGATTCTTTAATCGATGTATCAATTATTGGTATTACAAGGTTGTCTCAAAAATTCGTTAACACTTGCAAAAACTGGAAATACCAATATTACTTGCTGTTATGTATAATATCTTTATATTATGTCTTCTTCTTTCTTATCTCCACTCAATCATATTAGGGTATCAAGCTAGTAGAGGTTGAGACTTTTGATGGTGTTGGTGAAGTAGAATGCGTCTGCATTTGTCATTAAGACTGGGAGCACTACTCAATGGCAGGCCGACTTAGCTCCAATATGAAATGGTGGCCTCTGACATGAGGAACACACGCCATGTACAACCGCTCCTAACATGGAGTACAGACACACCCTGTATCCCTGGATCAGGAGCCCTTACAGGGTACTATCAGCCGGGCCAACTGAGCCCAGGTTTTTTAATGAGCTTGTTACTGCTCCCCCTCCTTTTTTATCCGGGTTTGGGACCGGAAAAGGCGGAGTTATTTTTATATTTTATATTATGTATAAAGTAATAGTATTATGTATTATATTGTAAGATTATAAACTCAAAAGGAGCTTCTTCTATAAAACATGTTTATTTTGCTAGCTTTCGAACGACATTATTCTTCACCGGGCGTAAAGACAAGGTGTGATGTGAGATGCGTGAAATTATATAGACGTACATTGAGAGCCAAGATATATATACAAATTTGTAACTATCTGTAATTATTGTAGCTAGCGAAATAGACATGTTATAAAGAAGAAGCTCTCCTTTTGAGTTTATAATCTTACAATATAGTTATGGGAATAGAAAGTCGATGTATTATGTATTCGCTGTAATAATATTATTCGCTAAGTAATAATAAAAACAACATTTTAAGAAAAACACGAACTTTCGGGACAACCTTATATTTTATCATTCCCCCAAAACAGAAATACAAACACAGGTTATAACAAGAACCTGGATTAATCAAAGAAATGGTCATCCAAATATTTACTATAAAATTACATAGTTATTCCCTAATAATATACATAAAGTTTCAAAATTCAAAACTATTTTAAAGGCGTAAGATTCTTTTCGATATTAAACAATTTCTACTGCCCTTACTGCAATGGAAAAATTAATGAGAGGGCCTGGCTTATCAGTGGTGAACCCTCTCAGCGGTTCCGCCAGTTTAATCTACCATACCGCTGTTATATTGCATTTTTGGAACTTCCTTTTATAGTGATACTGTTGATAGACTCTTTGAATGGGTATTTTAGAAGAACTATGGACATAAGCTTTGAGGACAGTAGAATTACATACATTTATAAATAATTAATATGCTTCGAGCAATCGCTCTTCCGCAAATATCAAATTGTTTCTTATATCGGTCCATAGTTCTTCTAAAATACCCATTCAAAGAGTCTATCAACAGTATCACTATAAAAAGAAGTTCCAAAAATGCAATATAACAGCGGTATGGTAGATTAAACTGGCGAAACCGCTGAGAGGGTTCACCACTGATGAGCCAGGCCCTCTCATTAATTTTTCCATTGCAGTAAGGGCAGTAGAAATTGTTTAATATCGAAAATAATCTTACGCCTTTAAAATAGTTTTGAAATTTGATAACAGATGGCGCGCTAGTGCATCATATTATACATAAAGTTTCTCAAATCCATATTGGGATCCACAAGGGATCTAATGGAATCATCGGCAGGCCGCCAATCCTGCAGTCCTAGATCTCTCCAGTTGATCTCGAGGACCACGCCATCACCATCTCTCCAGTGGCGAAGCACGCAATCTAGCTTTACTTCGTAGATAGCGAAATACGTGCTGTCACTGGAGATCTGCTGGTGATTCTCCACCAAACTCTGCAGCGTTTGCAGAGGCGCCATATACATTGTACATAGTATCATGTATATATATAAATATCTTTTTAAATAGTACAGACTTTGCATGTTTTGATAAGATATCAATAACATTATTTTAATTGAAAATTGTCTAATGGAATCTTCACAATGCGCCAATGAGATGTTTATATGGCAAAATGGCTAGGACAAATCAGATGGGGTCTAGTTTAGACGTTTATTTTGACGGGAGAGGCGTCCTATGCTTCTATAGAACACTATCCTCTCGGCAAAATTTCCATCCATCTATATTTCTATATGGGTTGTATGTATATATAGTTGATTATCTACTTTGGAAAATTAGACGTTCATAATTATCTTTAAAAAAATAGACACTTCGGCCAGTTGAAGTTTTATTTTATCAATGTTCCAACAAAATATTCCAAGAAAATAAAACTTAGCCGTAGTGTCTATTTTTTAAAAAGAAATATAAAATGCCGGCCAGGCAACCTCTATCTTCAATATTCATAATTCTCATAACTTTGATTCAATATATTCTGGACACATTGGGATCTTAACTATGTAATGTGTACAGTTATTAAATATAGTTTTACACAATTCTTTGAAGCTTTATTAGATTTGTACTCAGTTGTTGTTGTCGTGCCCAATGAAGAGCCAGAGATGTCTCCATGCATCTCTATCACAGCAGTCGTAAATTTATACTCAGTGAATACTATTTATAAATGTCATTTTAAGTGAACTCTTTTTTTTTTTCAGGTTGGCTGCTCCTGACCTTCCCCTCCAAAGTGAAAGTGCGGCTCCAGAAGAGGAAGTTTTCCTAACTGCGGTAATACAGAATTTATCATTTATCATTCCAACTTGATCAATATGTGCTTGAAATTGACGATATTGGGAGGATTTTCACAAGAGGTGGTTTGGTCACGTATTCGGTGCTCAGAAAAAAAAATCAAAGAATTCTGTGATTTAACGATAATGATAGAATGAACAAAAATCATAGCTGAGCGAGAATTAATCAAATTACCAAATATTTTATTTTCTTGATGCAGTTATTTACAATTTTACTACTACTTAATAGTTAGAATTTTTAGTAATGGATCTTTTAAGAGATTTATTTTCTCTTCTTCATCATATCAATGAATGGAAAATAATTCCTGAAGTCATTGGCAGGTTTTAGACCACTGGAATATCATTACACTATCCTCACATTCATAAGATCTTTCACAGGAATGTAAAATTAGAAACCCCTTTTGAAATTTGATTGCCACATAACACTGGTAAGATATTGGTTGTGCAAACCAAATTTCAAAACATGGCAAAATATAAGCTGGTGTTGGGGCACTTTGGCTTACGCAACCATATAAGTCGTTCTCAACAATCCCTATTATTTGAAGAAGATTGGTGGACCTTGAACGCTACTCTTTGCGAAATGTGAGTAGATCAAGTTAGACCTCCGTTTTCTATATTGAGAAATAAGGTAAAAGAATACCTGTTGCACTGAGCAGAAGTAATATGATAACTGAAAATGTGGTGCAAATATGACAAAGTTCAAAAAGCCCATTTCAGATTAAACTGCTATCAATGGATAATGTTGGATTCCTATGTCATGACCAGGAAGGGAGAGCAGGGGGAGTCAGTAGAATAGGATACTTAGAAACTCTCCTTTTTGAGGGTGTGGTCTCCACTCTGTAGGGGCGTGGGTGGGAGCCCTCCAGGAGGGGGGTGGGGTTGTATACCACCTCTCTTGCGATTCCTTTCCTGGACAGATAGAACCTGAAGCCTCTTTTTGATAACAAATGCTATTAATTATGTCTATAATTATGATTCCACTGCCCCAACAATTGTAAGTTAGCCCCATAGCCTCAGAGGACTAGTCTGTGGCCTCCCCCCTGAACCCATAGATCCTTTGGCCTGGCTTGTGACCTTTCCCTGGGCCCTATTGATTCGGTGGACTGGGACGTGTGCTGACTCTAAGCTGGCCATGATTTTCATCAACAGCATGCCAACTGCTTGCTCTACTTTATCTTGTGGTATCCCAGCATTTACGATGGGACTCTGAATAAATATACCTAATGAAGTACTGAACAAATTTGAGGGTTAAACCTTTTTTGTTGATTTAATTCTATCCCTATATAAATTAAACTAATTTTAGAGGTTCAAATGATACATTTTGGCCAATAAGTCCTGAACCCTTTTATTTTTGTTAAAAATTGAGGCAAACTAGATTGAAATAATTTTAGTTTCAATTTTAGTTTGCCTTTAAATTTTAATAAAAAATAAAAAGTTTCGGGTCTTATGGTCCAACCTGTGTATATTTGATTTAAATATAAATAAATTTATATAAATTAACTGCCAATGCGCTTCTTTTAAATAGCATCAAATATTATCTCTACAGACCTTACTGCAATGATATGAGCTATTGAATGAGAGGGCTTGGCTCATCAGTAGTGAACCCTCTCATTCAATAACTCATATCATTGCAGTAAGGTCTGTAGAGATATTATTTGATGATATTTAAAAGAAGCGCATTGCCAGTAAATTTATTTGTGTAAAATTCTAACGATAGATGGCAATTAAATTTAATTTACTAATAAATGAATATCTTCAACTTTTTATATTTTTCCAGTGTTTCCAACCACTTTTATATTTTACCCCTCTGTCAAGATATATTTAAATTTTATTCATTAATATTGAATTATTTTTTTATTATTTATTGAGTATGGAGTACACGCTCCACGCTCTTTAAAATATTAGTCTACTCAGAATTTAAATACAAAGTGAACACAATTAAAAATATTTAATTAAAAAGGCATATATCATATCAAAATTTATGCCCTTTTAATTAAATATTTATTCATGGATAGCTTTATTTTCGAAACAATAGCAAATATATTTATATAAAAAGAGCATACCTCGATATGTTAAAGAAAAAACTGTTCTTTTTTCTTTAACAAATCTTGGTTGGCTTTTTTATATAAATATATAAAATTCTGATCGTTTTTTGAAACGAAATAGCATATACGAGTAGAGTTTTCCTGAGGAGGGCAAGTGGCTGAAACGTTGAAAATGATTAAAATAAAAAGATTGAAGATATTCATTTATGATTTCAATTATATGACTCAACTACACAAATAGATTCTCCATAATATACATATTGGTGACTATTCCTTAACCTTTTTTTATGTGAATCTTGTGACCGTGTAATTCTGAAGTTGTCTTTCCTAATTTCTACGTTACATTTTGGTGGTAAATGCTGGGTAGATTAGGGAAAACAGACTGAAGATCGCCGAGAAAACCTTGAGGACATTGGCTGCTATGATCTACATTTTCAGAGACTGGCTCCAGGATATCCCCGCCGTGTCAAGGCCAAGAGTTTCCTCCAAGAATACCATGTCCCTATAGCCTTTCGTAGATGTACAGCATCGTTGATCTGAATAACCTGATTCTGCTCTTTGTTAGTTTTATTTATAAAAGTCTGCAAGATGACAAAACTCCCGTCCGGCCACCAGACCTGCTGTCTTCCTTGCGCGGTCTCAAGTCTAAAGAGTCTTCCCTTGAAATGTTCGTGTTAAAGGATTCTCAACGCGTGTTGCGCTCCTGGAGCCTCTACTAGCGTCTACTACAGGTCATCAACTTCCGGGTGGTGCACGAGGAAAAAATGTCGTCCTGCGAATTTAACAATGACCCTCACACACATCCACAGCCTGTTCGCGGGAAGGAATCTGGAATTAGCTTCTCCTACAAATATATTCTTCAAAGCTGAGGGCGTGATTGGACATTCCCTTCATTTGTGTGGCCTCCGCTTAATCTCCTCAGCCGACGTACGCCTCAATAACCTTTCCGGACACTACATGGCACGACATCCTGAACAATCTGCCCCGAGGTGTGTCAACTTTGCGATAGATCGCTGATGAACAGCTCGTGGAGTTGCCGTGACCTTTAACCATTCCGAAGATGTTTGCTTCCCACAAAGTGTTTCTGGTGGCCACCTGGTCGTTCTCATCGGTTTCGACTTCAAAAGAAGTTCACATGATCCGCCTTTTGTAACGAAGAGATTTTAACCAATCTATCTCCCTGTATCTATATTATATATTATTTAACTTTTCTATTGAGGCTATTCTGTGAAATGAAATTATAATAAAACAATTGATTTTTTCAATTTATTTTGGTAGCAACTTATTTTATATTAGATATCACACAAACAATTTATCATATTTAAAAACTATTTCTTCAAAAATGTTTTCTCAATAAAATGGATATATTTATTAATGTCTTCTTTGAATCCTTCTGAATATTAGTTTAACTATATAGAGATAGAATTATTTCAATAATACTTCTTAATATGTGAGTTTATTATCATTATTATTTCAATTTCATTTAACCCCCAATACATTCTTGATATTGGGGTATGTTATTCCTTTTTGGTCTAGATCTCCAATATAACCTTTAATTGGAGATTGTTATTCCTTTTTGCTCTATATCCCCAATATACCCTTGATATTGGGGGTTGTTATTCATTTTTGTTCTAGATCTCCAATATACTCTTGATATTGGAGTTCATTACTACCTTTTGGTCCAGATCTCCAATATAACCTTGATATTGGGGTTTGTTATTCCTTATTGTTCTAGATCTCCAATATAATCTTGATATTGGAGTTTGTTATTCCTTATGGTTCTAGATCTCCAATATAATCTTGATATTGGAGTTTGTTATTTCTTTTTGTTCTAGATCCCCAATATCCCCTTAATATTGGGGGTTGTTATTTCTTTTTGTTCTAGATCTCCAATATACTCTTGATATTGGGGGTTGTTATTCCTTTTTGTTCTAGATCTCCAATATATTCTTGATATTGGAGTTTGTTACTCCATTTTGGTCTAGAACTCCAATATACCCTTGAATTTGGGGTTTGTTATTCATTTTTATTATAGATCCACAATATACCCTTGATATTGTGGTTTGGTATTCCTTTTTGGACTAGATCTCCAATATACTCTTGATATTGGAGTTTGTTATTCCTTTTTGTTCTAGATCTCCAATATACTCTCGATATTGGAGTGTCTTATTTCATTTCGGTCCAGATCTCCAATATACTCTTAATATTTGGTTTGTTATTCCTTTTTGGTCCAGATTTCCAGTATAACCTTGATATTGGGGTTTGTTATTTCTTTTGGTCTCGATCCCCATTATACCCTTGATATTGTGGTTTGTTTTTTTCCTTTTTGGACTAGATCTCCAATATAATCTTGATATTTGAGTTTGTTATTCTTTTTTGTTCTAGATCCCCAATATACCCTTGATATTGGGGTTTGTTATTCCTTTTTGTTCTAGATCTCCAATATACTATTGATATTGGAGTTTCTTATTCCTTTTTGGTCCAGATCTCCAGTTTAACCTTGATATTGGGGGTTGTTATTTATTTTTGTTCTAGATCTACAATATACTCTTGATATTGGGGGTTGTTATTCCTTTTTGTTCTAAATCTCCAATTTACTCTTGATATTGGAGTTTGTTATTCCTTTTTCTTCTAGATCTCCAATATACTTCTGATATTGGAGTTTTTTATTCCTTTTTGATAAGCTGAAATGCTTAATTTTTCAGAATATATTTCTGAATTTCTTCTATATCAAACTCCAAATATCTTTCATCTACTCTCTCGGTTTCTTTTTTGCTCGGTCATCTATCCATTTGTGTCGCTAGTAATGATGATAAATTCACATTTTTATACACACAGGGAGTAATTTTAAATGTAATTTTTATAATTATATTTGTTCAGTACTAAATATCCTTTTAATGATTCGGAGTCTCAAAAACCAATGTAGGGTATACCCTGAGATAAGGTAGAGCTGGCACTTGGCATGTTGTTGTTTTAATGGCTGGCTGAAGGGTTGGCCACTGACTAGGCTACTGGATCGCGGGGCTCTGGTTAGGTCATAGGCTAGGTCATTGGGTCTATGTGGTTCAGGGGATGGCCACAGACTGGTCCACTGGATGGGACTATGGGGCTGACTTGGATTGATAATCCCTTACTTTATCATAAAGTACATTTCTGAAACCTACGAATATAATTGAACCACTATTTGTTGACTACGCGCCTATACTAGAAATATATTTCTTGTTTAAAACTTTGAAATTATTGCATAGTTTCGCTAAAAGTATATTTATGTAGTTGCCAAAAATCTTCACTAACAAATTGAAAAATATGATTTCTCATGATAATGAAGATCAACGATGAAAAGAATAACCGACATATTAGCTCATTACTGTTAGATAATTTTTAAGTAGAATTATATATCATTATTTTTACAGATGTACAACTGTTATCCTGATAAATTAGAAGAAATGGAAAAATAATTTTTCATTTTAAAATCAAATCATCATTAATATCATCTACTAAGAGTACATTTATTCATGGTTTTAATGTCAAGGTCATATCTTATATAAAATTTAAAAGTTGACGAATAAATATGTAAATTGAACAAATAAAATCGGTAATGAGGTGGTTTCAATTTGTTCTCTATAGTTGAACTATACCAAAATCATCTTCTATCAAAGTTGTTTTCCAAAGGTTGGAATTATAATTTCCATAATATCAAAATCATCTGCTTTGACATGGTTGTCTAAAGTTAATTTAGAGTTGAATTATACCAAGATCACCTGATTTGTGGTGGTCGCCATGTTAAAATTTATATTTGAATTATATAAAAATCATCTGCTTTGAGATGGTGCTCAATGGTAATTTACAGTTGATTTATACTTAGATCATCTGCTATGAGGTGGTCACCTTAGTCAAATTTTATATTTGAGTCACTCCAAGACCATCAGAAGAACTGTTCCTATGTTCAATTCAACATGTGATCCACAATGAGTGATTTCTTCACTAAAACTTCTTCATAGCATCAACAGAGATGTTTATTATTAATCAACTTCAATAAATTAATGAAAATATATTATATGTATTTTCAAGAGAATATAGTTGTATACCATATTGTTTTTATAATGTTAAATTACAAAAGATCTCAAAGTCTTGAAATATCTTTTATTAACTTCCTAACTAATTAATTCATTTAAATTAATGAGTTTAAAGAATTTATGAACTTTACCTAAATGGATGCCTATACACCACTGAAACGTGCTCATACTTTGAAATAATTAATTAACAATAATTCAATTACGTTTACTTCTAAATGTGCTTAATAAAATTTTCTGATTTAGATTTCTTAAAGGCCTATTATTAATATTGTAAAAATAATTTGGTGGAATATTATTCCTTTCTGAATATTATATTGATGTA
The DNA here is from genome assembly GCA_030710605.1 of Cordylochernes scorpioides. Taxonomy (NCBI): domain Eukaryota; kingdom Metazoa; phylum Arthropoda; class Arachnida; order Pseudoscorpiones; family Chernetidae; genus Cordylochernes; species Cordylochernes scorpioides. The sequence continues at coordinate 68,356,985 of CP092875.1, read as the reverse complement.
TTTTTAATTTAAAAGATATATTCATTAAAATATATCTACAAACATACCATGTTGATCTAATACCTATTTCTATTATAATTTTACAAAAGCAACTCTAAGCCGTCATATGTCAACACCTGTAAGTTACTTCCTCTCAACACCACTTTCAACTAATCTTTTTTGTGTGTTTTAGCCAGTCTGATCCGAATTATATGTTGCTTCACTTCATTCCTTCAAAATAATAAAAAATCGATTTCGAAATCAATAAATAATTTCAAACTAATCCATGCTGTGTAACTGGTTATTATAATATCCATTCATCAGTTGGAGAAATAATATAATACATGGTTGACACCTATCTTATTATAATACACTCAATATACTTTGTATATTTTAAAACATATTAAAGATTTGATAATAGGAAAAGTAGCCTTTTACGCACGTATTTTAGATCAATTTTTTTTCCAAAACGGTTCAGAATACCTTGAGAAATCCATCACCAGATGACCGCCTATTGTTAAATTCTTAGGATTTCATACTTGCCTTATAGATATTTTCAAAAATGTCTGCTCTGTAATTAGAATGGCCTTAACAATAAACCATGGGCTCCAGATAGGGAGTTTTGAATTTGACAAAGCCATATACTAGTCATATATGCTAGTTTGAAGAGACAGACAATAGATATTACAATTTTTGTATCAATTACAATAGGTGATATATCTAGTTGAATTTTATAAAATTATCTTCTTTAAAATATGTTAACAATATATGATATTTTTAAAATTTCCAAATTAAATTGAGGTGATGTAAAATGTGCTAAAGAAAAAGAATTGTGTAAGATTCAAAGAATTTCATAACTCCCTTTTATGTTATGAAATTAAATTTTTCTCTGTACTTATTAGGGTCCTAGCCGAAACCATTGGTATACAGGTTAGAATATTCTCTGAATTTCCCAAAAGTTATGTTTTGGCTCATTATTTATCACCACCATTACGTTTTATAGTGAGGAAAACTAAATGAATTGTTTCAATGATTATTTAAAGGGAGAGCATTATATTATGCTATCATATTAATATTATAAAACACACATTCATAAACAAATTTAAGGAAGTTGTACCATTTAGAAGAACAGAGGTTTCCCTGCTCCCAGTAGTCCATGTGTATCCGTCGAATGTAACGACCCAGGTTTAAGAGAAACCATCTTGAAGTAGGGCCACAGTGCCGCGACGACGTCCTCATCACTTATAGAAATTGAGAGATTCCTATTCGCTAACTTCTCCGCCCGTTCCTATAAAGAAAGGTCTCCAGTAGGGTGGTCCCAATAGTGAAACCCTCTTCAACTAGGCGCTCCTCCAGAATTAGCCAAAAAGTCCAACCAAGAGCTGATCTGGCATTTTATTATTTGTAATACTGATTATTTTCCAAGCATTTCCTCCAGGCCTCGGGGTAGTCCATTAAAGAATGATAGAGCGTCACTCCACAAAGCAGAACTGGTCAAGGGTGACTAAAGCTGACCTGGACTCACTCAGGGCCTGCTATTGTTTGCTGTATTGCGAAAAATCACAAATAAGTTTGGTAAACAACATATTGAATATCACCTCAATTTAACGTCTTCTATCCCTGAAAAATGTAAAAAAATATCCCGCTACATATTTATATATATTGTCGCGGAGATAAAGCAAGGGCAAATTTGGGAAGAATTAAATTATTATATAGGATATTTGCCTTCTAGTTCTCCAATGAAATTATTTACAAGAGGTATATATAGGGAGAGAGAAGGTCAGATAAAATAATATAACTTATCCCGAAGTAAAGATAATACTAATGAGCGTCGTTAGCCACCGTGCCCCCTCTACCGGAGTTTAGGGATGATTGACAGGCGTCCCATGGGGCCTCTTGTGACCGGAGCCGTAGAGCCACTTGACAATATTTATTAGATATTTCTACAGCCCTTAAACCGCAATAAAATGAATACTATGATTTTGTGAAAAGAAATTGCTCGCTGCATAAAATCTTTAATTTAGATATATATTTCTAAACACACACAGTCTTTCAAAACACCAATTTACTTTATTACATAAGCAACGCTGAGTATATATACAATAGTGAAGCGGTCTGAAGATTAAAATGGCGAAACTGCCGGGATTGTTCACCAATGAATTTTATTTTATTCAATGAAGTATATAAACTGTATAGAAATATATTTTGATTATATTTTTATTCAAAATGAATACATATAGAGCTTCAAAAATATTCACAATTTTCTTACGAATATTGGAAAGTTTATTTTGGAAAGCGTTCTTACGACTTCCCATCGTATTCAGCTGAAAGCAAATTTAGGGTGTAATATCATGGCGGTAAACAATCAGAGCTCATAAAGAAAACAAATCAATGGATATTTTCAAACAATGCAGACGATCTATTGACCAACTCAGAAGCTCGATGGCCAAAATCACAAAGCCAGGTTAGTTGGTCGTCGATAAAAAGTTAATCAGCTTTCCAATATATTCGGATATCAAGACCTAGAAATAATGCAAATTGCATAGCAAAATTTTATAGCAATAGAAAATTTCAATCTTAAAAGTTTATATAAATGAAGACAAAATAATATTTGAAAAGAATCCAATTGGAGCTTTCAAATAATATTATTCAACAACTTTTCATAATTTTAAAATCTCTTATCAAAACCAGATCAATTGAAAACGGAAGATGTTTTTGGAAGAATCCAATGTAGAAATAGAAATGTTTGATTTATCAAAAATATTAATAACGTCAACCGATAAATTTTAAATTTTCAGTTTTATCATGGAAATATCGCAATTTTGGGATATTTGTTTGTAATTAAGTAAATTAGATAATAAAAAGGCATATATTGGATTTAATAAAAGATTTATTTTGCCAATATTTCGGCTGGCTGAACGCCAACCTTTATATAAAGATGTGATCATTATACAAAAATTATACAAAAATGTAATGCCTCGATAAAAGTTGGCGTTCAGCCAGCCGAAATATTGGCAAAATAAATATTTTATTCAATCCAATATATGTCTTTTTATTATCTAATGAATTGAAGATGGATTGCTCTATTTTCAAAATAAATTATGTAAATTAAAATAAATGTTTAAGGCATATATTGGATCAAAATATCATTAATCCAATATATGCCTTTTTAATTAAAGATTTATTTATGGATTGCTCTATTTTCAAAAAAATAAATAAATGTATATATATTTATTTATTCGGGTTTTATAAAAGTTTCTGGAATAATTGTGAACAATTAGAATATCAAGAGAGACAAAATATGACACAATATTGTCCACAACAAGATAATATAAAATAGTACATAAAATAGTAACAAGATAATATAAAGATAATATAAAAAGATAATGTAAATATCATATACACAATACGAACGGATAAATATTATAAAGACTATACATCAACATATTCCATAAACCCTATAAATACTGTATATCTCACGATTTATCCTAAGTCTGTATATCATAAACTTTTTATTTATATTCATTTACATATGTGTATATGCGCATTTTCTGAATTATTGTAATCTATTTCCGAAAATATCGTATTGTATTTATCTATGTTTTATAAAATAATTATAAATTTTTGTTTCTGAAAGTGAAGAGTATTTGTCTATATTTGAAGGTATTGTATTTGTGTCTATGTGAAAGATTGTATTTGTTTATATAAAAAAAAGGTGTTGTATTTATTTCTAAAAGTATTGTATTTGTCTATTTCTGAGAGTATTGCATTTTCTTATATCTGAAAGCATTGTATTTGTTTATATAAAAAGTATTGTATTTGTCGACATTTGGAAGAATTTTATTTGTCCATACCTGAAATTATTGCATTTGTTTTATATCTTAAAGTATTGTATTTGTCTATACCTGAAAGTTTTGTATTTTCTATACCTGAAAGAATTATTTTGTTTATTTATCTAAGTATAATTCGTTCGTATATTTTGAAAATATTGTATTTGTTTAATTCTTAATTCATTTAATTAGTATTTTCCTGAAGGTATTATATTTTTCGAGAGATTTCTAAGAAAATAATGTATTGACATATATTTCAGAAAATATTGTATATATTTTTTCAGGAAGTGTATTGTATTTGCTATTATACTGAAAATATATTTTTTTAATGTATTTCTGAAGGTATTAAATCTATCTTTTCAGAGAAAGAGAGTATTGTATTATTCTATTTCTAAAGCTTATGCATTTATTTATTTATGGAAGTATATTATATTTGTATATTCAGGAAAAACCAATGTGATAATGTATATCTAAGAGCATTGATATATTTTTGAGAATATTTTTGTATATGTCGATTTTTCTAAAAGTATTCTATCTATATCTCAACTTTCTACCTTGTTTGAATACAAATATTGTTTGAAAAATTAAATAATTTCTTTTAAATATATTTTTCCATATTATGAATTAATATTTTTTACTTTTTTATAATTATTTATATAGTTTTTAAATTAAAATTCAAAAGTATCATGAAATATTCAATCTATATTGTTTCAAAAATTGTTTGTATAATTTATTCAAGTTCACTTTTTCTCTTCAACCTTTAAAATATTTATAAATTACATTATTAGTATTTGTATATATATGCTAATATATTTTTGTTTTCTGTAAAATTTTATATTTGTAAATAAACATTGGTTTAAATAACGAATTTAGTATTCTTTTGTGTATAAACCAATATTATTATCTTTCAATACTTATTTTATTTTAATATTTTAATTTTTAAATCTCTCAAGAGATAATCTTATGAGAGTCTAAAATGCTTTAAAAATGGATTTGTCAATGATAATAAATTTTGTATTGATATTTTAACATACTGTCAAACCACACCTTAAAAGCTTGAAAAATTAGCACCAAGGTTTAATCAGATTACAATGAATATTCATAAGATTCCAGACATCTATGCAGAGATAGAATGTATGTTAAATTTTAAAATATGCAGACATATAACACAAACAAACAAAGGAAATAAACCATTGCACAAATAAAATTAAAGACTATATGAGAAGATAACGGTTTAAAATATTCAGAGTAAACCTGCTAAAAAACAAAGATAACGCAAGCAAACGATGGAAAATAAAAGAAAGTGGTAAAAACAAATGAATAATTTATGTATGAAAATATATTTTAAAAAACGTAAAAATAATCAATTTAACAAGAAGAAAAGTATAAATAAATATGCAGATATTTATAATCTTCATAGTTCAAAATAATTACTATTTCCTTCGTGTTTAATTAAATATATATTAATGCTCAAACATCCAATTAAAATAATAGCATCATAATCGCGAGTAAGAAAGTAGAAACTTAAAAGGTTCGCTGAACATAAAAAATTCACACTTTCAACTACCAATGTAAAATAGATTTTAGATAAAATAGACAATAAATGCAACTCCTTATAATAGTTTTTTTTTTTAATTTCAACTAAGAAAATTATTTTAAGTATTTCGATAAATAAAACAGAAATGTATGTGCGCTAGTTTAAAATTTTGGCAAATTGCATCAAATACATATATTTAGAGCGATAGATGCTTTTGTGTGTGTTTGGAATATATATTCTGGAATATTATCCTTAATGTCTAAATATATATGGCATCATACTTGAATAACGCCAAATTATAATTGTAATATTGTAAAAATAATTTTATGAATGAATTATTAATTTTGATTTTATTTATTAGAATAATAGTCTGGTCTTTTAAAGGTTTTAATTGTTTTACGACTAAATTGACATTTCATTTTGATTTTCTTTTCCTCAATTTCTATACTCGATAAAATTCAAATCAATTAAAACGTGAAGGCTCTGAAAGTATAATAATAAAGAATAACGTAAAGCTGCTAATAAATCCAAACGGAGAGAAAAGTTTTCTACCTACTTATTTTTATTTATGGTCAAACGATCATTATGCTACAGAATCGGCTGGGTCTACTTTCCTTTGAAAGAAAATATGCTATTTCTCTTCTCTAGCCTATTGCAGAACACACCATGGCCACATAGGTATCAGATATTTTGTACACTGGAAATGTTAGGTGGATTGAAATAGTCTATTAAATATCCAACTTCTACGTTGCTAAGAATTTTATTAAAATTAATCACAAATTTGAAAGGAAATATAGAAAATACACCATTTCCGATCATCCAGAAATCTGATTTTTGTCAGCTTGCGATGCCTTTTTGTTCGAAAAAATTACCAAATATCAGAATTCTAGATACTATTTGAGTATGTTATAAATTTAACACAAGAAATCTGGGCAGACAGATGGACAGAAGCTAGTTATATATGCTTTAAAAAAAAAAACATTGAAATATTTCAGCAAATGTCAGAGGCGAAAAGTATGCGAATTGATTTTTAGATGGTTGACAAATAACTGCAAGTTTTCAGTATAATTTATCAATTATTTCAATATGAGGCTATTTTTATTTGCATTAGAGGATCTTCTTTAAATAAAAAGAAAGGTTTTAGTGAAGTTTGTTAATATTTGGATTTATAAAATCGACACATTTTAGGTTTAAATAATTTTTGTTTAAATGTGCGATTCCTTTATGCTCAATAATTAATTTTTTATTCGTTAAAATAAGAGACACTTGGTATAGAGAGAAAAATATCTCTTTGATGATTCGACACATTTTGTTTTTGTCAAGAAAATTAAACTTTTTTTTCACACAACGTTATAGAGATATACATTCTAACGCCTTGCTAAAATAATGTTGTCAAACTTCCTAAAAAAACGTCTCTGTCCGAAGTGTCTCTTATTTCAAAGAACTATGAATATGGCGAAGAAACATCTACTACAAGTGGTGTTATTTAGTTTAAAGTAAAAATTGTGATAAGGCTTAAAAATGGCTGTCCTTTCTAGACCCATTCATAATGCGGCTGATGATTTTGGATAAATATGTTAGCAGAATTCGATTTTCCAGTTTCTCTCTAAGTAAAGGTTTGCCTTAAGATTATTGATCCATAATATCTTACTCAATATGTTGTATTATGCAGATTATAATTAGTGGTCGTGATAATAATATTAGCATTTGTTCAACAGCAAAACAGTAGCAGTATAGTAATTGCTAATTTACTCATTGAAAATAATTAATATAGATTTTAACACATAAGGTAACCTAGTTGTTCTATTTGGTGTAGTGTGCTGTGAAATTCTGGATTCTGGATCATTCTCCCATGTTCCTACTGCGGTGAAACTCCAGTAAAAGAGTAGAAACCAAATTTAAATCTACTCCGAGACCAAGAAGGCTGTGGTTTCCTACAAAATTCAGCACGTCCAGTCCACATGTGAGTAATGTTCCTCCATATCTAGCTGGAACAATTGGGATGGACAACGTGGGTGACAAAGTTAACTTAAACTGTGAGACATCTTCCAATATATAATTTACCCTATGCGAATGGATCTGGTCGAGTGAGGATATGCTTAGATGTTTTCTTATCAAATGCTTGGTCGAATGATAATTTAAAGAAATATATATTTTAATATAGTGCAAATATATTTTCTCATCAAATTTATATGAAATTCCTATTGTTTTATATTGATATGTAAAGGTAAAAGTCAAATATCTCATTAAAAAAGGCTTAATACTTATTACAAATGTATTGTGGTTTTGTCACGCGGAATACTCTAGTCCGCTACATAAAGAATGCAATAAATAGTAAACTTTAAGTTTATCTTTTATTTTTCGACAGGATGAGTGATCTTTCTTTTAAAAATCAATATCTTCACACCAAACAGCACAACAATAGCCTAGCCACTTTGACAAATAAACATATCTTTGTAAATTTCTGAAGATTTCATGAATCCTTAAAGAATATTTTGAAATAGAGAATTGGCCTGAAACCATTATCTTTTCCACCTCTTGTTTTCATTCGCTGCGTTTTTTATAAGCCCTTTCTTTGTTAATTTTTTCCTATTTTGCAAATATTCCTCGGAGAGAACCTGTGCGTTGCATCAGCCATTATGGTAGAATTATATATATGGGTTTCATACTCTTTGGTAAATTATAATTTCGTATTTCTTATGAACTTTGCTACTATACAAATTTCAAACGCAATGGAATTTTAATTATAATAAATGTGTACAAAAACACAGTTAGTACCAATAGCTTCAAACAATTTTACGACCCATTATCAAATGTGTATTTAATATTATATATAAATGTCCCTTCTAATTACTAGCTTTGTTTTTAGGTTGGCTGCTCCTGATCTTCTCCTCCAGAGTGAAAGTGCAGCTCCAGAAGAGGAAGCTTGCCTAACTGCGGTAATACAGAATTTACCTTTTTTCATTTCAACTAGATCAATAGTATGCCTGAAAATGACGATTTTAAAGGATTATCATATTTCTAGAGTTGGGTTCAGTCAAATATTCCGTGCTAATGATAGAAATTCCGAAGAAATCTAAACAGAGAGACAAATACTTCTAATTACCAAAGGTATTCCTTTTCTTTTGGAGCTAGTTTTAATTTTACATTTTAGCAATGAATTTTTGAAAGGAATCAATTTCCTCCATTATATGAATGAATGTAAAAAATTATGGGGACAAGGCAAGGTTTTACACCATTCAAATACTTTAGGGATTACATTATCTTGAAATCCACAGCATCATTCACAAGGATGTGAAAGTGTAAAATATCCTTTTGAATTTGATGACCACATAACACTGGTAGAATATTGATTGTGTAAGTTATACATCAAACCATGGCAAAAATACAAGCTGTTGTTGTAGCCCTTTGACTAATATAGCCCCAAAATCGTTTTGAAGAAGCCTTATTATTTTGGCGCCATTTACTGGACCTTGGACGCTGCCCTTCAGGTTAAACCTCTGATTTTCATATAGAGGGAAAAGGTACAAAAATACCGTTTAAACTGTGCAGCAGTATTGTGATGACTATGGAAATATGGTGCAAATATGATCAAGTTGAAAGAGTCAATTTCAGCTCGAACTGCTATCAATGGATAATGATGAAATCCTATGTCATGATCAGGAAGGGAGTGCAGGGGGAGTCAATAGAATAGTATGCTTAGAAACTCTACTTTTTGAGGGTGTGGACTCCACTCTGGAGGGGCGTGGGTGGGAGCCCTCCAGGAGGGGGGTGGGGTTGTATACCACCTCTCTCGCGACTCCCTTCCTGGATAAATAGCTTCTTAAGCCACCTTTTGAGAACCAAATACTATCAATTCTTTCTATAATTACATAACACAGGACATACAGAGAAAGTGAGCCCCATAGCCTCAGAGGACTAGTCTGTGGCCTCCCCCTTGAACCCATAGATCCTTTGGCCTGGCTTGTGACATTTCCTTGGGCCCTATTGATTCGGTGGACTGGGACGTGTGCTGACTCTAAGCTGGCCATGATTTTCATCAACAGCATGCCAACTGCTTGCTCTACTTTATCTTGTGGTATCCCAACATTTACGATGGGACTCTGAATAAATATACGTAATGAAGTACTGAACAAATTTGAGTGTGAAACCTTTTTTGTTGATTTAATTCTATCCCTATATAAATTAAACTAATTTTAGAGGTTCCAATTGATTCCAGATTGGCCAGTAATCCTGAACCCTTTTATTTTTGTTAAAAATTGAAAGGCAAACTAGATTAAAATAATTTTAGTTTTAATTTTAGTTTGCCTTTAAATTTTAATAAAAAATAAAAAGTTTCGGGTCTTATGGTCCAACCTGTATATTTGATTTAAATATAAATATTTTTTTATAAATTTACGGCCAATGCGCTTCTTTTAAATATCATCAAATATTATCTCTACAGACCTTACTGCAATGATATGAGTTATTGAATGAGAGGGTTTGGCTCATCAGTAGTGAACCCTCTCATTCAATAACTCATATCATTGCAGTAAGGTCTGCAGAGATAATATTTGATGATATTTAAAAGAAGCGCATTGCCAGTAAATTTATTTGTGTAAAATTCTAACGATAGATGGCAATTAAATTTAATTTACTAATAAATGAATATCTTCAACTTTTTATATTTTTCCAGTGTTTCCAACCACTTTTATATTTTACCCCTCTGTCCAGATATATTTGAATTTTATTCATTAATATTGAATTATTTTTTATTATTTATTGAGTATGGAGTACACGCTCCACGCTCTTTAAAATATTAGTCTACTCAGAATTTAAATACAAAGTAAACACACTTGGAAATAATTAATTAAAAAGGCATATATTAGATCAAAATATATGCCATCTTAATTAAATATTAATTTATGGATAGCTCTATTTTTGAAACTATAGCAAATATATTTATATAAAAAAAGCTTACCTCGATATGTTAGATAAAAAAATGTTTTTTTTTTCTTCAACAAATCTAGGTAGGCTTTTTTTATATAAATATATAAAATTTTGATCGCTTTTTGACACAAAATAACAAATAGAGTTTTCCTAAAGAGGGCAAGTGGCTGAAACGTTAAAAATGAAATATAAAAAGATTGAAGATATTCATTTATGATTTTATTTATATGACTCAACTACACAAATAGATTTTTCATAATATACATATTGGTGACACTTCCTTAACCTTTGTGTGCGTGAATCTTGTGACCCGTGTGATTCTTAAGTTGCCTGTCCCAATTTCTATGTTACATTTTGGTGGTAGATGCTGGGTAGATTAGGGAAAACAGACTGAAGATCGCCGAGAAAACTTTGTGGCAATGGCTGCTATGATCGACATTTTCAGAGACCGACTCAAGGATATCATCGCCGTTTCAAAGCCAAGAGTTTCCTCCAAGATGACCATGTCCCTAAAGCCTTTCGTAGTTGTACAGCATCGTTGATCTGAATAACCTGATTCTGCTCTTTGTTAGTTTTATTTCTACAAGTCTGCAAGATGACAAAACTCCCGTCAGGTCACCAGACCTGCTGTCTTCCTTGCGCGGTCTCAAGTCTGAAGAGCCTTCCCATTAAATATTCTTATTTAAGGATGCTCAACGCGGGCTGCGCTCCTGGAGCCTCTACTAGCGTCTACTACAGGTCATCAACTTCCGGGTGGTGCACGAGGAAAAAAAATGTCGTCCTGCGAATTTAACAATGACCCTCACACACATCCACAGCCTGTTCGCGGGAAGGAATCTAGATTCAGCTTCTCCTACAAATATTTTCTTCAAAGCTGAGGGCGTGATTGGACATTCCCTTCATTTGTGTCGCCTCCGCTTAATCTCCTCAGCCGACCTACGCCTCAATAACCTTTCGGGACACTACATGCCACGACATCCTGAAAAATCTGCCTCGAGGTCTGCCAACTATGCGATAGATCGCTTATAAACAGTATATGGAGTTGCCGCTACCTTCAACCATCCCAAGATGTTTGCTTCCCACAAAGTGATTCTGGAGGTCAACTGGTCGTTCTCATCGGTTTCGACTTCAAAAGAAGTTCAAATGATCCGCCTCTTGTAATGAAAAGATTTTAACCAATCTATCTCTCCCTGTATCTATATTATATATTATTTAACTTTTCTACCGAGGCTATTCTGTGAAATAAAATTATAATAAAACAATTAATTTTTTAAATTTTATTTTGGTAGCAACTTATTTCATATTAGTATCACACAAACAATTTATCATATTTAAAAACTATTTCTTTAAAAATGCTTTTTCAATAAAATAGATAAATTTATTAATGTCTTCTTTGAATCCTTCTTAATATTAGTTTAACTATATAGAGATAGAATTAATTCAATAACACTTATTAAAATGTGAATTTATTATCATTATTATTTCAATTTCATTTGACCCCCAATACACTCTAGATATTGGGGTATGTTATTCCTTTTTGGTCTTGATCTCCAATTTAACCTTGATATTGGAGATTGTTATTCCTTTTTGCTCTAGATCCCCAATATACCCTTGATATTGGGGGTTGATATTCATTTTTGTTCTAGATCTCCAATATAATCTTGATATTGGAGTTCGTTACTCCTTTTTGGTCCAGATCTCCAATATAACCTTGACATTGGGGTTTGTTACTCCTTATTGTTCTAGATCTCCAATATATTCTTGATATAGGAGTTTGTTATTTCTTTTTGTTCTAGACCCTCAATATACCCTTAATATTGGAGGTTGTTATTCCTTTTTGTTCTCTAGATCTCCAATATATTCTTGATATTGGGGGTTGTTATTCCATTTTGTTCTAGATCTACAATATACTCTTGACATTGGAGTTTGTTACTTCTTTTTGGTCTAGATATCCAATATACCCTTGATATTGGGGTTTGTTTTTCCTTTTTGTTCTATATCTCCAATATACACTTGATATTGGAGTTTGTTACTCCTTTTTGGTCTAGATCCCCAATATACCCTTGATATTGGGGGTTGTTATTCCTTTTTGTTCTAGATCTCTAATATAACCTTGATATTGGAGTCAGTTATTCCTTTTTGTTATAGATCTCCAATATACCCTTGATATTGGGGTTTGTTTTTCCTTATTGTTCTAGATCTCCAATATACTCTTGATATTGGGGGTTGTTATTCCTTTTTTTCTAGATCTCCAATATACTCTTGATATTGGAGTTTGTTACTCCTTTTTGGTCTAGATATCCAATATACCCTTGTTATTGGGGTTTGTTTTTCCTTTTTGTTCTAGATCTCCAATATAACCTTGATATTGGAGTTTGTTATTCCTCTTTGTTATAAATCCACAATATACCCTTGATATTGTGGTTTGTTATTCCTTTTTAGACTAGATCTCCAATATACTCTTGATATTGGAGTTTGTTATTCCTTTTTTGTCCGGATCTCCAATATACTCTTGATATTGGGGTTTGTTATTTCTTTTTGGTCCACATCTCCAATATAATATTGATATTGGAGTTTGTTACTCCTTTTTGGACTAGATCTCCAATATACTCCTAATATTGTGGTTTGTTATTCTTTTTGGTCCAGATCTCCAATATACTCTTAATATTGTGGTTTGTTATTTCTTTTTGTTCTAGATCCCCAATATACCCTTGATATTGGGGTTCGTTATTCCTTTTTGTTCTAGATCTCCAATATATTCTTGATATTGGAGTTTCTTATTCCTTTTTGGTCCAGATTTCCAATATACTCTTGATATTGGAATATGTTATTCCGTTTTGTTCTCTATATCTCCAATATATTCTTGATATTGGATTTTGTTATTCCTTTTTGTTCTAGATCTTCAATATACTCTTGATATTGGAGTTTGTTATTCCTTTTTGTTCTAGTCTCCAATATACTTCTGATATTGGAGTTTGTTATTCCTTTTTGATAAGCTGAAATGCTTAATATTTCAGAAAATATTTCTGAATTCCTTCTATTTCAAACTCCAAATATCTTTCCTCTACTCTCTCGGTTTCTTTTTTGCTCAGTCTTCTATCCATTTGTGTTTCTAGTACTGATGGTAAATTCACATTTTTATACACACAGGAAGTAATTTTAATTTTTTTTTTATAATTATATTTGTTCAGTACTAAATCTCCTTTTAATGATTCAGAGTCTCAACAACCAATGTAGGGTATACCCTGAGATAAGGTAGAGCTGGCACTTGGCATGTTGTTGTTTCAATGGCTGGCTGAAGGGTTGGCTACTGACTAGGCTACTGGATCGCGGGGCTCTGGTTAGGTCATAGGCTAGGCAATTGGGTCTATGTGGTTCAGGGGATGGCCACAGACTGGTCCACTGGATGGGGCTATGGGGCTGACTTGGATTGATAATCCAATGATTTATCATAAAGTACATTTCTGAAATCTACGAATATAATTGAACCACTATTTGCTGACTACGCGCCTATACTAGATATATATTTATTGTTTAAAACTTTGTAATCATTACATTGTTTCGCTAAAAGTATATTTATGTAGTTGCCAAAAACCTTCACTAACAAATTGAAAAATATGATTTCTCTTGATAATGAAGGTCAACGATGAAAAGAATAACCAACATATTAGCTCATTACTGTTAGAGAATATTTACGTAGTATTATATATCATTATTTTCACAGATATACAACTGTTACCCTGATAAAATGAGAGAAAATGGAAAAGATATTTTCATTTTGAAATCAAATCATCATTAATATCATCTACTAAGAGTATATTTATTCAGGGTATTAATGTCAAAGTCATATCTTATATAAAATTTTAAAGTTGACGAATAAATATGTAAATTGAACAAATAACATCTGTGATGAGGTGATTTCATTTGTTCTCTATAGTTGAACTATACCAAAATCATCTTCTATCAAAGTTGTTTGCCAAAATTTGGAATTATAATTTCCATAATATCAAAATCATCTGCTTTGAGATGGTTGTCTAAAGTTAATTTAGAGTTGAATTATACCAAGATCATCTGATTTGAGGTGGTCGCCATGTTGAAATTTATATTTGAATTATATAAAAATCATCTGCTTTGAGATGGTGCTTAATGGTAATTTACAGTTGATTTATACTAAGATCATCTGCTATGAGGTGGTCACTGTAGTCATATTTTATATTTGAGTCACTCCAAGACCATCAGAAGAACTGTTCCTTTGTTCAATTCAACATGTGATCCAAAATGAGGGATCTCTTCTCTAAAACTGCTTCATAGCATCAACAGATATGCTTATTATTAATCAACTTCTATAAATTAATGAAAATATCATATGTGTTATCAAGAGAATATAGTTGTATACCATATTGTTTTTATATTGTTAAATTACAAAAGATCTCAAAGTCTTGAAATATATTTTATTAACTTTCAAACTAATTAATTCATTCAAATTAATGAGTTTAAAGAATTTATGAATTTTGCCTATAGGATGCCTATTCACCACTGAAACGAGCTCATACTTTGAAATAATTAATTAACAATAATTCAATTACATTTACTTCTAAATATGCTTATATAATTTTCTAATTTATATTTCTTAAAGGCCTATCATTAATATTGTAAAAATAATTTGGTGGAATATTATTTCTTTCTGAATATCATATTGATGTATTTTTAATTTCAAGAAATATTCATTAAAATATACCTACAAACATACCATGTTGATCTAATATTAATTTCTAATATATTTTTACCAATGCAACTCTAAACTTTCATATTTTATTTATTTATTATATATTATATATATATATTATTATGAAAAAACAATAGAAAAAAATAAAAGATAAGTGGGTCAGGTGTTGATATTAAAAATAAATAAGGCATCTCCTGACCACGAGCAAATGTTATTATTATATATTATTATTATTCATATATTTCAACAACAGTTACTTCCTATCACCACTACTTTGAACTAATCTTTTTTTGTGTGTTTTATAGATGTTTTAACCAGTCTGCTCTAAATTATAAATTTCCTCACTTCTATCCTACAAAATAAAAATAAAAAACGGTTTTGCAATCAATAAATAATTTTCAAACTCACTCATGCTGTGTCACTGTTCATTATAATAGTCATTCATCAGTTGGAGAAATGATAGAAAACATAGATGACACCCCATCTTACAATAATATTCACAATACCCTTTGTATATATTCGAACATTCTAAATATTTAATAACAGGAAAAGCAATATTTTACATTTCAGATCAATATATATATTTTTTTCAAATTGATTTTCAATTTTTCCATAGATTACCTTAAGAAACCTTTTACCAGATGACCGCATTTTTGTTAAATTCTTATTATTTCATAGTTGCCTTATGAATATTAAAAATTCTTAGTCCGCTCTGAACTGACGATGGCCTTAACATTAAACTATGGGCTCCAGATGAAGCGTTTTGAATTTGACAAAGCTGATGTGGTATCGGTTTGTCACGAGACAAATCTGCTAGTTTGAAGATACAGTCAATGGATTTTACAATTTTTGTGTCAATATCAATAGGTGATATAGCTATTTCTTTTTTATAAAATAATCCTCTTGACAAATACCTTATCAATATTTGAAATTATCAATGTTTCCAAATTATATTGAGGTGATGTAAAATATTCTGAAGATAAAAAATGGCCAAGGTAATTATTTATCAAGGGATTCTAAGGACGGGAATGTTATTGCTATCTCTATTTTGGAATTAGGATCTTTTGTATTTGACCATGGACCAGCACCTTGACAGTGGATTTTCTTGACCATCAAATCACGTATTAAAATTGGAGGATGATTGTATATTTAAGTAACCAAAGGGAGAAATCTCATTTTAAACAATGTATTTTACAAATAGACATTTCACATGGTATTCTTTCCTTAAAATTGGAACCATAAATTCACATTTTTCACTTTCCTTCAAACATCTATATATATATAAAATTGAATGTCTGTCTGTCTGTTTGTTTGTTTGTTTGTACTCTATAGATTCAAAAACCATACATCCAATCGCCGTGAAATTTTGGGATATTATTAGGTATATCCCCGGGAAGGTTTTTGAAAAATAATTTCCTGAATATCTTGAATATCCTTAGAGTTATTTGCAGATTTGTAGATTTAACTCGCAAGCAGCGCCCCCATTGTGACGATGATAACAAGTTTTCTTATCACTAAGTTTGTTATCTTAAATATTATTTATCAAAAGTAAGATTATCTCAGGATGACACGGCAATGTGACACGGGAGAAAATGTTCACTAGATAAAACTATGATTTTCTAATGTAGAAAATTAGGAATGACAAAATTCAGGATGACACGGCACACAGGGACCGGGAAAAAATGTTCACTTTATCGAGAGATTCAAATTTACGAGTTTCAAATTATCAAAATATATCTTTTTTTTTAATAAGTTTTTAGAGAATTGTTTTAACAAATGTTCGCTAGACAAACCTTCACTCGGGTAAAACCCCGGGCGAAGCCGAGTACATTTTATAAGTTTATAGAGAATTGTTTTAACAAATTTTCGTTAGACAAACATTCACTCGGGTAAAACCCGGGCGAAGCCGGGCACATCCGCTAGTTTTTGATAAATACAAACACTTGCTCTTTCCCTCTCATGACTACAGTTTTCATCGTATGAAATTGAAAGTTTGTACTATACTGTTTAAGGCCCTAGCCGAAGCCATGGTATAAAGGTTGGCATTTTGTTGAATTAACTAAAGTGATGTTGTAGCTCATTATTTATCACCACCATTACGTTTAATAGTAGGTGATAAACTCAATGGATTATTTTAATGATTATTTAAAGGGAGAACTTTTTATTATGATAACATATTAATAATATAAAATACACATTCATAGAAAACTTAAAGGATTTTTTACCTTTTAGCATGTATATCGGGATTATGGCCTTAGCTATTAAAGATATTTGGTACAGAGTGATTTTTATTGAATACGCACGAAATAACCAAATGTGAACAATATCTCCTTTGGAGATGATCACCAACTTATCAGGGAACTGTTTAGGTGTAAAGCCTTCATTTAGAAGAACAAAGTTTCCCTGCTGCCAGTAATCCATGTCTTTACGTTTACGTTTAAGAGAAACCATCTTGCATTGGGGCGAAGTGCCGCGACGAAGTACTTGTCACATATAGAAATCGGGAAATTCCAAATCGCTAACTTCTCCGACCGTTTCCTATAAAGAAATGTTTTCAGAAGAGTGGCCCCAATGGTGAGGCCCTCTTCAACTAGGCGCTCCACCAGAATTAGCCGAATAGCCCAAACAAAGGCTGATCTGACATCTTCATTATTTGTAATACTGATGATTTTCCAAGCATTTCGCCCAGGGCCTTAGTGTCGTCCACCGAGGATAGATTGAGCCTCTACTCCACAAAGCATAACTGGTCAAAGGTGGCTGCAGCTTACCTGGAATTACTCAGGGTCTGCTACTGTTTGCTGTATTGCAGCTCTGTAACAGCATACCTCTTTGGTGGTTAAGATGGCTTGGCTGCCCTGTCATGGGTGGTGTTGATTTGGTGAGATGTGCCAGGCTGAGGCCTACGAGCCTGTTCAGACGAAGACGATATATTCTTATTTTCCTTTTGCGTTTCATCTGATCATCTTATTCTGATTATTCTACTCCCAATATCTGAGCCCAATCCCGGTTTGTTGGGTAATAATGCAGATTTACTTCTATCAATTTGGTCGAATCCTCATAATTTTCATTAATTCTTGGTTCAGCTTAATCCAAAAATCAAATATTTTCTGCTGATTTATCAGAAATACTATAGTATTCTGAACTGTTGATTACGCCATTATGTAAGGAATTTTTCCGGCTTCTGCCGATACCTCAATGCATTGTAAATATTTATCTTGATCAGCTTTATCATCCAATAATCGTGGAACTCACGCGCCTCGTGGCCGTACGGTTAAGAGAGAAAGAGAGACAATTAACATAAATTTATTTTTAATTAAAAAAGCAAATATTGGATCAAAATATGATTTATTTTAACAATATTTCAGTTGGCTGAACGCCAACCTTTATCAAGGTGTTATAACATTTTAAAGTGTGTAAACAACAAACCTAGCGCCACATAACGTCAACAGCATTAAGTTTTTAAAATATTTTGTTATATTCAATTTATTTACCCTTTGCATATACAGTTCGACTAAAAAGTAAATGAAAACGAGAAATTTACAATGATGTGATGACAATTATATTGATAACTAGACGAATGACCCGGGCAACGCCCGTGTTTTACCCGATTAGATATTTTTATTCCAATACTATTTGTTACAATTATAAATTGGAGCCGTGGATGTCACTCTTGTGAAACGTCCCGCTCCAAACTTTACATGTACATTAGGTCAGCTGGTATTACCCCTCATTTTCACCGCTAGAGGCGCGAGCGAATTGACTTTTTGTAAATACACATAATTATAAAGATAGAAGCTTCTATAGAAGATAATGATCATAATGATGATGCGCGCGCATCCGTGACATGAGGAATTGAGGAATTGATTGAGGAGGAAAGACGGTCGTGACTATATATGTTGATAATAATAATATAATAATAATAATTATTATTATTAACATTCGATAATGATAATGATCATAATGATGATGCGCGCGCATCCGTGACATGAGGAATTGAGGAATTGATTGAGGAGGAAAGACGGTCGTGACTATATATGTTGATAATTAGATATATATTGATGAGGCTGAAGTGGGGATATAAAACTCAATTTATTGGTAGGTTGCAGTACATTGTCCTGGTGGGCTATGGTCACCATGGCCCGTTCCAGGGCTGGGCTTGTGGTCCGGTTCTGGAGGGTTGTTGAGGTCCGATTCTCTGCGGTATAGCCGTTGGGAGGGTTAGATCTGGTACAAGACATCTTCGTTCGCCGGGCAAGGATAAAAAGAAAAAAAAAATAAAATAAAAAATGCACGAAGGTCCAACGATAACTGGCACGTTGTGTTTGTAAGCATTCCGCGAAAACGGTGGTCCGTGGTCAAATACAACTTGTGCCTGTTATCTCTGTGGTGTCGTTTCTCTGATAAATAAATAAAATAAACAAAATTTAAGATAATTTTGCAACGCCACGTGCATTTCCGGTCGGTTGCTTGTTGACACACAACACCACCCCCCCTCTTATCTTAGACTCGGTCCCTCGAGTCGCCGTTATCTTTCTAAAAATTCCTTAAGTCTCGACACGTGTGCTAACGTACTCTGGCGCCTACTATTTTCGTTGCGTCCGTCCTGTGGTCGTAACCTATACGTCGTTTCCTTGATTCTATCCGTTATTACGTACGGTCCTACGTATTTCGGCAGAAATTTCTCCGTTTTCCCTGGTTTCCTGCGAGACGACTCCAGTAGTACCAGGTCGCCCACTTCAAACTTCCGGAAGCGGTCACGGTTCGCAAGGTCATACTGACACTTTGTCATCATCGTCCGGTCTCGGTAGTTTTCGTCGGCAATTTTCTTTAATCTCTCGTTTTCTAAAATGCGGTTGGTCACGTATTCGTCGTAAGTTTTTACTGGCTCGTCGACGGTTGGTAGTCCTACGTCTAGGGACGTCCTCGGTTCTACGCCAAATATCAACTTATGCGGTGTCACCTGTGTCGACGACTGAATGGACGAGTTATACGCAAAAGTCGCCGTTTTTACGAATCTCGGCCATTCGGCGTGATCGTCATCGAGATAGATTCTGATGCCGTTTTTTATGATGCCGTTGAGTTTTTCGCATAAGCCATTTGTTTGCGGATGTGCCACGGAAGCCATAATGTGTTTAATACCGTACAACCGTGTAAAGTCTCTAAAAGTACTCGAATCGAAAGATTTGCCTTGATCGGATATTATGCATTTCGGAGTACCAAAAACGTAGAGCAGATTGTCTGAGAGTGCGTTGCACGTGGTTTCCGCCTTTGTATCTTTTACCAGGATTGCGAGTGCGTATTTACTAAAATGGTCTACGATCGTTAGAATGTGTTCGTAGCCTTCTACCGATTTTTTGAAAGGACCTTGGTGGTCTATCCCAACTCGTTCCCAGATGTCTGTTGCTGGTGGTAACGGTTCTAGCGGGGCTGCGGGTTTGAACCTCTGTGGTTTGAAGGCCTGGCACACTTTGCACGACCGAACGTATTTCCGCACGTCTTCTTCCAGACCTTTCCAGTAGAACCGTTGCTTAATACGGTGGACCGTCTTCGCTACCCCCATGTGTCCTGCCTCGGGTATATCGTGCGCTGTTTTCATTATTTCGGATACGCTTTGCTTTGGTGCTACGACCAACCATTGGTTACCTTGTGTTGCATGGTTCTTTTTATAAAGGATCCCGTTTATTTTTTTATATTCGTCCCGTGTTTTAGCGTCTGGTAGTTTCCCGGTAATATCGCGGCAAAACGTGTCTTCCTTTTGTCCGTTTTCGTCGATCCGTACTGTGCATGCCGTTAAATCGTTGAAGTTGTCTTCGACGTTCGTATCTTTTTTGTGGAACGGGTTGCGTGAGAGTGCGTCCGGTGCAACGTTCTTCCTCCCTGCGCGGTGGACTATTTCAAAGTCGTGCTCCATGAGTTTTAACCCCCATCTAGTAAGTCTTGAGCACGGGTCACGTACGTTAGCTAGCCACGTTAACGCGCTATGGTCGGTTACGACTTTGAATTCTCTCCCGAAGATGTACGGCCGTAACTTTTGTAGAGCCCAGACTATTGCTAAACACTCTAGTTCTGAGATACCATATTTACTCTAGTGTTTCGATGTCGTTCTCGACAAGTAGTGGATCGGGTGCAAAAACCCGTCATTGTCCGGTTGCATTAGCACCGCGCCTAATCCCACGATTGATGCGTCCGTATGTATTTCTATTCTAGCGTCTGGGTTGAAGTGTGCTAGAATTGGCTCCTCAGTCAATTTTTTTTTTAAGGTTTCGAAAGCTTCTATTTCGGCCGGACCTATCACGAATTTCTTATCTTTTTCCGTTAAACACGTCAGCGGTTTGCTTATCTTTGAAAAGTTTTTTATGAAACGGCGATAATAGCCGCAAAGTCCCAGAAACGAACGAACTTGCTTGACATTTTTCGGAATCGGAAATTCCTTAACCGCCTCGATCTTATCAGTAGCCGGTTCTACGCCGTTTTCCGATACCACGTGTCCCAAAATTGGTAACTTTTGGTAGGCGAATCTACATTTTGATGGTTTTAGGGATAAGCCTGCCCCGCGGAAACATTCTAGAACATTTGTTAACCGCACGTTGTGTTCACGTATGTCTCTTCCGTACACGATGACGTCATCTAGATAAACCAAAACTCGGACCATTTCAATTCAGCTAACAGTGTATCCATGATTCTTTCGAAATGACCCGGTGCCCCGGTTAAACCAAAGGGTAACACTTGAAACTCGTACAACCCGTTACCTGTCGTGAACGCTGTAATTGGCTTGCTTGTTTCGTCCAGTGGACACTGCCAATAACCGCTAACAAAATCCGTGTGAGAGAAATACTTCATTCCCGCTAAACGGTCCAGGCAGTCGGTGATATCCGGTAATGGATATGAGAATTTTTCGGTTACGTTGTTAACTTTTCTATAGTCCACACAAAATCTATAGGATCCGTCTGATTTTTTAACCAAAACGACCGGGCTCGCCCATGGAGATGTTGATTTCCTAATAACTCCTTTTTCACACATTTCTTTAACCTGTTCTTCTATAATATCACGTTCCTTAGGACTGCGGCGATAGGCTTTTTGTCGAATTGGTTCCGTGTTCGCTTTAAGTTTAATGTGGTACGGTTCGATATCTGCCGCCTTATTCCACTCTTCTGAGAAAAGTTCCCGATACCTGTACAATACGTCCAGTACGTCGATTTTTTCGCTGTCCGATAGCTCCGGGTTTATATCGAACTTCTGTGGTTCGTATTTGCACGTGGCCGTCGTACTGTATCCCACCTGTTCACTTAGGAAAGAAACATTCGCTATTTCCCCGCCGGATCGTAACAAGCACGAGTTTGCTACCAACCGCACCGCTCGTTCCTAGTATTTATGACATCAATGAATATCTCGGATACCGTTTCGGAAACGTGTACTGATGGTATTAGTAGCCCCGTTCTTCTTACGCAGTCGGGGTGGGGTTCTAAAATGCCCGCCGTTACTGTTGGCCCTTTTAACTTAACCCTCGTTTTACAACGTGGTGCAATTTCAAGGTCGTCTAGTATGCAGTACTTTTGTTTGGGGTTTTTCCGATCGTTCGTAATTGTGCCTAACCTCTCGAGTTCCCGTTCTTCGTTTAGTTCTACCACGTGGTCGTCCGTGCCTATTTTTGGCCTATACAATTCTACCGATTCGTCTCTAAACATAATTTTGCAATGATAGTTTGTTAGAATATCGACGCCGAAGATAATCTTTTCCCCGTTTCCTGGAATTATGGTGAACCTGCCACATATGTCGAAACCATCAATGTTGACCTCCAAGTATGTGCACGTGTTCGAGACTACTGACCCACTTATTCCCCGTATAAGTAATTTTGAAGGCATTCTAGCACATCCTAGTGCGTTTGCTATTCCTTCGTCTATGCAGCTAACATTTGCCCCTGAATCGAAAATCAGTTTGCCTACACGTGTCTCATTGATATGCGTGATTAAACAGAAATTTGTCATACCTGTCCAACGAATTTTTCCATTGCTGTACCCCCTATTTCTAAAGTGGATTTTTCTATTGGTACCTTATTTAATGTCTGTTTCTCGTTAACCCCCGGTTGTCCTTTAACCCTGAAGATTATGCGATTGGTGTTACCAGTAACCTCGGAAAATACACGTGGTACGCTCTCTACACTATTTGAAACTTCCACCACAGGATTAGAGGCAAAATTGTACTTACCACGTGGCCTCCTTTTCGGGCAATCCCAGTGTTTGTGCCCCGTCTGGTAACAAGTGAAGCATCTTGGCGTCCCGTCCGGTAGCATAAATCTTCTTGCTTTCTCCATTGGCGTTTCGGTCCTTGGATTTCGTCCTTGTTTTTGTTCCCACTCTTCCGCCGTCCTCGTAGTTGTTTCCCAACTCGTCGTTGTACCTGCCTCCGTCCGTTCCTTGTTCCATTTATTCGTCTCGTCGAGGAATTTCGCCGCCTGTAGGAAGTCGGCCTCTTCTGGGTTCCGCGTGGTACTCCACGAGGCTGCCAGTAGTAGGCAGTCTTTTGGAGCCAATGCCCACAATGCCTCCTTGCTTGAATTAAACGGCGAAAACTCACCTGCCGTCGCGTGGGCCGTAATCAGGTTCATCAGGTATTTCCCCGTATCTTCCGTGGACTGGGGCCGTCTCATTTTCTTTAATTCGTTGCCCCTACTACGTGCCCGGCCGTCGTTCCTTGGGTAGCAAAGCCTCAGCGCTTCCAGGACGTCTTCAAGTGCAGCTGAAGGGTCAAACCTGCACTTGATGAATTCGCGGCCGTCAAGTGGAAGCCGCCGTCCTAGGGCCTTTGTCCAGTCTCCCTTCGGTACCTTGCTCGCCGTCAGCCACGTCTTGAATTCCTCCACGTGGTCCTCGATGTCTTCCTCCTCCGGGTTGAAACACGGCGTCTCTCCGTAGCCGATATTTATGTTCGCTGCTTGAGGTGCTGGGCCGACACTGCTCTCCACCATGTGATGAGGCTGAAGTGGGGATATAAAACTCAATTTATTGGTAGGTTGCAGTACATTTTCCTGTAGGGCTATGGTCACCATGGCCCGTTCCAGGGCTGGGCTTGTGGTCCGGTTCTGGAGGGTTGTTGAGGTCCGATTCTCTGCGGTATAGCCGTTGGGAGGGTTAGATCTGGTACAAGACATCTTCGTTCGCCGGGCAAGGATAAAAAGAAAAAAAAAATAAAATAAAAAAATGCACGAAGGTCCAACGATAACTGGCACGTTGTGTTTGTAAGCATTCCGCGAAAACGGTGGTCCGTGGTCAAATACAACTTGTGCCTGTTATCTCTGTGGTGTCGTTTCTCTGATAAATAAATAAAATAAACAAAATTTAAGATAATTTTGCAACGCCCCGTGCATTTCCGGTCGGTTGCTTGTTGACACACAACAATATAATGTACAGTGAAAATGTGCATGAGTTCTCTGCCACCGTTTCAGAATCTGATGGAAAATCGCCAGAGAGTCTTAAACGACCCCAGGCATTCTTTGACACGAAGAAAACGTAGATCGCGTACTTCGCTACTAAGATGGTAATGGCGTAGTCCTCGAGGCCCATCGCGAAGATCCTGGGCTGCTAATTAACTTCGGCCCCTCTGCATTCTTATGATTTTAAAGAAAAATTCAACAAACATTAAACCTGAACGAATTCAATTTTTTTGTAAGCATTCTTTTGAAATGGTATCGGTGCTACTTCTATACAACATTTTTGGCGAAAACATAGGGTTTTGAGAATGAAACTTACTATATTTTATATATATACCTTTTGTGTTAAATTAATAATAATAATTTAGGATTAAAATGTCACAAAATCTTCTTCTGACATAAATCCTGAAAATTAATTAGAATAAAGATGGATATTTAGCCGATACTACTATTAAGATGGGAGCTGTCTTGGGGATTGGCGCCCTTTGCTCGCTACTCCTTCTAAAGAGGAAGAAGTGTCCCATTGCGATAGGACTAGTCACAGAACTGGGAATTGACATGTCCAACTGCTGGCATGAAATAAAGGCCTCAGCTTCTTACCCCAAGTGGTGGCATCCAACAGTAACTCTCTGGAAGTTTCTATTAAATAGCTCTATTTAACTGCCTAGTTTTTATTATTTTCCATTACACAAAATATTTTCTATACTTATTTGCAACAAGAAAGCTCCGTTTCTCAAATATATTGTTACGTAGAAAGAAAGTCACATTCAAGAATGAAGGGTGAATGTTCTAGAACGTTTAAGAATCATGTAGAAAAAGCGGAAGACAACTGATTGGCCAATCTAAAGCTATTGCGCAACGCTCGGTGCTGGCGGGTTTCTGATTGGCTGACAACCGTGACCGTTCTGGAAAGATCTACTTCGGGATACATAGGGATGAGAAACTCATGCCAGGGGGTAAGAAAGATAAGAAAGAGAGGTCGAAGAACGAAACTACGTGGTGGACTCCAAGCAAGCTACTGTCTCAAGAGGTCGGACTGCTGCTTACCGCCGACGCCGTGTACTTCCTGGAAGATTCTAGAAGGTTCTACGAACTTCTGTCTCCTGTTCTGCTCCTGCCTCCCTCACGGAATTTCTCATAAGTAGTGACAACTCCCAGAAATTTCGCCATTTAAATCTCCAGACCGCTCCACTATTATATTAGACTGTATTGTTATATACCCAGCATATTGAATATAGTAAATTTGTGTTTTGAAAGAACTATTTAAACTTTCCTCTAGAACTGTAGAATGTGTATCAAAATGAAATATTTTATGCACCGAGCTGTCTGTTAGACAAGCTCAAGCGATCAGCAACTTTTTAGTTGCACGATCAGAAGTTGCCTTTTTCTTAATATATCCATCTGATCCAAATAGAATTTCACTTTTCACTATTTTCAGAATTTCAATAAATCTTTATTTGTTTACAAGTACGTTTCGAACAGTGGACATTTTTATATTTTAGAAATATAAAGTTCTCACAACTTTCTACCATTGAAATGAGCTAAATGCAGAATATGGTAATGATGGGTCATAACTATAAACAATTAGAGCTCCTAAAGAAACAAATCAATGGATATTTTCAAACAATGCAGGCGACCTATCGACTAACTTAGCAGCAGATTTTTCGATGGCCAAAATCACAAAGCCAGGTTAGTTGGTCGCTGATAGGAAGTAAATCATCTTTCCAATATATTCGGATATCAAGAATATACCGTGAAATTATTCAAATTGCAAAGCGAACCTGAAATTTTAATTCCTAGAGCAAATTTAAATCAGAATAATTAATATAAATGAAGACAAAATAATATTTGAAAAATCCAATTGAAAGCCTTCAAATAATATTCTTCAACAACTTTCCCTACTTTTAAAACCTCTTAGCAAAACCAGATCAATTGAAAACGGAAAATATTTTTAGAAGAACCCAATGTAGAAATGGACAGTTTTATTTAACAAAAATATTCATAACGTCAGCCAATAAATATTAAAATATCAGTTTTATTATGGATATACCGCAACTTTGGGATATTAGTTTGTAATTATGTAAATAAAATATATGTTATATATATATTTATTCGGTTTTTATAAAACTTTCTCGAAGAATTGTAAACAATTGGAATATCAAGAGGGACAAAATACGATACAATATTGTCCACAACAAGAGAATATAAATATAAAAAAATATTGAAAGGTAAATGTCATCTACACAATACAAACAAATAAATATTATAAAGACTATACATCAATATATTACATACATATAATTCCGGTAAATATATCCCACGAATCATGCTAAGTCTGTATTCCGAAAATTTTCCATTCATCATCATTTTCATATGTACATATGCGCCATTTCTGAATTATTGTAATCTATTTCCGAATATATTTAATTTTTTTTAGTATTGTATATATCTATTTCATATAAGAGATGAATTATAATTTTCTATTTCTGAAAGTGAAGAGTATTTGTCTATATTTGAAGGTATTGTATTTGTTTATATCTGAAAGCATTGCTTCCCCCCTATATTTGGAAGTAATGTGTTTGTCTAATAATGAAATTATATTGTATTTGTATATATCTGAAAGAATTGTAATTGAGTGTATCTTAAAGTTGTGTATAATTATTATTATATCTGAAAGGTATTGTATTTGTCTATATATATCAAAAAGTATTTTTTTTTTTGTTTATCTGAAAGATTGTATTTGTTTATATCTGAAAGTATTGTGTATTTGTCTATATATGGAAGCATTGTTATTGTTTATATCTGAAAGTATGGTATTTGCTTATATCTGAAAGTATGATATTTGTTTATATCTGAAAGTATTGTATTTGTTTATATATCTAAAAATGCTGAAATTGTTTATTTATGAAAGTATTATTATTTTTTATTTTGAAAGTATGGTATTTGTTTATTTATGAAAGAAGGTTATTGTATTTTTCATTTTTTAAAGTATGGTATTTGTTTATATCTGAAGTATGGTATTTATTTATATATGAAAGTATGTGTATGGTGTTATGCCTTGTTATAAATAAGAAGATACTCTTACCTTAAGGATTATATCTTAGTTTTATTTATTTAACTATTTACAAGGTAATTATTAAACTTATAACAGCTATGCCGGAACTTTCGCCAGCCTAAGGTGAACAAAACAGTATTACTATGATGATGATCACCTCACCGATGAATCCGCCGGGTTGTCAGATCGTAACTTATTCTCAACACACTTCCCCCTTTTCTTCTAGAGGTTTGGCCTGTCTGGCGGCTTTATCACGCGTCCACTCCTGGTCTTTACTGGTTCTGGTGATCTCTGGAATGTCCTCGGTTCACCGCCACAAGTAGTGTTGTCCCCAATAGATGAGAAGCACTGACTCATCTCAGGAGACTCCATCTCTTCTTCTTCCATGTCAATCTTTGCACCCTGTGGGTTTGGTAGTAGGTGGAATCTATTTCTTCTTAAAATTTCTTTTGGAGAGTTGACTATATAAGATCTTGGACTTCCAGCGTCTTCAATTACCACACTGGGAACTCTCAATTCATTCACCCAAACTCTAGTTCCTTCATCCAGATGGGTCAATTCTCTTGCACGATGATGTATATCAAAATGGGTTTTCTTTTTGTGCCGTTGATTTTTTTCTCTCATATCTAGATTTTCAAGATAAGGTATTCTTGACTGGAGTTGAACTGGTGATATCGGCACAGTTGTTCTGAGTTTCCTGTTCATGCATAGTTCAGCAGGGCTGTACCCATTTTCCAATGGAGCGGTTCGATAACCAAGAAGAGAAAGATATGGATCTCTTCCTTTCTTCAATTGGTTTTTGATATTCTACACCATCGATTCGATGAAACCATTGCTTTGAGGAATTCTGGGACTAGATGTTGTGTGGTGGAAACTGTATTCTTTTGCAAATTTTTGAATTCTAACCCAAACTGTGGTCCGTTATCTGATCTAACCTCTTCGGGTATTCCATGGCGAGCAAAAATTGACTTGCAATGTATAATTGTTGAATGTGTTGTTTGATCCTCCAGCAATGCCAACTCTGGGAATCTAGAGTAATAGTCTGCAATTAGAAGATAGTATTTGCCCTTTAAGTAAAAATGGTCGATTCCCACTTTCTCCCATGGCCTGCTTGGGAAATCAGAAACAATTAATGGCTGCTGGGGATTAGATCTTTCTTCAATACAATTTAGGCAGTTCCTCACAAGTTCTCCAATTTCTTGACTGATTCTGGGCCACCACACAGATGATCTGGCACGGCCTCTACATTTTTCGATGCCAAGATGACCTTCATGGAGGCTGTTTATAACCTTTGATCTGAGAGACTTAGGAATATAAATCCTGGAATTCCTCATTAGAAGACCATCTATGACAGACATTTCATATCTGAGAAACCAAACGGCATTTGCTTCTGCAGAAAGCTAATTCTTTGTAGGCCAGCCCTTTTTACAATAGTCTTTTATTTCTCTACACTGTCTCTCTTCATTTTGATTTTGCCAGATTTCTTTCATATTTTAATCCTTGAATGGATGACATGAAGTGATCTGTTGAACAAAACTACAGATTTAATTCTCCAGATCTTTTTCATGCGATATCTTAATTGGGTTTCTGGACAAAGCATCAGCAACAACAATGTCCTTGCCTGGCGTGTGATGAATGCTATATGAGTAGCGCATCATCCGAAGTCGTAGTCGCTGTATGCGTGGTGTCATTTCATCTAGAATTTTGGTTGAAAATATTGGAATGAGAGGTTTATGGTCAGTTTCAATGGAAAATGTATTTCCCATCAGATAGTCTTGAAATATTTCACATGCCCAAACTATTGCTAGATATTCTTTCTCAATTTGAGCCCATTTCTTTTCAGTTTCAGACATAGTCCTGGAGGCATATGCAACTGCTTTTTAGGTATCCATCTTCAGATTTTTGTGAAAGCACTGCTCCTAGTCCATATGAAGAGGCATCTGCAGACAATGTAGTTGGTAGATTGGGGTCAAAAAATGTTAGTGTTGGAGAAGTTGAAAGAAGTTTCATCACTTTTTCAAACGTTTCCTCCTGAGCACTATCCCATCTCCAATCATTTCTCTTTACTAGGAGTTGATTAAGTGGGTAGAGGATAGTTGAAAGGCCCGGTATAAATATACCTGTGAAGTTCACCATTCCCAGGAATCTGCGCACTTCAGAAATGCTTGAAGGTGATGGAAACTCCCCGATGGCCTGGACTTTGTTTGGATCAGGTAGCACTCCTCTTTCTGTAATCAGGTGACCAAGAAATTTGATTTCCTTCACTGAGAAGATGCATTTCTCTTTATTCAGGGTCAGTCCTGAATCTTGAAGCTTCCTAAGGACGCATCTTAACCTTTCATCATGTTCTTCTAGTGTAGCTCCCCAAATCACAATGTCTTCCATGTGACAATTTACTCCAAATTGGCTCTCCAGTAGATTGCTTATCTTTCTCTGGAATACCTCAGGTGCAGAAGAAATTCCAAAGGGTAGCCGTTTGAATCTGTATCTGCCAAATATTTGTTCATTTATGAAAGTATCATATTTGTTTATTTGTGAAATAATGGTATTTGCACATATATGAAAGTATTGTGAAGTATTTCTGTTTTATATATTTATTTATATAGTTTTAAAATTAAAATTCAAAATTATTTTGAAATATTGAATGTATATTTTCTCAAAAATTGTTCTATAATTTATTCAAGTTCCAATTTCTTTCTTCAACGTTTAAATATTTTATAAATTACATTATTAGTATTTGTATATATATGCTATTAAATTTGTTTTCGGTGAATTTTTATATTTGTAAATAAACATTGGTTCAATTAACGAATTCAGTATTCTTTTGTGTATAACCCAATATTTTTATTTATCACCACTTATTTCATTTTAATCTTTTAATTTTTAATTCTTTCAAGAGAGAATATTGTTAAAACTAAAATGCTTTAAAATGGATTTGTGAACGATAATTAATTTTGTATTCATATGTTAACATACTGTCAGTCCAGACCTTAAAACCCTGAAACTTTGCACCTAGGCTCAATCAGATAACAATGATTGTTCATAAAATATCAAACATCTATGCGGATTTCTATCCGCATTTATGTTAAATATAAAATTAGGCAGAGATTTAATAAACAAAAGATGGAAATAAAAACCTTTCACAAATAAAAATAAAGACTATATGAAAATATAAAGGTGTAAAATAATCAGAGAAAACATGTTAAATAACGGAAAGTAAGATAAAGCGAGCAAACGAATGAAAATGTAAGAAATTGGTGTAATACAAATGAATAATTTATGGCTGAAATTATTTAAGATATATAGTAAAAAGTAATCAATTTATAAAAAGGAAAGTATGAATAAAAGAATATATAATATTTATATTTCAAATGATTAATATTGCCTTGGTGTTTAATTGAATATAAATAAATGTTAAGATAGCTAATAAAAAGAAGTTCGAAATAATAGTACAATAATCGTGAGTGAGAAAGTAGAAATTATTTATTCTGCTCTCTAAAGTGAATGCATTTTTTATATCGATCAGAAGAGAAGAAAATATATTTATCAAAAACATATTAAGCAAATAATTGATTCAAAAATATTTAATAAAAAGGCTCACAATAAAAGGTGCGGCGAACATAAGAAATTCACACTTCCAGCTACAATATAAAATATATTTTTTGACTAAAGATAAAAGTGACAAAGGAAGACATTATAAATATTGAACTTTATTTTATATGAAGTTACTCGTTATCAAGCTTTAGTGCGCTTTTTCAAATTTCACATAAAATTATATCCAACATGTGATGAATTTCGCTACAGCCTCATATTTCAGTTTAGTTTATATTTTTAATTATGATGTATTAGCGCGCCATCTGTTATGGAAATTCGAATCTATTATAGACGCAGTAGATATTGTTTAATTTTTAAAAGAATCATACGCGTCTATAATATTTTTAATTGTTTATTGTTGGCTATATATTTATAAAGAGAGATAGGGATCTCTGAAAGCATCATTTTTCACACAAACCTTATTTCCCTCTATATTAAAAAAAATGCATCTTCTTATATAGAAGTTTTTATATTTCTCAACTAAGAATACTATTTCGAGACATGAGTCAACGAAATGGGTGTGCTGGTTCCATATTTTTCCAAATTGCACCAAAAGAATAGATAGAGAGAGGTGTATATTTAGAAAAAAGGCATTCTTGAATATTCGCTTCAAGGCCTATATTTGGGGCATCATTTTATTCGTGTTCTGATTAGTTGTATAT
The DNA here is from genome assembly GCA_030710605.1 of Cordylochernes scorpioides. Lineage (NCBI taxonomy): Eukaryota > Metazoa > Arthropoda > Arachnida > Pseudoscorpiones > Chernetidae > Cordylochernes > Cordylochernes scorpioides. Next base: position 68,325,246 of record CP092875.1, on the reverse strand, counting down.
GGTCAAATGACAATAACTGATTGGATTTTTTGGCAATTGTAATATTGTAACAAATTATTTCATGCAAAGCAATGTATAACGCGGCATCTAAATATAACAAATGAAGACATTAAGAGACGCGAATGTTTCTTTTCACTAATAAAAAAATTCTACTGTCCTTACTACGATGAAAATAAATTGTGAGGGCTTTGCTCATCATTGATGAACCCTCCCAGCGGTTTTGCCAATTTATTCTACCAGACTACCTCTTTAGAGCTCTAATACTGTAATGGATCATTTTGCTTATATGTGCTATACTTAAGGGGGAATCTTAGAAATGGTATTTAAGAAAACTATGGACATAAGCTTTTAAGACGGTAGAATTACATTTAAAAAATTGCATCAAGCAATGCTCTTTCTTAAACAATAACGATAAGGCCAGTTAGGCATAAATTAATACAGAACGATAACGCTCCATCTATATATAACAAATTAAGACATTAAGAAGCGAATGTTTCTTTTCAAAAATAAATAAAAATTATTTTATGAATATATTTTCCCACCTCTTGATATTTTTATATTTCTCAACAAAAATATTAGGTATTTTAAAGGTTTTATTTGTCTTTGGACTAAATATATTTAGTATTTCTTTGGGGGGTCGGTGGAAGGCTGGTTAAACCGTTTGGTTTACGACCACTACGACCCGGGTTCGATCCCCGCATTGGACACTTTTTTCTGTTAAAAAAAAAAAAAAATGCTCCAATGGCCCCCCGATTCTTGCAAAAGTCCAACCCCACCAGCGAGTGCAAGTAACCAAACGGGGCTCTGGCACATTTGTAAGTGCAAAGTCGAACTGCTTTCACATGTGTAGACATGTGGTGCGCTTACAGTAAAAAAGCAGTCGCTAACTACCCACCATGATTATCATGGCCTGTACCTGGTGTACTAGGGATAAGCAAAAAAAAAAAGTATTTCTTTTTCTTAATTTATACATGTGATGATCTTATAATTTTGTTATTCATTTTGAAGTGTAAAACTGTGGGAAATCTCAGAGCTGGCTTTATATCTATTGACCCATTCATAGACCCGGATAATGGTGATTTAGTATATAAATGCTAGCAGAAAAACTCTTTGTCTAATTTATCCGCGGTTAAAGTTTGCCAAACGACTATTGAATTATCAAATCTTGTTCAATATGATTGTATTTCGCTCATTCTAATTTGTAATCGTGTTTATAATAATAAACTTGGGACATAACAATACTCACAGTATAGTGTTTCTAATTTACTCTTTATAAATAATTAAAAGATTTTAACACATGAGGTAACATAGTTATTCTATGTGGTTCAGTGTGCTGTGAAATTCTGGATTCTGTGTCACTCCAATGTTCCTACTTCAGTGAAACTCTAGTAGAAGAGAAAAGATGTCATAATCTAAATCTACTCCTTGACCAAGAAGGCTGTGATTTACTACAAGAATTAGCAGGTCCAGTCTACATGTGAGTAATGTTCCTCCATATCTAGCTGAGACAATTGGGATGGACAACGTGGGTGACAAAGGTAACTTAAACTGTGAGTTCTAAGATATAATTTACCCTATGTGAACGGAATTGGTAGCAGCTAGGGAATGCTTAGATGCTTTTTTATCAAATGTTTAGTTTGGTCGACTGATCATTTGAAGAAATATATATTTTTTAAAGATTGCCAAAATATTTTCAAGTAAATTTTATATGAAAATATCACTGTAATACATTGATGTATAGATAGAAAAGTCAAATTTCACATTGAAATAGTCTAAAAATTCATTACAAAGTATTGTGGTTTTATCATCAACCTGAGTCCTCTCCTCAAATAAAACAATAAATAGATAAGTTTAAGTTTTATCCTCTTTTTGACAGAATAAGTGAGATTTATTTCAAAAATCAATATCCTCACAACAAAGTTTCCATCTACATTTCGGCCGTGAAATTAGCCTAGCGATATTGCCAAATAAACCTCTCTGTAACTTTCTGAAGATTTATTGAATCCCTTGTGGACATCGTGGAATCCCAAGATCGATGAGCCATTATGCTGAAACCATTATCTCGGTCACCCCTTGTTTTCATTCCCCGCTTCTTGAACAGCCCCGTTACATATCTAATGTGTTAAGATCCGTGGTAGAACCCTTCAATCTAGGCCTGTGAAATGCTTTGTTTCAGCAGGATAATGCACGAGCGCATGATGCTGTAATTGTACAGAATTTCATACTTACAGAATGGTTTCTGAGCGACTGTCTTCACCACACCCCAGTTGCTACTGTCGATGAACTATGATATTATGTTGGGGCTGTATGGGATGTTTCTCCCTGTAAATGCCATTTATTCTCTACTTGACTCAATGCCTTTGTGTAAAAGTGCTGTTGTTGCTGCCAAAATAGTTCTTCTGGGGGAACCGATTTCTTAGTATCTACATATCCGAATTTCTTGTAATTCAATTAACTTGTCAATCCAAAACTATTATAATTGTGTACATATGGCATGGCCAAGATGCCTTTGCTTAACGATTTTATTGAATCCGAAAATATGAAATATGAATTAAATAAATTAACTTTAGAAGAAAAACAAAAATACAATTTAGGTGTGCTAAGCATAATAACGGTTTTTATTAAATTTTAAATGGCTACTTTGAAGAACAACACAAATGGAATTTTTCAAAGCTTCTTCCCTAACAGCATACCAAAATATTTCCGGGCAAACATTCATAATTCACATTTCGATTCATGGAAATTTCGGAATATTTTGAAGAAAAATTAAAACAGTGGAAGACTCGAGTTTTTTTTTTTTAGACATGAGAAACAAACCTCAATGCATCTTTTACTGGATTGTCCTGTTTTTCAGGACTATAAATACAAAAATAATTTAATAGTAACCAATCCAAGTATTTTTATTTTTAGTGGTGGTGGTTTAAATAAAAAAAGTATATAGAATTTAATACATTTTGCAGATATATTTTGAATTATATAGCAATACATATTTTATAAGAAACTGATAATTTATATTATGTTGATTGTAGATATTGCCAGACATTTCTTCTTTTGTACACAGTTCTCTGTTCTTGTTAAGATTTAAGAGCTTTATTTGTGCTTAGAATGTTTAAACTCATTTTTCTCTTCTCTTTTAATAATAATAATAAATGAAAAATGTTTATGTAAATATTTGATGGCAATGTTTTTTTTTTAAATTTTCTCTTTCTTCTTGTTAACATCCTATGACTATTCTTTATGGCCTAAAATTATTGTAAATATTGCAAGAGTTCGAATGTGGACATAGCGCTTCCAATAGAAATAAATAAATCCCAAACTATAGAATTTTTTCATATATATATATATATATATTTATTGCATTAAATCCTTGTGTGTCATTTCTAATTTCAAGTTGTATATGTTATATTAGCGTCATATTTCATTAAAATAACTGGTAAATAGTTCAAAGAATATATTATTTCAATTTTAGAAGTACGAAAAGAGAGAGATAATCGATTTCAAACTTTTCCTTGGTAAATTATTTCTCTATATTTGGCAAACTTTTATTCACTTGGAGAGATCCAGGGTTTTGGTTTACCCATTTGCTAGAATTATATATATGGGTTTATTACTCCGCGTAAAATTATAATATTATAATCTTTGATATCAAATGATATATACCCAATAGATTTTTAATTATACATACTATATGAGCAGTCATTAGAAATGAATTCACACAATCTAACAACCCTTTATTAGATGTTATTGAGAGAATATTATTTATTAATGTCACCTTTAATAACTCGTTTTTTTTTAGGTTGACTGCTCCTGACCTTTCCCTCCAAATTGGAATTTCAGCTCCAGAAGAGGAATCTTACCTAACTGCGGTAATACAGAATATACCTTTTATAATATCAACTTCCTCAATGGTGTGTTTAAATTGACGATTTTGAAAGGATTATCACACTTACTAGAGTAGGGTTTAATCACATATTCAGTGCTAATAAAAAATAAAAATTGAAAGATATTTACCCCAAAAGAGAAGTACTTCAAATTACCAAAGGTTTTCCTTTTTGTTTGCGCTATTTATAATTTTTCATTTTAGTAATGGATTATCTAAAGGATTTAACTTCTTTATATGAATGAATGGAAAAAAATATAAAGACAAGGTTTTATACGAATGTGTGTGTGTGTGTGTGTGTGAACTACCTTAGGGATTACATTATCTTTAAATTCACAGCATCATTCACAAGGATTTGAAATTGTAAAATATCCTTTTGAATTTGATGGTCGCATAACACAGGTATAATAGAGCTTGTGTAAGTTATAAATCAAACCATGGCAAAAATACAAGCGGTTGTTGTGGCCCTTTGACTTATATGGCCCCAAAATCGTTTTGAAGACGCCTTATTATTTTGACGCCATTTGGTGGATCTTGTGCGCTACCCTTCAGGTTACACCCCTGTTTTTATATTGAAGGAAAAGGTACAAAAATACCTGTTAAACTGTGCAGCAGTATTGTGATGACTGTGGAAATGAGGTGCAAATATGACCAAGTTCAAAGAGCCCATTTCAGCTCAAACTGCTATCAATGGATAATGTTAAAATCCTATATGATGACCAGGAAGGGAGAGCAGGGGGAGTCAGTAGGATAAGATGTTTAGAAACTCTCCTTTTTGAGGGTGTGGGTCTCCACTCTGGAGGGGCGTGGGTGGGAGCCCTCCAGGAGGGGGGTGGGGTTGTATACCACCTCTCTCGCGACTCCCTTCCTGGATAAATAGCTTCTTAAGCCTCTTTTTGAGTGCCAAATGCTATTAATTCTTTCTATAATTACATAACACAGGAGATACATAGAAAGTGAGCCCCATAGCCTCAGAGGACTAGTCTGTGGCCTCCCCCCTGAACCCATAGATCCTTTGGCCTGGCTTGTGACCTTTCTTTGGGCCCTATTGATTCGGTGGACTGGGACGTGTGCTGACTCTAAGCTGGCCATGTTTTTCATCAACAGCATGCCAACTGCTTGCTCTACTTTATCTTGTGGTATCCCAACATTTACGATGGGACTCTGAATAAATATACCTAATGAAGTACTGAACAAATTTGAGGGTTAAACCTTTTTTGTTGAATCAATTCTATCTCTATATAAATTAAACTAATTTTAGAGGTTCCAGTTGATTCCAGATTGGCCAGTAAACCTGAACCCTTTTATTTTTTGTTAAAAATTGAAAGGCAAACTAGATTAAAATAATTTTAGTTTTGATTTTAGTTTGCCTTTTTAATTTTTTTAATTAAAAAAGGTTTTCAGGGCTTATGGTCCAACCTGTATATTTCATTTAAATATAAATGAATATCTTCAACCTTTTTATATTTTTCAGCGTTTCAAACCACTTTTATATTTTACCCCTCTTTCCATATAATTATAATTTTGTTCATTAATTTTGAATTCTTTTTTATTTTTCATTTAAAATATCAGTCCACTCAGAATTTAAATACATAGTAAACAAAATTGCGAATATTTAATTGAAAAGGCATATATTAGATCAAAATATATGCCTTTTTAATTAAATATTTATTTATGTAGATAATAAAAAGGCATATATTGGATTTAATAAAAGATTTATTTTGCCAATATTTCGGCTGGCTGAACGCCAACCTTTATCGAGGCAAAGGTTGGCGTTCAGCCAGCCGAAATATTGGCAAAATAAATCTTTTATAAATCCAATATATGCCTTTTTATTATCTAATGAATTAAATATGGAGTGCTCTATTTTCAAAACAATTTATTTATGTATTGCTCTATTTTTAAAATAATAACAAATATTTTTATATAAAAAGAGCATACCTCGATATGTTGAAGAAAAAATGTTTTTTTTTCTTTAACAAATCTAGGTAGCCTTTTTTATATGGATATATAAAATTTTGATCGCTTTTTGACACGAAATAACAAATAGAGTTTTCCAAAAGAGGGCAAGTGGCTGAATGGTTGAAAATAAAATAAAAAAAGATTGAAGCTATTCATTTATGATTTTAAATATATGACTCAACTACACAAATAGATTCTCCATAATATACATATTGGTGGCAATTCCTTAACATTTATGTGCGTGAATTTTGTGACCCGTGTGATTCTGAAGTTGCCTGTCCCAATTTCTACGTTACAATTTGGTGGTAGATGCTGGGTAGTTTAGGGAAAACAAACTGAAGATCGCCGAGAAAACTTTGTAGCAAAGGCTGCCATGATCGACATTTTCAGTGACTGGCTCAAGGGTTTCATCGCCGTTTCAAAGTCAAGAGTTTCCTCCAAGATGACCATGTCCCTATAGACTTTCGTAGGTGTGCAGCATCGTTGATCTGAATAACCTGATTCTGCTCTTTGTTAGTTTTATTTCTACAAGTCTGCAAGATGACAAAACTCCCGTCCGGCCACCAGACCTGCTGTCTTCCTTGCGCGGTCTCAAGTCTAAAGAGCCTTCCCTTGAAATGTTCGTATTTGAGGATGCTCAACGCGTGCTGCGCTCCTGGAGCCTCTACTAGCGTCTACTACAGGTCATCAACTTCCGGGTGGTGCACGAGGTAAAAAAATGTCGTCCTGCGAATTTAACAAGGACCCTCACACACATCCACAGCCTGTTCGCGGGAAGTAATCTGGATTCAGATTCTCCTAAAAATATATTCTTCAGAGCCGAGGGCGTGATTGGACATTCCCTTCATTTGTGTGGCCTCCGCTTAATCTCCTCAGCCGACCTACGCCTCAATAACCTTTCCGGACACTACATGCCACGACATCCTGAACAATCTGCCTCGAGGTCTGCCAACTATGCGATAGATCGCTTATAAACAGTATATGGAGTTGCCGCTGCCTTCAACCATCCCAATATGTTTGCTTCCCACAAAGTGTTTCTGGGGATCAACTGGTTGTTCTCATCGGTTTCGACTTCAAAAGAAGTTCTCATGATCCGCCTCTTTTAATGAAGAGATTTTAACCAATCTATCTCCCTGTATCTATATTTTATATTATTTAACTTTTCTATCGAGGCTATTCTGTGAAATAAAATTATAATAAAACAATTAATTTTTTCAATTTTATTTTGGTAGCAACTTATTTTATATTAGATATCACACAAACAATTTATCATATTTAAAAACTTTTTCTTTAAAAATGTTTTTTCAATAAAATGGATATATTTATTAATGTCTTCTTTGAATCCTTCTAAATATTAGTTTAACTATATAGAGATAGAATTAATTCAATAACACCTTTTAAAATGTGAATTTATTATCATTATTATTTTAAATTTTATTTGACCCCCAATACACTCTTTATATTGGGGTATGTTATTCCTTTTTGGTCTAGATCTCCAATTTAACCTTGATATTGGAAATTGTTATTCCTTTTTGCTCTAGATCCCCAATATACCCTTGATATTGGGGGTTGTTATTCAATTTTGTTCTAGATCTTCAATATAATCTTGATATTGGAGTTTGTTACTCCTTTTTGGTCCAGATCTCCAATATAACCTGATATTGGGGTTTGTTATTCCTTATTGTTCTAGATCTCCAATATAATCTTGATATTGGAGTTTGTTATTTCTTTTTGTTCTCTAGATCCCCAATATACCCTTAATATTGGAGGTTGTTATTCCTTTTTTTTTTCTAGATCTCCAATATACTCTTGATATTGGGGGTTGTTATTCCTTTTTGTTCTAGATCTCCAATATACTCTTGATATTGGAGTTTGTTACTCCTTTTTGGTCTAGATCTCCAACATACCCTTGATATTGGGGTTTGTTTTTCCTTATTGTTCTAAATCTCCAATATAACCTTGATCTTGGAGTTTGTTATTCCTTTTGTTATTGATCCACAATATACCTTTCATATTGTGGTTTGTTATTCTTTTTTGGACTAGATCTCCAATATACTCTTGATATTGGAGTTTGTTATTCCTTTTTGGTCCCCGGATCTCCAATATAGTCTTGATTATGGGGTTTGTTATTTTTTTTTGGCCAAGATCATTAATATAATATTGATATTGGCGTTCGTTACTCCTTTTTGGACTAGATCTCCAATATACTCTTGATATTGGAGTTTGTTTTTCCTTTTTGGTCCGGATTTCCAATATATTCTTTAATTGGGGTTTGTTATTTATTTTTGGTCCAGATCTCCAATATAATATTGATATTGGAGTTTGTTATTCCTTTTTGGTCCGGATCTCCAATATATTCTTGATATTGGGGTTTGTTATTTCTTTTTGGCCAAGATCTCCAATATACTCTTGATATTGGAGTTTGTTATTCCTTTTTGGCCCGGATCTCCAATATATTCTTGATATTGGGGTTTGTTATTTCTTTTTGGTCCAGATCTCCAATATAATATTGATATTGGAGTTCGTTACTCCTTTTTGGACTAGATCTCCAATATACTCTTGATATTCAAGTTTGTTATTCCTTTTTGGTCCAGTTCTCCAATATACTCTTAATATTGGGGTTTGTTATTCCTTTTTATTCTAGATCTCCAATATATTTTTTATATTGGAGTTTCTTATTCCTTTTTTGGGGTCCAGATCTCGAATTTACTCTTGATATTGGAATTTTTTATTCCTTTTTGTTCTAGATCTTCAATATACTCTTGATATTGGAGTTTGTTATTCCTTTTTGTTCTAGATCTCCAATATACTTCTGATATTAGAGTTTGTTATTCCTTTTTGATAAGCTGAAATGCTTAATTTTTCAGAAAATATTTCTGAATTTCTTCTATTTCAAACTCCAAATATCTTTCATCTATTCTCTCGGCTTTTTTTCTGCTCGGTCTTCTATCCATTTGTGTCGCTAGTAATGATGATAAATTCACATTTTTATACACACAGGGAGTAATTTTAAATTTAATTTTTCATAATTATATTTGTTCAGTACTAAATCTCCTTTTATTGATTCAGAGTCTCAACAACCAATGTAGGGTATACCCTGAGATAAGGTAGAGCTGGCACTTGGCATGTTGTTGTTTCAATGGCTGGCTGAAGGGTTGGCCACTGACTGGGCTACTGGATCGCGGGGCTCGGGTTAGGTCATAGGCTAGGTCATTGGGTCTATATGGTTCAGGGGATGGTCACAGACTGGTCCACTGGATGGGGCTATGGGGCTGACTTGGATTGATAATCCCATCCTTCAGAATAAAATACCTTCTCTAGAAATAGAATTGAACCACTATTTGTTGACACGCAATTACAGGGAATATGTCTTTTGTTTAAAGCTTGGAAAATTTTAAATTATTTCGCTAAATATATATATTTATATAGTTGCTAAAAACCTTCACTAACCAATTGTAAAATATGAATCCTCAAGATAATAAAGACCCTTGATGGAAATATTAAACTAGATGTGAGCTCATTACTGTTAAATAATTTTTATGTAGAATTAGATATAATTTTTGTTAGAGATGTATAACTGTTTTAAGCTACGAAACTGACATTTTTAAAGTTCAAATCCAATGAGAGAGAATGGAAAAATTATTTTCATTTAAAAATCAGAAATTCATTTATATAATCTATTATGGGGTCATTTATTTATGGTAGTTTACATTTAAGGTATGCCAAGAGATCATCTGATATAAAATATTCAAGTTGGGGATTTGAAAGGTAAATTACACAAAGACCATCTGCAATGAGGTGGTGTCAATTTGTTCTCTATAATTGAACTATACCAAAAATATCATCTAACAGAGTTGTTTATCAAGTTGAAAATATAATTTCAATAATTCCAGGATCATCTGTTATTCGAGATGGTTGTCTAAAGTTAATTTAGAGTTGAATTATACCAAGATCATCTGATTTGAGGTGGTCACCATGTTAAAATTTATATTTGAATTATATAAAAATCATCTGCTTTGAGATGGTGCTTAATGGTAATTTACAGTTGATTTATACTAAGATCATCTGCTATGAGGTGGTCACCGTAGTCATATTTTATATTTGAGTCACTCCAAGACCATCAGAAAAACTGTCCCCATGTTCAAAACAACATGTGATCGACAATAAGCGATCTATTAACTAAAATTGCTTTTTAGAATTAACAGAGATACACTATTAATCACCTTTTATAAATATAATTTAAACAAAATATTTTTGTTTTATCAAGAGAATATAGTTGTATTCCATATTTTTTAAATAATTTTATATTACAAAAAGAGCTCACAGTTTTGAAAATATTTTATTAACTCCCAAACTAAATGATTTATTTGAATTAACTAGTTTGAAGAATTTATGAACTTTGACTAAATGGATGGCTATTTATCAATTAAACGAGTTCTTGCTTTTAAATTATTGATTAGCAATTCATTAATTTCGTTTACTTCTAAATGAATATAATTTCCTAAATAAAATATCCTAAATGCCTATCATCAATTATTTTTTTGAATAATTTTGTGAAATATTTTATTAAATATATAAATATTCTGATATAATTTTCAGTTTCAAGAAATTTTAATCAATATATATCTACAAACATTCCATGTCAATCTAATTTATTTCTATTGTATTTCAACACCTGTGTAAATTACTTCCTTTCACCACTACTTTAAACTAATATTTTTTTGTGTTTTATAGAAGTTTTATCCAGTCTGCTCCAAATTATATGTTGCTTCACTTCAATCCTTCAATATAAAATAAATTCGAATTCGAATTCAATAAATAATTTTGAAACTCAACTATTATGTGTAACTGGTTATTATAAATTTCATTCATCCGTTGGAGAAAAAAGGAGAACATAGAAGACACCCCATCTTACTATAATACACTGAATACACTTTGTATATATTTTTTAACATTTTGAATATTTAATGACAGGAAAAGTAGCCCCTTACATTTTGAATCAATATTTTCCAACAAATTTCGATTTTCATTTTTGCCATAGAATACTCTAAGTAACTTTTACTAGATGACCGCTCAATGTTAAATTATTAGGATTTCATACTTGTTTTATAAATATGAAAATAATTCTAAGTTTGCTCTAGAATGAGGATGGCTTCAATATCAAACCATGGGCACCAGATGGGGAGTTTTGAAATCAACAGAGCTGTTATTGTGTGGGTTTGTCAAGAGCTATACCTGCTAGTTCGAAGAGACAGTCAATAGATATCACAATTTTTGTGGTAATTTCAATAGGTAATATGGTTAGTTCATTTTTATAAAAATATATTCTTGACAAATTTGTTATCAATTTATGATTTTTTTAATGTTTCCAAATTATATTGAGGTGATGTAAAATATTCAACATATAAATGGCCAAAGTATTTATTTATCAAGGGTTTTTAATGAAGCATGTTATTTCTATCTCTGTCATGGAATTAGAATCCTTTCTATTTGACCATAAGTCGGCACTGCATGGACAGTGAGTTTTCTTGATCATCAAATTACATATAAAATGAAGAAAGATTGTATATTCAAGTAACCAAAAAGAGGAATCCCACTTTGAACTCTCTATTTTACAAATAGAAATTTTACATTTTAATCCTTCCAGAAAATTGGCCCAATAAATTCATCTGTCCAAACATTTTTTGTAAGATTCAAACACCTTTATATCTAATTTTTCGCTACGAAATTGAAGCTTTTTCGTAACTGATTAGAGTCCTAGCCAAAGCCATCACATACAGGTTGGCATTTTGTCTGAATTAACTGAACTGAGGTTGTTGCTCATTATTTTATCACCACCATTACGTTTTATAGTGGAACTAAACTAAATGTATTATTTTAATGATCATTTATAGATGGAGAGCTTCATATTACAACACACACACATAGGTAAACTTAAGGAAGATTCCTCTTCTACTATGTAAATCGGGATTAAGGCGATAACTCTGAAAGATATTTTATATAGAGTTATTTTTATTGAAGTAACACGAAATAACCGAATATGTACAAAATATCCTTTAGAGATATCAAGAAACTAGTTGAGTCTGGAGTCTTCATTTAGAAGAACAAAGGTTTTCCTGCTGCCAGTAGTCCATGCGTATCCGTCGAATGTCACGACCTCAGGTTTAAGAGAAACCATCTTGCAATAGGGCCTACTGCCGTTACAACGTCTTCCACACTTATAGATATCGGGAAATTCCCAATCGCTAACTTCTCTGCTCGTTTCATATAAAGAAAGGTCTTAGGAAGGGTGGTCCCAAAGGTGAGGCCCTTTTCAACTAGATGCTACGCAAGAATTAGCCGAATAGCCCAAACAGAAGCTGATCTGACATCTTCATTATTTGTATTACCGGTGACTTTCTAAAATTTCCTATAGTGCCTTGATGTAATCCATTGAAGATTGATAGAGCGTCACTCCATAAAGCAGAACTGATCAAAGGTGGCTATAGCTAACCTGGACTTACTCAGGGCTTGCTAATGTTTGTTGTATCGTGAAAAATCACAAATAAGTCTGGTAAATAACATATTGAATATCACCTCAATTCAGTGTCTTCTATCGCTTATAATTTGAAAAAATTATCCTGCTACTTATATATATTTATTAGATATTTCTTCAGCCCTTAAACTGCAATAAAATGAATACTATGATTTTGTGAAAAGAAATTGCTCGCTGCATAAAATATTTAATTTAGATATATATTTCTAAACACACACAGTCTTTCAAAACACCAATATACCTCATTTCATAAGCAATGCTGAGAATATATACAATAATGTAGCGCTCTGAAGATAAAAATGGCAAAACCGCCGGGATATTTCACCAATGATGAGTGTTATATATTCATATTTTCATAGAGATTATTTATCATCATCATTTGCTCTATAAATACTTTGTTTTTAATTAAAATAGTAGTATGCAAAAATGGCTAGCGTTGCGTCATAATATTTTAAAGTAGATACATAATAATTGGCGACGAGGATGTCGATTTTTAATTGAATATGTGAGTAATTTTAAATATAAAATATTTAAAGTAGAAATATTTTTAAAATGGAAAGTTTTGGCAAGCTTGAAAATTTTGATTTATCTAAGCCTGAAGGGTGGATTGCATATCTCGAAAGAATTAATTTTTATTTCGTGTGGGCGAATGGCATTGAAAAAATTAAACAAGAGAAGGCAATATTTTTGACTTTAATAGGTCCTGAAACATTTTCTTTGGCAAGATCATTGGCCGCACCTAAATCTTTAAATGATATTGATTTTAGCGAATTGATCAAGCTATTGACTGGCCATTTCTGCCCTAAACCAAACGTAATTGTACAAAGATACCATTTCAATAAAAGAAATCAAGGCACAGAATCGGTATCCGCCTATGTGCCTCAACTAAGAAAATTAAGCGAAAACTGTGAATTTATTGATTTAGATGATCGCTTAAGAGATAGACTGGTATGTGGCTTGAGAAATGAATCTCTGGTTAAAAGACTTTTGTCTGAAAAAGACTTAACCTTTGAAAAGGCTGTGAATTTGGCACTGTGTGATGAATCGGCTAGTGCAGATGCAAGTATTCTAAAGAAAAAAATGACAGAATTAAATGTAATTAGTAAATTAAATAAATTTGAATCGCCCAAGTTTTAGCCAAATAAAATCAATTCTAATAGTTTTAGAAAAAGTGTAAACAAACTGGTTTGCATTCGTTGCAAGGGCAACCACTTGCCAAAAGTATGTAAATTCCAAAATGCTAAATGTTTTAAGTGTGGCAAAATAGGTCATTTACAAAAGGCTTGTTTAACAAAAGCGAATAATCTTACATATTTACATAATAAAAAATAATAGTTTTAGTTATCCATTTTTGAATAGCCTCAAAACAGATGATGAAATTTGTCCATTCTACATTACAGCAAATTTAGATGGAAATGAAATAACAATGCTAATAGATTCAGGTAGTATGCATTCAATACTGAATAAAGAAACCTATTTAAAGTACTGGAAAATGACGCAACTTAGTAAATCTGATGTTTCTTTAAGAACATGGGCATCAGATAAAGTAAAAATTATAGGAAAACTCAATGTGATGGCTAAAGTCGCAAATTGTACAAAAAGCATGCCAATTTTGGTGGCTGTTGGACTGGGTCCTAATATTCTAGGAAGACAATGGTTCGGAGCGTTCCATTTAAAAATAAATTTCTTGAATATAAATGGAAGTAATCCGATATCTCCTGAATTCGAGGAATTGTTCAAGGAAGAAATAGATGCTTACAATGGCCCTTTAATTCACATTGATCTTCCTGAAAATGCTGTGCCAAAATTTGTAAAGGCCAGGGCAGTGCCTTTTGCTCTAAGAGAGTTATGGATAAAAACTGAAATCCCTGGAAGAGCAAGGAATTATTGAACCAATAAAATTTTCTAAATGGGCATCAACAATTGTTACGGTTCTAAAAAATGATGGAACAATAAGGATTCGTCATGATTACAAGACAACAGTTAACTTATATACCAACCCAGATAAATATCCACTGCCCACAATTCCACAACTTTTGGACAGGTTAAGAGGTGGTAAGGTATTTACTAAATTAGATATGGCCCAAGCCTATCAACAATTAAAGATGGATGATGAATCTTCTGAAATTCTTACCATTAATACGCCCAGAGGATTGTATAGAGTTAAACGTCTTCCCTTTGGATTGAATTCCGCAGTCGGAACCTTCCAAAGATTTATGGACACTCTTCTAATGGGGATTGATGGAGTAGCAGTTTATTTGAACGATGTATTTATATCAGGAATAAATTGTGGTGACCTTATGAAAAAAACTGAAAAAGTTATTTTGCGTTTCAAGGAAACAGGACTCCGTCTTAAAAAAAAACAAATGTAAATTTTATGTTCCAGAAATTGAATATTTAGGAATGAAAATTGACAATAAAGGAATTCATCCATCCGAAGAAAAGTTGAGAGCAATTAAAGATGCCAGACCACCATCAAATAAAAAAGAATTGATGTCTTTTTTAGGACTTTTAAATTATTATGAGAGGTTTTTAAGAAATAAAGCCACAGTAGTTGAAACTCTTCATAGACTTTTAGACAGTAATAATCCTTGGAAATGGAACAGAGAGCATCAAAGAGCCTTTAAAGAAGCTAAAAGCTTAATCAGTTCTGAATCTGTTTTAGCTCATTTTGATGATAATCTGCCTATTCTGGTCAGCTGTGATGCTTCTGAGTATGGCATTGGAGCCATATTGTCCCAAGTAGATCATGGAGTTGAAAGAACAGTTGTATTCGCCTCCCGGACCTTGAATAAAACTGAAAGAAGATATGCTGTGATTGATAGAGAAGCATTGGCAGTAATATTTGTTGTATCTAAATTTTATCAGTATCTTCTGGGGAGGAAATTCAAAATTTTGATAGACCATAAACCTCTCATTGACCTTTTCAACCCTAGTAAAACCGATACCTCAAGTTTTATCACCTCGCATGTTAAGATGGTGCCTAACTCTGTCTGCATATTCATACTCTATAGAATATAAACCAGGAAGAACAAATGGGAATGTAGATGCACTCAGCAGACTTCCATTGAATGAATCACCAAGTGAAGTTCCAAACCCACCCGAAGTATTTTTCATTGAGTCAGAAAATGCTGCTGTTAGTTCTTCTGAAGTTGCAAAGTCAACTAATAAGGATCCTATTCTGTCTAGGATAAAATTTTGGGCAATGAATGGGTGGCCTGAGCAGAGGTATGAGGAGAAATTTAAAGATTTTCCAACAGGTCTAGAGAGATTTCAGTTCACAAAGATTGCTTGCTGTGGGGGAGCAGAGTGATAATTCCTGAAAAGTTGAGAAGAGACATCTTAAAATCTCTTGCATGACACTCATATTGGCATAGTGGGGACAAAAGCGCTAGCTCGAGGATTATGCTGGTGGCCCGGGATGGATAAAGATATTGAACAGATGATATCCAGTTGTGCAGTTTGTTTGTCGTGTAGTCACGATCCGCCAAAAACTGACGTATATCCTTGGATTTGGCCATCAAGACCTTGGTCGAGACTACCTATTGATCATTCGGGTCCTTTCCAAGGAAAACTTTTTCTGGTTGTAGTAGATGCCTATTCTAAGTGGATTGAGGCTAAAATCGTGTCTACAACATCTACTGAAACTACCATCAATAGTCTAAGGGAAATATTCGCGACTCACGGGTTGCCGGATGTGATAGTTTCAGATAATGGTACATCCTTCACATCGGAACTTTTCAAGACTTTCTTAAAAAGAAATGGCGTAAGGCACATATTGTGTGCGCCTTATCATGCAGCGTCAAATGGGCAGGTGGAGAGAGCTATTCAGACGCTTAAAAATCTGCTAAGAAAGAACAGCTCGGGAAATTGGACGACTAGGTTATCTAGATCTTTGTTATCGATGAGAATAGCGATAAACAGCACGACGCAAAAATCCCCAGCACAGTTGTTGATGAACAGAAACCTGAAGAGTCTCTTAAATAAATTTCATCCTGAAAGTGTGTCGGAGGGAAGGATGCGACAGGAAGACAGGTTTATAAGAAATTAGAAACCCCATAGAGTAGTAAATGAAGGACAGGCAGTTATAGCACGAGGGTACCATGGCCCCAGATGGCTACCAGGTGTAGTGCAAGAAAAAACTGGTCCTGTTTCTATTAAGGTAGAGACAGATGACGGAGACCGGCATTAAACCGGCATTTAGATCAAGTCAGAGGTTGTGGGGAAAGTGAAGCAACTCCGTCTACATCGTCAACCCCACAAGAGTCAACTAAAATTGAAGACCCCCCAAGCTGGTCAGGAAATAGATCCTACTGGTGAAGCATCGAGTCCTATTTTGAGAAGGTCCTCAAGATTAAGAAAGCCTTCAAAGTTTTTTGAAATGTAAATTTTTGTTGTGGGGAGATTTTGTTATATATTCATATTTTCATAGAGATTATTTATCATCATCATTTGCTGTATAAATACTTTGTTTTTAATTAAAATAGTAGTATGCAAAAATGGCTAGCGTTGCGTCATAATATTTTAAAGTAGATACATAATAATGAGCCATGCCTTTCTTCTCTTAATTTTATTCAATGAAGTACATAAACTGTATAGAAATATATTTTGATTATTTTTATTCAAAATTAACACATATAGAGCTTCAAAAATATTTACAATTTCAATTTTTTTTTTAAATAATTTTTTTCGAAATTTCCTTACGAATATTGGAAAGTTTATTTTGGAGAACGTTCTCACGACTTCCTATCGTATTCAGCTGAAGGCGGATTAAGGATGTATATATCATAGCGGTAAACAATCAGAGCTCTTGAAGAAAACAAATCAATGGATATTTTCAAACAATGCAGACGACCTATCGACCAACTCAGCAGCAGATTTCTCGATGGCCAAAATCACAAAGCCAGGTTAGTTGGTCGCTGATAAGAAGTGAATCAACTTTCAAATATATTCGGATATCAAGAACTTGAAATAATGCAAATTGCATAGCAAAATAAGACTTGAAATTTCTATATCAATAGAAAAATGTATATAAATGAAAACAAAATAATATCTGAAAAATCCAATTGAAAGCCTTTAAATAATATTCTTCAACAACTTTCCATAATTTTAAAAACCCTCTTAGCAAAACCAGATCAATTGAAAATGGAAGATGTTTTGGAAGAATCTAATATAGAAATGAACAGTTTGATTTAACAAAAATATTTATAACGTTAGCTTATAAACATCAAATTATCAGTTTTATTATGGAAATGCCGCCACTTTAGGATATTAATTTGCAATTATATAAATAAATTTATTTCTTTTTTTCGGTTTTTATAAAAGTTTCTGGAATAATTGTAAACAATTGGAATATCAAGAGAGACAAAATACGACACAATATTGTCCACAACAAGATAATATAAATATAATAAAATGTTGAAAAGTAAATATCATAAAAACAATACAAACAAATAAATATTATAAAGATTATACATCAATATATACCATAAACCCTATAAATATATCTCACGATTTATCCTAACTCTGTATTTCATACACTTTTTATTTATATTCATTTACATATATACACATGCGCATTTTCTGAATCATTGTAATCTATTTCCGAAAATATTGTATTGTATATATCTATGTTTATAAAATAATTATAAATATCTGTTTCTGAAAGTGAAGAGTATTTGTCTATATTTGAAAGTATTGTATTTGTGTATATCTAAAAGAATTGCATTTGTTTATATATGAAAGTATTGTATTTATCGAAACATGGAAAAATTTTATTTGTCTATACCTGAAATTATTGCATTTGTTTTATATCTTAAAGTATTGTTTTTGTCTATACACCAGAAGTTTTGTATTTTCTATATCAGGAAAATTGTATTTTAGTTATTTTATGGAGCTTTATACATTTTTTCTTGTTTGAGTATTTTTAATCGATTTTTGTGGAAGCATTGTAGATTTCTATTTCTTAAAATATTGAATTTATCAAATTTATTTTGTATTTGTCTATTTATGAATGTATTTGGCCGTTTTATCTGAAAATATTGTATATATCTATTAAAATGGAAGTGTGGTATTTGTCTATATATAAAGTTTTATTTTTTTTCGATTTATGAGAGTAATTTGTTTATATATATCTGAAAATATTGTATTTGTAGAATTCTGAAATCATTTTGTCTATTCCCGAAGGTTTTGTATTCATAGAGTGATTTCTCAGAAAGTATTGTATTTATATATTTTTCTGAATGCATTGTATATATCCTTTCAGGAAGTACATTATTTTTGCTATTATACTGAAAAGATATTTTGGTTATCTATTTCTGAGAGTATTGTATATATCTTTTCAGAAGAAAGAAAGGAAGTATTGTTTTTCATATTATATGAACTAAAAAGTATTGTATTATTCTATTTCTAAAGTTTATGTATTTATTTATTTATGAAAGTAAATATTGTATTTGTATACTTAGCAAATTCAATGTAATAATCTATATCTAAAAGCATTGATGTATATCTGAGAGTATTTTGTAACTGTCAAATCTTTCTGAAAGTAGTATATCTACTTCCCAACTTCTACCTTGTTTGAAAAAAATCTTGGTTGTGAAAAATTAAGTAAATTCTGTTAAATACATTTTTCCATATTATATATTAATATTTTTCTCTTTATTATAATTATTTATATATTTTTTAATTTAAAATAAAATGTATTTTGATATATTAAATGTAATTTGTTTCAAAAATTGGGTATATGAATTATTCAATTTCTCTCTTCTCTTTCCAACCTTTAAAATATTATGAATTACTATCAGTATTTGTATATATAAGCTATTATTATGTTTTTCTTTCTTGTAAATGTTTATATATGTAAATAAACATTGGTTTGAATAACGAATTTAGTGTATAACCCAATATTTTGATCTTTCACTCCCTACTTGTTTGGATCTTTTCATTTTTAAATCTCTCATGAGAATCTTTCGAGAGACTATAATTCTTTAAAAATGGATTTGAGTGATAACAAATTTGTATTCATATTTTAACATACTGTCAGACAACCGTAAAGCCTGAAATTTTCACCTAGGCTCAATCAGATAACAATGATTGTTCATAAATTTAAGACATCTATACGGATTTCTATCTACGTGTATGTTAAATATAAAAATATGCAGAAATATAATGAACAAAAGATGGAAATAAAACCTATCACAAATAAAAATAAAGACTATATGAAAAGATAGAAGTGTAAAATAATCAGAGAAAATCTGTTAAATAACAGAAAGTAAGATGAAGCAAGCAAACGAATGAAAATACAAGGAATTGGAGTAATACAAATAATCATTTATGACTGAAAATATATAAAATATAGTAAAAATCAATCGATTTATAAAAATAAAGATATAAATAACTAAATATATAATCTTCATAGTTCAAATATTTACTATTGCCTTCATGTTTAAATAAATATAAATAAATGTTCAGACATCTAATAAAATAGAACCTCAAAATATTAGTATTATAATCGTGAGTGAGAAAGTATAATAATTTATTCAGTGCAAAAGTTAATACATTTGTTCATATTAAACTGAAAAGAACAAAATATTTATAGAAAACATATTTGTCAAATAATGAATTTTAAAATATTTCATGAAAAGGCTTACATTAAAAGGTGCCGTGAACTTAATTAATTCAAACTTTCAGCTACCAATATAAAATATATTCTTATGGCAAAGTAAAAGTAACAAAGGCAGACATTATAAATATTGAACTTTTTTTCAATTCAAAGCGCTATGCCCCCTAGCTATACTTACGCTGAAATACATGTATGCTTTTACAGTTGTCTATATATGTGATATAATTTTAGGCCGTTAAAAAAATCAAAAGATATTAACAAGGAGAAGAAAAGGGAAAAATTGTAATAAAATATTTACAACAAAATTAGTTCATTTATCATTATTATTAAAAGATACGTAAAATGATTTATGTAAGAGCTTAAACAGTCTAATAGGACAAATGAAATTACTAAACCTAAACGATAACAGAGAACTGTGTACAAAACAAGAATGAGATTTCTGACAATATATCTACAACTTGCATGTTATAAATATTTATAATATCATAAAATATATTACTTCCTATATAAATCAAAATATATCTGCAAATGGTATTAAATTTGTGGGATGGTTGCGTGATGTATTGGTGTGGCTTGTGGAAAGGCTGCTGATAAAATTATAATTAAAATTAATCTATTTAAAGCAAGAAATATATAAAGACAAAAGAAGTAACGGTTGAAGTAACGGCCGTTGGCGCTAGCCTTGTTGTTTACCGCGTGAGTGCCAGATCAAGTGTCGGAAGACGCCAGTCGCTAGAAAGTTCCGGATGACGCCCGCGCATGCGTAGTGACATGTTCTCCCAGCACGTGCTTGCCGAGGCATAGTGAGGCCGCCATTCTTCTGCCCGTATATGTTTTGAAGCTTTGTCCCAGTTCGCGTTCGCTGAAGCGAAGTGCGGTCGCCACAAATTTAATATACGTTTCTTAACTTTAAATGAAAATACTTGGATCTGTTACTATTAATATTTTTTTAATTCTTTAGTTCTGAAAACAGGACAATCCCGTGAAATATTTATTGAGTTTTGGTCCTCGTGTCCAAAAAAAAAAAAAAAACTCGAGTCTTCTATTGATTTAAGCCTTTTTAAAAAGCTTCTGAAATTTCCATGATTTGAAATGAATTCAGAATTAGGAAAGCTTGGCCAGAAATATTTTACTATTGCAATAGTCTATTTATTGTCAGACTCTACATGGTCAAGATGTTTATGGAAAATTGAATGTAAAGTTGAAAGGAAATACAGAAAATATATCATTTCCGACTACCCAGAAATATGAAAATTGGTCAACTTAATATGAATTCTTTGTTTGAACAAATATACAAAATATATCAGAATTCTAGATGTTTATTGAGTATGTTATAAATTGAACACAAGATCTTTGGGTAGACAAACTGACAGACATGGAAGCTAGTTGAATAAAACCTTTTAAAAAAGCATTGCAAAATTTCAGCATATTTCAAAGCCGCAAATATGCGAATTGAATTTTAGATGGAAAAACAAACAACCTGCAGGATTTCAGTATAATTTATATATTATTTTAATATTAAGCCTTTATATTTCTGTATATTAGATGAATATCTTTATATAATGGAATATCTTAGCGGTCTAGGTGAAAATTTATTTTATCATGTCAACACCTTTTAGGTTCAAATGTGCGATTACTTGATGCTCAATATTTGTCTTTCGGTTCTAAAAAATAAGAGACTCTTGGTTTAGAATATTTTTTCTTCAATTTTTGTTGTTTCGACAAATTTTGTCTTCGACAATAAAATACAACATTTTGTTTAGCTCTATGGAGGTATAAATTTATAACGTCTTGCTAAAAGAATTTTGTTAAAACGCCGAATAAATATTCTCAAATTTCAAATAACTATAAATGTCACCAGAAAATATCTATCTTCTTATTTGGTTATTTACCTCAAAGTAAGACTGTGATAAGACTTAGGACTGGCTTTTTATCTATAAACCCGTTCATAGAACGTCTAATAATGAATCAGTATATATAAGTTAGCAGAAGGACCTGACTTTGCCAAGCTTTTCCGCGGTGAAAGTTTGTCAAACGAATATTGAGATATCAAATTTTGTTCATTATGATTGTATTATCTCATTCTTATTAGTAATCGTGGTTATAATAATAAACTTAGAACAAAACAACACTACCAGTATAGTAGTATCTAATTTTCTCTTTAGAAATAATCAATGGATGTTGATATGAATTTAACATCGTGTTCTATGTGGTTTAGTGTGCTGCGGAATTCTGTATCTGTATCACTCTTATGTTCCTACTGCGGTGAAACTCCAGTAAAATAGAAAAGATACCATAATCTAAATCTACTCTGACACCAAGGAGGCGGAGAAGGAATTCCTTACAAGACTCAGCAGGTCCAGTCCACATGTGAGTAATGTTCCTCCATATCTACCTGAGAGAATTGGGATGGACAACGTGGGTGACAATGTTATCTTGATCTGTGAGACATCTTCTAAGATATAGTTTACCCTATGTGAACGGAATTGGCAGCAGCTAGGAAATACTTCGATGTTTTTTATCCAATGTGTTGTTTGGACGGCTGATCATTTGAAGAAATGTATTTTTCAAATAGTTAAAAAATAATATCAAATCAAATGTATATGAAAAGTTTTATTGTAATATATTGATATGTGAAGGTAAAAATCAAATATCATATGGAAATAAGCTAAAGGCTTATTTCTAAGGTATTGTAGTTTTGTCATAAAAAAAACCTGAGTCATCTACTTAAATAAAAAATAAATATATAGTTTCAGGTTTTATTTTCCTTTTACCAGAAGAAGTGATATTTCTTTTAAAAAACGATATCCTTACAACAAATTTTCCATCTATATTTCGGCCGTGGAATTAGCTTAGCGACATTGCCGAATAAACCTCTCTGTAACTTTCTGAAGATTTATTCAATCCCTTGTAAACATCGTGAAATCGCAAGACTGACCAGCCATTATTCTGAAACTATTATCTCGGTCACCTCGTTTTTATTTCCCGCCTTTTGAACAGTTCCATTAAATATCTAATGTGTTAAGACCCATGGTAGAACTCTTTAATCTAGGCCTGTGAAATGCTACGTTTCAGCAGGATAATGCACCTGCGCATGATGCTGGTATTGTTCATAACTTCATACTTACAGAAATTTGTGGCTGCTTGACCCTACCTGCATCCACTGTTCAGAAGAGCCACAGACAGTCGATCATCTTCACTTCAGCTGTCCAGCATTCCCAAGACATAGAATGCAAACGGCTATCCTGCTCGGACTGACCCACCTCAATCCAAAATCTATGTCCAGGTTTCCAGACTCAACCCCAGCGAGAAAATTTCTGGTCAACTGGTTCAACTCAGCAATCAAAACAGGGCGCGAGTAAAAAACGCTCCACACTAATCCATACTAGTGAGCTGGACTCCACGGTTAGTTGGTGCTCTGAACTTCAGGAACCTGGGTTATAAATATTCCTCTCTCTTGTGGCTGCTACCCTGACATTCTCCTGACGTTCATCAATAGTCTGATAATTGGTCTCCGAACGACTGGCTCATCACCACAGGATGAACTGTGTGTTTGGGCTGTATGGGATGTTTCTCCCTGTACATGCCATCTATTCTCTGCTTGACTCAATTACCTTGCGTAAAAATACAGTTGTTGCTGCCAAAATAGTTCTTTTGGGGACAGATTTTTCAGTATCCATATCTCACACAAAAAATATTCTGGTAATTTAATTACTTTTCAATCCAAGAATATTATAATTGTGTACATATAGCATAACCAAGATTCCTTAACGATTTTATTGAATCCAAAGATATAAAATTTAAATTAAATAAATTAACTTTAGAAGAAAAACAAAATACAATTTAGATATCTCAAGCATAATAACGGATATTTTAAAATTTTAAATGACTATTCTGATAAACAACAAAAATGAAACATTTCAAAGCTTCTTCCCTAACAACATACTAAATTTTAATCTTTCTCAATTTATTTGTAATCATGAAAATTTCAGAATATTTTGAAATATAATTAAAACAGTTGAAGACTCGAGCATTTTTTTTGTGGAAAAGAGGAAGAAACCTCAATGCATCTTTTACTTGATCGTCCTGTCTTTCAGGACTTTAGAATCAACAATAATTAAATAGTAAAAGATCTGAGTGTTTTTATTTTTAGTGAAGAAAGTATATTAAATTAAAACCTTTTGCAGATTTGAATTCTATAGCAACAAATATCTTTAAGGAAACACTGTGATAATATATATTATATTAACACGAAGCAATAACGCGCCATCTATGCATATAAAATGAAAGAATTTAAAAGCACGAATGTTTCTTTTATACATAATACAAACTTCTACTGCCCTTACTGCGATGAAAAATATATATTGGGAGGGCTTGGCTCATCAGTGGTGAACCCTCCCAGCGGTTTCGCCAATTTAATCCACCAGACCGCTTCTCAAAGCCCTAATACTGTATTGGACGATTCTTCTTATATACGAAGCACTGAAGGGTGGCATCTCAGAAATAGGTTTAAAGAAAACTATGGACATAAGCTTATAGGACAGTAGAATTACGTTCAAATATTTGCATCGAGCAATGCTCTTCCGCAAACAATAAAGACAAGGTCAGGTAGACATAAATTAACACAAAGCAATAACGCGCCATCTATGCATATAAAATGTAGGAATTTAAAAGCACGAATGTTTCTTTTATACATAATACAAACTTCTACTGCCCTTACTGCGATGAAAAATATACATTTGAATGTAATTCTACTGTCCTATAAGCTTATGTCCATAGTTTTCTTGAAAACCATTTCTGAGATTCCACCCTTCAGTGCTGCGTATATAAACAGAATCGTCCAATACAGTATTAGAGCTCTAAAGATGCGGTCTGGTGGATTAAATTGGCGTAATCGCTGGGAGGGTTCACCACTGATGAGCCAAGCCCTCCCAATATATATTTTTCATCGCAGTAAGGGCAGTAGAAGTTGGTATTATGTATAAAAGAAACATTCGTGCTTTTAAATTCTTTCATTTTATATATTATATTGATTGTAGATATTACAAGAAATCTCTTTATTTTCTCGTTAAGAGCTTGATTCGTTCTTAGAATGTTTGAAATATCAATTTTTTCTCTTTAAATAATAAAGATAAATTAACAATTTTGGTGGAAATATTTTATAGTAATGTTTTTTCTCTCTTTCTCCTTTTCAATATCCTATGAATATTCTATATGGCCTACATTTTTGTAAATATGCATAGAAAAATATAGAGGCATGCTTGTAGGATAGCGCAAGTGTCCTTAGGGAGACATAGCGCTTTAAATTGAAATAAATCCAAGATTATTGATTTTTTTCAATAAATAGAATTATTTTTAATTTGAATTAGATACCGGTGTGTCATTTCTAATTTCAAGTTGTATATGTTAAATTAGCGCCATCTTTCTTTAAAATGACTGATAAATAGCGCTAAGAATATAATAATGCTATTCTAGAAGTAATAAAAGAAAGAGAGATAATAGATTTCAAACATTTCCTTGGTGAACTATTTCTCTTTATTTGGCAAACATATTCACTCGGAGAGTACCAGAGCGTTTACTTACTTATTTGGTTAGAATTATATATATGGGTTTTATCCTCCGCTTAAAATTATAATTTCATAATCTTTGATACTATACGATATACACTCAATAGATTTTTAATTATGCAATACTAGACGAATGGCCCGGGCAACGCTCGGGTTTTACCCGAGTGCGTATATATTTTAAAAACGTTTTAATTCAAATACTATTCGTTACAATTATAAATTGGCGCCATGGATGTCACTCTTGTGAAACGTCCCGTTCCAAACTGTGTGTTTTTAAAATGTTTTAATTAAAATACTATTCGTTACAATTATAAATTGGCGCCGTGGATGTCTCTCTTGTGAAACGTCCCGCCCCAAACTGTGTGTGTCTCGAAAATATAAAAATAAAAATGTAAATTTTCATAAAGATTTCATCATGTCGATTTTTTTTTGCATTTCACCTACTAAATCGATAGAGATAATTACATTTGCAACATGAACTTAGGTATATTGACTAAATAGAAAACTGCATAGTAATAAAGATCATTTTTTAAAGGCACCATATCGTTTTTTTTTTTCAATAAAATCGAAACAAAAATTAACGATAAATAACGATAATTGCCTTGAAAAGAAATTGCCTTAAAAAAAAGAAACATTCGCGGTGATTTTGTCTTGCATTCGTTTATACAATTATTATATACGAATGACCCGGGCAACGCCCGGGTTTTACCCGATTAAATGCTTTTATTCAAATACTATTCGTTACAATTATAAATTGGCGCCGTGGATGTCATTCTTGTATAATATATAAATGAGTTTTAAAAATTGTAAAAAAAAAAAAATGCATCGGCCGGGAATCGAACCCGGGCCGCCCGCGTGGCAGGCGAGCATTCTACCACTGAACCACCGATGGTTATGAAAATTCCCATCCGTGAGCTTCAGACAAACAAACAGACAGAATAAGGCAAATATATAAGTAGATACGAATGACCAGGGCAACGCCCGGGTTTTACCCGATTAAATGCTTTTATTCAAATACTATTCGTTACAATTATAAATTGGCGCCGTGGATGTCATTCTTGTATAATATATAAATGAGTTTTAAAAATTGTAAAAAAAAAAAAAAAAATGCATCGGCCGGGAATCGAACCCGGGCCGCCCGCGTGGCAGGCGAGCATTCTACCACTGAACCACCGATGGTTATGAAAAATCCCATCCGTGAGCTTCAGACAAACAAACAGACAAACAGACAGAATAAGGCAAATATATAAGTAGATGTGCGCAGTTATTAGAAATGAATTCACAAAATTCTACGACGCTTTATTAGATGTTATTGAGAGAATATTATTTATTAATGTCCCCTCTAATAACTCGTTTTTTTTAGGTTGACTGCTCCTGACCTTCCCTTCCAAAGTGAAAGTTCAGTCCCACAAGAGGAATCTTTCATAATTGCGGTAATACAGAACTTACCTTTTATCATTACAACTTCCTCAATGATGTGCTTGAAATTGACAATTTTGAAAATATATCACAATTGCCAGAGTTGGGTTTAGTCACGTATTGCCTGCTAATAATAGAAATTACGAAGATATTTAAACCAAGAGAGAAGTACTTCAAATTACCAAAGGTTTACCTTTTTGTTTGCGCTAGTTATAAATTTTTCATATTAGTAATGGATTATCTAAAATATTTAACTTCTTCATAATGGATAAAAGAAAAAATCATAAAAAAGACAAGGTTTTATACCATTGATAAACTTTAGGATTACATTATCTTGAAATTCACAGAATCATTCACAAGGATGTGAAATTATGAAATACCTTTTTGGATTTGATGGTCACATTACACTGATATAATATAGCTTGTGTAAGTTTAACATCGAACCAAGGAAAAATCCAAGCTGTTTTGGTGGCTCTTTGATTCATATGGCCCCAAATATCGTTTTGAAGAAGTCTTATTATTTTGGCGCCATTTGGTGGACCTTGGACGCTACCCTTCAGGTTAAACCTCTGCTTTTCTTATAAAGAGAAAAGTTTCAAAAATACCGTTTAAACTGTGCAGCAGTATTGTGATGACTATCGAAATATGGTGCGAATATGATAGAGTTGAAAGAGATAATTTCAGGTCGAACTGCTATCAATGGATAATGTTGGAATCCTATGTCATGATCAGGAAGGGAGAGCAGGGGGAGTCAGTAGAATAGTATGCTTAGAAACTCTCCTTTTTGAGGGTGTGGTCTCCACTCTGGAGGGGCGTGGGTGGGAGCCCTCCAGGAGGGGGGTGGGGTTGTATACCACCTCTCTCGCGACTCCCTTCCTGGATAAATAGCCTCTTAAGCCTCTTTTTGAGAACCAAATGCTATTAATTCTTTCTATAATTACATAACACAGGACATACAGAGAAAGTAAGCCCCATAGCCTCAGAGGACTAGTCTGTGGCCTCCCCCTTGAACCCATAGATCCTTTGGCCTGGCTTGTGACCTTTCCTTGGGCCCTATTGATTCGGTGGACTGGGACGTGTGCTGACTCTAAGCTGGCCATGATTTATATCAACAGCATGCCAACTGCTTGCTCTATTTTATCTTGTGGTATCCCAACATTTACGATGGGACTCTGAATGAATATACCTAATGAAAAGTACTGAACAAATTTGAGGGTTAAACCTTTTTTGTTGATTTAATTCTATCCCTATATAAATTAAACTAATTTTAGAGGTTCAATTGATACACAGATTGGCCAATAAGTCCTGAACCCTTTTATTTTTGTTAAAAATTGAAAGGCAAACTAGATTGAAATAATTTTAGTTTCAATTTTAGTTTGCCATTAAATTTTAATAAAAAATAAAAAGTTTCGGGTCTTATGGTCCAACCTGTATATTTGATTTAAATATAAATATTTTTTTATAAATTTACGGCCAATGCGCTTCTTTTAAATATCATCAAATATTATCTCTACAGACCTTACTGCAATGATATGAGTTATTGAATGAGAGGGTTTGGCTCATCAGTAGTGAACCCTCTCATTCAATAACTCATATCATTGCAGTAAGGTCTGCAGAGATAATATTTGATGATATTTAAAAGAAGCGCATTGCCAGTAAATTTATTTGTGTAAAATTCTAACGATAGATGGCAATTAAATTTAATTTACTAATAAATGAATATCTTCAACTTTTTATATTTTTCCAGTGTTTCCAACCACTTTTATATTTTACCCCTCTGTCCAGATATATTTGAATTTTATTCATTAATATTGAATTATTTTTTATTATTTATTGAGTATGGAGTACACGCTCCACGCTCTTTAAAATATTAGTCTACTCAGAATTTAAATACAAAGTAAACACAATTGAAAATAATTAATTAAAAAGGCATATATTAGATCAAAATATATGCCATCTTAATTAAATATTAATTTATGGATAGCTCTATTTTTGAAACTATAGCAAATATATTTATATAAAAAAAGCATACCTCGATATGTTAGATAAAAAAATGTTTTTTTTCTTTAACAAATCTAGGTAGGCTTTTTATATAAATATATAAAATTTTGATCGCTTTTTGACACAAAATAACAAATAGAGTTTTCCTAAAGAGGGCAAGTGGCTGAAACGTTAAAAATGAAATATAAAAAGATTGAAGATATTCATTTATGATTTTATTTATATGACTCAACTACACAAATAGATTTTCCATAATATACATATTGGTGGCACTTCCTTAACTTTTGTGTGCGTGAATCTTGTGACCCGTGTGATTCTTAAGTTGCCTGTCCCAATTTCTATGTTACATTTTGGTGGTAGATTCTGGGTAGATTAGGGAAAACAGACTGAAGATCGCCGAGAAAACTTTGTGGCAATGGCTGCTATGATCGACATTTTCAGAGACCGACTCAAGGATATCATCGCCGTTTCAAAGCCAAGAGTTTCCTCCAAGTTGACCATGTCCCTAAAGCCTTTCGTAGTTGTACAGCACCGTTGATCTGAATAACCTGATTCTGCTCTTTGTTAGTTTTATTTCTACAAGTCTGCAAGATGACAAAACTCCCGTCCGGTCACCAGACCTGCTGTCTTCCTTGCGCGGTCTCAAGTCTGAAGAGCCTTCCCATTAAATATTCGTATTTAAGGATGCTCAACGCGGGCTGCGCTCCTGGAGCCTCTACTAGCGTCTACTACAGGTCATCAACTTCCGGGTGGTGCACGAGGAAAAAAAATGTCGTCCTGCGAATTTAACAATGACCCTCACACACATCCACAGCCTGTTCGCGGGAAGGAATCTGGATTCAGCTTCTCCTACAAATATTTTCTTCAAAGCTGAGGGCGTGATTGGACATTCCCTTCATTTGTGTCGCCTCCGCTTAATCTGCTCAGCCGACCTACGCCTCAATAACCTTTCGGGACACTACATGCCACGACATCCTGAAAAATCTGCCTCGAGGTCTGCCAACTATGCGATAGATCGCTTATAAACAGTATATGGAGTTGCCGCTACCTTCAACCATCCCAAGATGTTTGCTTCCCACAAAGTGATTCTGGAGGTCAACTGGTCGTTCTCATCGGTTTCGACTTCAAAAGAAGTTCAAATGATCCGCCTCTTGTAATGAAAAGATTTTAACCAATCTATCTCTCCCTGTATCTATATTATATATTATTTAACTTTTCTACCGAGGCTATTCTGTGAAATAAAATTATAATAAAACAATTAATTTTTTGAATTTTATTTTGGTAGCAACTTATTTTATATTAGTATCACACAAAAAATTTATCATATTTAAAAACTATTTCTTTAAAAATGCTTTTTCAATAAAATAGATAAATTTATTAATGTCTTCTTTGAATCCTTCTTAATATTAGTTTAACTATATAAAGATAGAATTAATTCAATAACACTTATTAAAATGTGAATTTATTATCATTATTATTTCAATTTCATTTGACCCCCAATACACTCTTGATATTGGGGTATGTTATTCCTTTTTGGTCTTGATCTCCAATTTAACCTTGATATTGGAGATTGTTATTCCTTTTTGCTCTAGATCCCCAATATACCCTTGATATTGGGGGTTGATATTCATTTTTGTTCTAGATCTCCAATATAATCTTGATATTGGAGTTCGTTACTCCTTTTTGGTCCAGATCTCCAATAAAACCTTGACATTGGGGTTTGTTACTCCTTATTGTTCTAGATCTCCAATATAATCTTGATATAGGAGTTTGTTATTTCTTTTTGTTCTAGATCCTCAATATACCCTTAATATTGGGGGTTGTTATTCCTTTTTGTTCTCTAGATCTCCAATATATTCTTGATATTGGGGGTTGTTATTCCTTTTAGTTCTAGATCTCCAATATACTCTTGACATTGGAGTTTGTTACTCCTTTTTGGTCTAGAAATCCAATATACCCTTGATATTGGGGTTTGTTTTTCCTTATTGTTCTAGATCTCCAATATACACTTGATATTGGAGTTTGTTACTCCTTTTTGGTCTAGATCCCCAATATACCCTTGATATTGGGGGTTGTTATTCCTTTTTGTTCTAGATCTCTAATATAACCTTGATATTGGAGTCAGTTATTCCTTTTTGTTATAGATCTCCAATATATTCTTGATATTGGGGGTTGTGTTAATCCTTTTTGATCTAGATCTCCAATATACCCTTGATATTGGGGTTTGTTTTTCCTTATTGTTCTAGATCTCCAATATACTCTTGATATTGGGGGTTGTTATTCCTTTTTTTCTAGATCTCCAATATACTCTTGATATTGGAGTTTGTTACTCCTTTTTGGTCTAGATATCCAATATACCCTTGATATTGGGGTTTGTTTTTCCTTTTTGTTCTAGATCTCCAATATAACCTTGATATTGGAGTTTGTTATTCCTTTTTGTTATAAATCCACAATATACCCTTGATATTGTGGTTTGTTATTCCTTTTTAGACTAGATCTCCAATATACTCTTGATATTGGGGTTTGTTATTTCTTTTTGGTCCACATCTCCAATATAATATTGATATTGGAGTTTGTTACTCCTTTTTGGACTAGATCTCCAATATACTCCTAATATTGTGGTTTGTTATTCTTTTTTGGTCCAGATCTCCAATATACTCTTAATATTGTGGTTTGCTATTTCTTTTTGTTCTAGATCCCCAATATACCCTTGATATTGGGGTTCGTTATTCCTTTTTGTTCTAGATCTCCAATATATTCTTGATATTGGAGTTTCTTATTCCTTTTTGGTCCAGATTTCCAATATACTCTTGATATTGGAATATGTTATTCCGTTTTGTTCTCTATATCTCCAATATATTCTTGATATTGGATTTTGTTATTCCTTTTTGTTCTAGATCTTCAATATACTATTGATATTGGAGTTTGTTATTCCTTTTTGTTCTAGATCTCCAATATACTTCTGATATTGGAGTTTGTTATTCCTTTTTGATAAGCTGAAATGCTTAATATTTCAGAAAATATTTCTGAATTTCTTCTATTTCAAACTCCAAATATCTTTCCTCTACTCTCTCGGTTTCTTTTTTGCTCAGTCTTCTATCCATTTGTGTTTCTAGTACTGATGGTAAATTCACATTTTTATACACACAGGAAGTAATTTTAAATTTATTTTTTTTATAATTATATTTGTTCAGTACTAAATCTTCTTTTAATGATTCAGAGTCTCAACAACCAATGTAGGGTATACCCTGAGATAAGGTAGAGCTGGCACTTGGCATGTTGTTGTTTCAATGGCTGGCTGAAGGGTTGGCTACTGACTAGACTACTGGATCGCGGGGCTCGGGTTAGGTCATAGGCTAGGCAATTGGGTCTATGTGGTTCAGGGGATGGCCACAGACTGGTCCACTGGATGGGGCTATGGGGCTGACTTGGATTGATAATCCAATCCTTTATCATAAAGTACATTTCTGAAATCTACGAATATAATTTAACCACTATTTGCTGACTACGCGCCTATACTAGATATATATTTCTTGTTTAAAACTTTGTAATCATTTCATTGTTTCGCTAAAAGTATATTTATGTAGTTGCCAAAAACCTTCACTAACAAATTGAAAAATATGATTTCTCTTGATAATGAAGGTCAACGATGAAAAGAATAACCAACATATTAGCTCATTACTGTTAGAGAATATTTGCGTAGTATTATATATCATTATTTTCACAGATATACAACTGTTATCCTGATAAAATGAGAGAAAATGGAAAAGATATTTTCATTTTAAAATCAAATCATCATTAATATAATCTACTAAGAGTATATTTATTCATGGTATTAATGTCAAAGTCATATCTTATATAAAATTTTAAAGTTGACGAATAAATATGTAAATTGAACAAATAACATCTGTAATGAGGTGATTTCATTTGTTCTCTATAGTTGAACTATACCAAAAATATCTTCTATCAAAGTTGTTTGCCAAAAGTTGGAATTATAATTTCCATAATATCAAAATCATCTGCTTTGAGATGTTGTCTAAAGTTAATTTAGAGTTGAATTATTCCAAGATCATCTGATTTGAGGTGGTCGCCATGTTGAAATTTATATTTGAATTATATAAAAATCATCTGCTTTGAGATGGTACTTAATGGTAATTTACAGTTGATTTATACTAAGATCATCTGCTATGAGGTGGTCACCGTAGTCATATTTTATATTTGAGTCACTCCAAGACCATCAGAAGAACTGTTCCTATTTTCAATTCAACATGTGATCCAAAATGAGGGATCTCTTCTCTAAAACTGCTTCATAGCATCAACAGATATGCTTATTATTAATCAACTTCTATAAATTAATGAAAATATCATATGTATTATCAAGAGAATATAGTTGTATACCTTTTTTTTTATATTGTTAAATTACAAAAGATCTCAAAGTCTTGAAATATATTTTATTAACTTCCAAACTAATTAATTCATTCAAATTAATGAGTTTAAAGAATTTATGAATTTTGCCTATAGGATGCCTATTCACCACTGAAACGAGCTCATACTTTGAAATAATTAATTAACAATAATTCAATTACATTTACTTCTAAATATGCTTATATAATTTTCTAATTTAGATTTCTTAAAGGCCTATCATTAATATTGTAAAAATAATTTGGTGGAATATTATTTCTTTCTGAATATCATATTGTGGAATTTTTAATTTCAAGAAATATTCATTAAAATATATCTACAAACATACCATGTTGATCTAATATTAATTTCTAATATATTTTTACCAATGCAACTCTAAACTTTCATATTTTATTTATTCATTATATATTATATATATATTTTATTATGAAAAACAATAGAAAAAAATAAAAGATAAGTGGGTCAGGTGTTGATATTAAAAATAAATAAGGCATCTCCTGACCATGAGCACATGTGCTTTTTAGATGGCAGAGCGCCATCTAGTGGAGCAAGAATAAACTAAACGTTTATTTAGCTTGCTCCGTGATATTTGGCAAACCCAATTTCTTGATAAATCAAGAAAAGTCATCCACGAACGCGTTTCGCGTTGTTGGCGCTCGTCAGCGTGGAGTAGACTGTAACCACTGCGACCAAAAATATTTTTGGAACCAATGCCTTCTTGAGAAATCAAGAAATGGGTATTTAAGGCCAAATTTGCGTAAGGACGCTTAACACATGAAAAAAACAATAGAAAAAATATAAAAGATAAGTGGGTCAGGTGTTGATATTAAAAATAAATAAGGCATCTCCTGACCACGAGCACATGTTATTATTATATATTATTATTATTCATATATTTCAACAACAGTTACTTCCTATCACCACTACTTTGAACTAATCTTTTTTTTTTGTGTTTTATAGATGTTTTAACCAGTCTGCTCTAAATTATACATTTCCTCACTTCTATCCTACAAAATAAAAATAAAAAACGGTTTTGCAATCAATAAATAATTTTCAAACTCACTCATGCTGTGTCACTGTTCATTATAATATTCATTCATCAGTTGGAGAAATGATAGAAAACATAGATGACACCCCATCTTACAATAATATTCACAATACCCTTTGTATATATTCGAACATTCTAAATATTTAATAACAGGAAAAACAATATTTTACATTTCAGATCAATATATATATTTTTTTTCAAATTGATTTTCAATTTTTCCATAGATTACCTTAAGAAACCTTTTACCAGATGACTGCATTTTTGTTAAATTCTTATTATTTCATAGTTGCCTTATGAATATTAAAAATTCTTAGTCCGCTCTGAACTGACGATGGCCTTAACATTAAACTATGAGCTCCAGATGAAGCGTTTTGAATTTGACAAAGCTGATGTGGTATCGGTTTGTCACGAGATAAATCTGCTAGTTTGAAGATACAGTCAATGGATTTTACAATTTTTGCATCAATATCAATAGGTGATATAGCTAATTCATTTTTATAAAATAATCCTCTCGACAAATACATTATCAATATTTGAAATTATTAATGTTTCCAAATTATATTGAGGTGATGTAAAATATTCTGAAGATAAAAAATGGCCAAGGTAATTATTTATTAAGGGACTCTAAGGACGGTAGTGTTATTGCTATATCTATTTTGGAATTAGGATCTTTTGTATTTGACCATGGACCAGCACCTTGACAGTAGATTTTCTTGACCATCAAATCACATATTAAAATTGGAAGATGATTGTATATTTAGGTAAGCAAAGCGGAAAATCTTATTTTAAACAATGTATTTTACAAATGGACATTTCATATGGTATTCTTTCCTTAAAGTTGGAACCATAAATTCACATTTTTCACTTTCCTTCATACATTTTTGATAGATACAAACACTTGCTCTCTCCCTCTCATGACTCCTGTTTTCATCGTATGAAATTGAAACTTTGTACTATATTGTTCAAGACCCTAGCCGAAGCCATGGTATAAAGGTTGGCAATTTGTTATATTAACAAAATTGATGTTGTAGCTCATTATTTATCACCACCATCACGTTTAATAGTAGGTGATAAACAAAATGCACTATTTTAATGATTATTTAATGGGAGAGATTTTTATTATGATAACATATTAATAATATAAAATACACATTCATAGACAAACTTAAAGGAAGTTGTACCTTTTAGCATATATATCGGGATTATGGCCTTAGCTATTAAAGATATTTGATACAGAATGAATTTTATTGAATACGCACGAAATAACCAAATGTGAACAATATTTCCTTTGGAGATGATCACCAACTTATCAGGGAGCTGTTTGAGTCTAAAGCCTTCATTTAGAAGAACAAAGTTTCCCTGCTGCCAGTAATCCATGTCTTTACGTCGAAAGTCACGACCTCATGTTTAAGAGAAACCATCTTGCATTAGGGCGAAGTGTCGCGACAAAGTACTTATTACAAATAGAAATCGGGAAATTCCCAATCGCTAACTTCTCCGCCCGTTTCCTATAAAGAAAGGTTTTCAGAAGAGTGGCCCTAATGGTGAGGCCCTCTTCAACTAGGCGCTCCACCAGAATTAGCCGAATAGCCCAAACAAAGGCTGATCTGACATCTTCATTATTTGTAATACCGATGATTTTCCAAGCATTTCCCCCAGGGCCTTAGTGTCGTCCACCGAGGATAGATAGAGCCTCTACTCCACAAAGCAGAACTGGTCAAAGGTGGCTGCAGCTGACCTGGAATTACTCAGGGCCTGCTACTGTTTTCTGTATTGCAGCTCTGTAACAGCATACCTCTTTGGTGGTTAAGATGGCTTGGCTGCCCTGTCGTGGGTGGTGTTGATTTGGTGAGATGTGCCAGGCTGAGACCTACGAGCCTGTTAATACGAAGACGAGATATTCTTATTTTTTCTTTTGCGTTTCATCTGATCATCTTATTCTGATTATTCTACTCCCATTATCTGAGCCCAATCCCGGTTTGTTGGGTGATAATTCAGATTTACTTCTATCAATTTGGTCGAATCCTCATAATTTTCATTAATTCTTGGTTCAGCTTAATCCAAAAATCAAATATTTTCTGCTGATTTATTAGAAATAATCTAGTATTCTGAACTGTTGATTACGCCATTATGTAAGGAATTTTTCCGGCTTTCTGCCGATACCTCAATGCATAGTAAATCTTTATCTTGATCAGCCTTATCATCCGATAATCGTGGAATTCACGCGCCTCGTGGCCGCACGGTTAAGAGAGAAAGAGAGACAATTAACATAGATTTGTTTTTAATTAAAAAGGCATATATTGGATCGAAATATCATTTATTTTACCAATATTTCAGTTGGCTTAACGCCAACCTTTATCAAGGTGTTATAAGATTTTAAAGTGTGTCAACAACAAACTCAGCGCCACCTAAAGTCAACAGCATTAAGTTTTTAAAATATTTTGTTATATTCGATTTATTTACCCTTTGCTAATACAGTTCGTACCAAAAAGTAAATAAAAACGAGAAATTTACAATAATGTGATGACAATTATATAGATAATAATTATATATATAATGTACAGTGAAAATGTGCATGAGATCTCTGCCACCGTTTCAGAATCTGATGGAAAATCGCCAGAGTCCTAAACGACCCCAGGCATTCTATGACACGAAGAAAACGTAGATCGCGTACTTCGCTACTAAGTTGGTAATGGCCTAGTCCTCGAGGCCCATCGCGAAGATCCTGGGCTGATAATTTACTTCGGCCACTCTACATTTTTATGCTTTTCAAGAAAATTTCAACAAACATTAAACCTGAACGAATTCAATTTTTTTGTAAACATCCTTTTGAAATGGTATCGGTGCTACTTCTATACAACATTTTTGGCGAAAACATAGGTTATTGAGAATAAACTTATTTTATACATTTTGTTAAATTAATAATAATACAGGGTGATCCAAAAGTCCCGCACAACTTTAAAAATTAATAACTCCGCGAGTATTTGCGCTAGAGCAATGCGGTAAACACCATTGTGGTCAGGATGCAATAGGATTTTTTATGGCAAATAATTAAAAAAATCGAAATTGATCTTAGTTACAATTTTAT
The DNA here is from genome assembly GCA_030710605.1 of Cordylochernes scorpioides. Classification (NCBI taxonomy): domain Eukaryota; kingdom Metazoa; phylum Arthropoda; class Arachnida; order Pseudoscorpiones; family Chernetidae; genus Cordylochernes; species Cordylochernes scorpioides. Next base: position 68,287,703 of record CP092875.1, on the reverse strand, counting down.
TCGCCAGATGGCGCACTACCAGAATCAGAGATTCAGCGGCCAAATTGTTTGATAAATTGAAAAATATAACTGATCGACACGTATTTTTCCTTTTTGAATACCAGCAAAGAACCCTAATAATATCAAATAACAAATTAATAAAACACCACTTCGCCAAAAGTATGAAGAATTGGTTAACGATTTTTAAATACAATCAGAGATATGTAAAATAGGTAAATGCAAATTAAAACATGTAGCAAAATAAAATTGGAATTTTAGATACGGTTTGTTTCCGAAGATAATAAATTTCTAATATTTTTAATTCAACTCTCTTTCATACTGTACACAATTTTTAAAAATGTGTCCCCTCAAATAAAAATATTTTTTAATTAGACCTTTTGCGTTGAAAAACGTGGTAGTAAAATCATTTTGTATTATTTTTTTGCACAAAATTTCTAAAGTTATTGGTGTACAGAAAATATTCCTTATGCTATTTATTCTAATGAGAGAAAAGCGGAAAACTAAACATAAGGGGAAAAATTGTGTATACCAGTGTTATTCGAGAAGTTATAACACTCTGGTTTGCACGATATTATATGTGAGCAAATGACAAACGAAATATTACTGTTCACAAAAAAAAAGAGTCAAGATTTGAGGACAGCATTTATTATCCCCATAACCTAACACAAAGAGCTGCAAAATATTGGTAGATAATATAATACATGGCAGCTTACATAACACATGAGGTAACTGCCTTCTCTCTTGTATTAGGTCACAATCCTTGCTCAATGTGGCACCCTTCATTCTCAATCACCGCCTGCAGACCATAAATGACAGAATGGACAGCATTAAATAACATATATGTTGAAATTGATAAAACGTTCCATCTGATAGAAGCCTTCAACATGGCCAATGTGGTAGGCCAGCATCGATAAATACACGATTTAATGTACCCCCATAAACAAAAATCGCAAGACGTCAAGTCTGGTGATATTGGAGGCCACTGGTATATAAAGTGACGACTTATCACACGATTTTCAAAGAACGTATTCTTCAGCAATTGTTTGGCACCTCGGGAGATATGAGGAGGTCCTCCAACTTTCATGAATGTTATTTCGCTTAGTGCTTTTTCCCTGAAATATGGGAATACCCTTTTCTCTCATAAGTTGAACATAACGTTCACCAGTTACAAAAGCGGTTTTAAAAGTTCTTCCATTGATTTTTCAAAGAAAAATGGCCCAATAATAAAAGAGGAAGTGAACCCACACAAAACTGTAACTCTAGGCTGATAAAGTGGCATTTCTGTAAAAATCCTAGGGTTTTCTGTTGCCTAAAAGCGGCTGTTTTGAATGTTAAATTCTCCGTTTAGAGAAAAGTGAGAATCATCTGTCCACAGAAAATTCGAAAGCCAGTTTTCATCAATATCAATTTGCCGGAATACCCATGCAGCGAATTCTCGACGCATCTTAAAATCACCAACTTTCAGCTCGTGAAATCTTTGAATTTTGTATGGGTACACACAATAGAGACATTAAGTGAAGCCTCTTCGGATATCAAATCATACTCGACGATTTTAACGCAAAAGTTCAACTTGGGGATCATCTGTTCAGGATAACAAAGGTCACCGACCTCGACCTTATACCATTAAATAAGGGAGAGAACCCCTATCTATCCAAGTCCACAGGCACAGAATCCGCAATAGACATCACAGCGATAAATTTCAACATCGCACCCACAACACAATGGAAAATCCTGAGAGATGCAATCAGTGACCACAGACCAATTTTAACAATCCTAAACTTTAAAATTGAGAATGTCCAACAGAATAAAAGAACATGGAACTTTAGGAAGGCCGACTTGAAAAAAATCACAGAAAAGCTCGAAGAACTGTGCAATGAAAAATTGAATTACAGAACGCTTGACAAAAACTTGGAAAACTTCTCTTCGAATATATCAAAAGCTGCAAAAGCATTGATACCTAGAAGGAGACGTTAGACCTGTGGATACCTTACTGGAAGGACCACAACATCGAGGCAATGATTGCAGAGAGAGACAATATCAATGAACTTCTTTAAAAAATAAAACAGAAGAAAAAAGAAAGGAACACATTGAAATTAGTCACAAAATAGAACAAGAAATTTGGATATGCAAACAAGAGAAAAATGGCAGAATTCTGCGAAAAAATGGATCCAAGAAAGGACAGCCAACACTGGAATATGATTAGAGTGTTAGAAAACAATCAAAACCAACACCAATCCTCCAATACTCTAACCGATATGAATAGAACAGCGAGAACGAGAACAAACAGATAGCTAACATAATTGCTGAATATCTTTCAAGCACTTCCACACTCAAATATACGAATGAAGACAGGACTCTAAAAGTAATATAAACCAGTTAGTTAAACAAGCAAGAAAATTCCATCAACAAGATATTTTCTCGAGAAACTTCACACTGAATGAGCTAAACTCATCAATAAAAAAATCCAAGAGGTCACCAAAAGATAATCTAATCTTTGGTCAAATGATTAAACACTTTGAAGACAAAGCTAATAAACAACTCCTACGAATACTGAACATTTCATGGTAAACTGGTAAACTACCAAAGAATTGGAAGATATAAATTACTGTGCCAATACTGAAACCAAACAATGATGCCAAGGAATCCAAGAACTATCGGCCAATTGTTCTCACCAGTATACTTTGTAAAATAACAGAACGGATTATCCACTCTAGGCTCATAGTCTGGCTCACTAACAATAATAAAATAAACTTCTGACAAACTGCCTATAGATCCCAGCACTGTACGACTGATCAACTGTTCTACTTCTGTCAATCAATAATAGATTCTTTCCAGGAAAAACCGCCAAAGAAGACCACGGCTATATTCCTTGATATGACCTCAGCTTTTGATCGAGTGTGGAGGGAGAAATTACGTGAAAAGCTGCACAACATCGGAGTAAGAGGAAAGACCTTAACCTGGATTGCAGACTTCTTAAGGGAAGAAGGTTAAAGGTTTGGGTGAATGGAGAATTTTGGAAGGAAGGAACAACATGGGCTTGTGTACCTCAAGGATCTGTGCTCAGTCCTCTACTCTATCTGCTATATATTAACGACATCCATCCTTACCTCACTGAAGACACAAAGGTTGCCTGTTATGCAGACGATATAGCCATATGACACACAAGTAGCAGCATAGAAAAATCGTGAAGAATACTGAACACATCAATGAGAGGACTGGAGAAGTGGGCAATGGAACTCCAAATGACCATAAACCCAATAAAACCAAACCTATGCGTCTTCTCCACTGACAGGGAAAAAGGCATAAATATAACCACAAAAAAGGCATAAACAAACAAATAATTGATAAAATTAGAAATCCAAAATACCTAGGTGTGATACTGCAGTCCTGGATCTTTCCAGTTGGTCTCGAGGACCACGCGATCACCATCTCCTAAGCGGCGAAGTACGCGATCTACGTATTCATCGTAGATCGCAAAATGCGTTGTGTCGCTGGAGACCCACTGGCGATTCTCCACCAAACTCTGCAGCGCTGGCAGAGGCGCCATATTCATTGTACATAGTGTATATAATGCATATTATATTTTTTTAAATAGTGCAGACTGTGCACTTTGCATGTATTGACAAGATGTCAATAAAATTATTTTAACTGTCATTGATGAGGAATTGGAATTTTCAAAACACATAATTAGCACCTCAAATAGAGCTACCAGAAAACTAAACATTCTGAGATGGCTATGTGGAACAAATTGGGGAGAAAAACCCAGAATTCTCAGAACAACATATATCACCTAATAAAGACACCCATCTTCCTTATCGCCTTGTTTATTGTAAATATATCACCTTAATAAGGCCGATAATGGAATATGCAACACCGGTCTGGGCTCCCTCAAGCTCATCACTAAAAGTAAGACTAGACAGTGTTCAAGCAAAAGCGGCCAAAATAATCACTGGTGCTGTTTCATCCACCAACAATGGAAAATTCAGAGAGAATATGTTCTAGACCTACTCGCTCGAAAGCAGAAGATAAAATAAAAACAACTTGGATCGGCACTTCGGAAACGCTGAACCAGAGGACGAGATCTCTCTGACCACTTGTGGTTTGGTGGATCCGCCTTTTTCTGAGAATGAGGTGAAACTGAAGGGCTTTCAAGTTCGGGAAAAGGAAATCTCCTGGTCCCGAAGGGATCGATAACACGGTCGTGAAAGCCCTGTTAAGAATGCACCCATCAGTTCTTGCCAGGTTTTTAAATAGGTGCCTGGACACTGGTACTTTTCCTGAGGCATGGAAGGTTGCCCGAGTAGTGATTCTCGAAAAGTCTGGTAGAAAGGGTAATTCTCCTAATGATTATCGTCCGCTTTCTTTACTAGTGTGTCTAGGTATGGTCCTGGATAGCCTACTAGCTCAGCGACTGAAGCACTGGCTAGAGAGTAATGAGCTCCTTTCCTCTTTCCAACATGGTTTTAGGGAAGGGAAGTCCACAACCACAGCTCTGAACGAGGTGTTAGAGGGGGTTGAGATGGACTTAAATAAGGGTGCTTGGGTTCTTCTCGTGGCCCTGGACATTGATGGCGCGTTCAACTCCGTGAGCTGGAACAAGCTGATGAGAAATTTAATGGACATGGGTTGTCCTGATAATTTGTGCAGCTTGGTTCGTGACTTCCTGAGGGATAGATGGATTAGCCTCAGTTTTGGTGGGCGGAATTTGGAAAGAAACTGTGCTAGGGGTTGCCCCCAGGGCTCTTGCTGCGGACCTATTATGTGGAATATCCTGGTAAACACCGTTTTCCAGGAGGAGCTCCCTAAGGGAGCCAGGCTGGTTCTCTATGCTGACGACCAGTTCCTCATCATTGAGGCTGCTTCGAGAGCGAAGGCTGAGAAGTGTGTTGAAGCTTCTCTCCAAATCCTCTCGAACTGAGCCCATGACTCTGGCCTTAAGTTCAATGTCTCCAAAACTAAAGCCCTCAGCTTTAAGCCTAGGGACATAAGAACTAAAAGGAAAGGGATCAAATGGGAGCACAAGCCGGCTATCCGGATGAAAGGACGGAGGGTAGCGTTGGTCAATAGGATGACCATCCTGGGGGTGGTCATTGATGACAAGATGGGTTGGCAATACCAGGCGGAGGAGATGGTGGCGAGAGGCAGGGAGGCGTTGTGCAGGCCTGTCCTGGTTGGCTCTCAACAGGGGGGGGGGAAGGAGGGTACTATTTTTAGGAACCTCTGCCTCTCCTGTGTCAAGCCAATCCTGCTATAACAGGGATCAGAAGGTGGCAAAAACTCTAGAGAGCGTGCAGAGGACAGCGGCACTCAGAATCACAGGGGGATATCGCACTACCAGCAGTGAGGCCTTTTTGGTCCTCGCTGGGCTTATTCCCCTGGGATTGAAACTAGAGGAGGAGACCATCAGACAGAAGAATTGAGAGAACAGGAAAGATGCCCTGGGACTTGAAGCGGGTGCCCTGGAATGGAAGAGGGACCCAAGGAAGCAACCGCAGTGGTTGCCAAAGTGGAATTGGAGTCCTGGAGGGCCGACAGGGATTGGCACGTAGGTTTTCACTGATGGTAGTAAGTCTGGACCCAATACTGGAGCTGGAGTAGTGATTTTCACTAATGGAGAGCTGATCTTCCAAGAAAGCTTAACACTCAGAGTGGACGAATTGGTCTTTTCAGCCGAGCTTGTTGCGATCAGGGTGCCCTCAGAGTGTGTGCCGAGAAGAACTTCAGCCCGGACCGCCTCTATTCAGATTGTATGTCGGCCCTCGTCGCCATCAATCTGGTGAAAGGGCAACTCGCGCATCAAATAATCCAGGAGCTGGAGATGATAACGCGGGCTCCGGAGCTCCATTGGGTTTGGGAACACAGCCTCATCGAAGGTAATGAGCTCTCAGACAGGCTCGCTAAGGCAGGATGCTTTAGAGGTAGATCACTGAGGACCCCAATGACCAAGAAAGAAGTTTATAGGAGGATCAGGGGACACGTCCAGGACTTATGGTTGGACAGATGGAGGAACAGTGTGAAGGAGAGAGAGGTATATTCAATTGGGTAACAACACCCAAGTATCTCTGTAAGGTAATGTCCCACAAACTCATTAGGGTAGTTCGGGACATGGGCCCTTCCCCAAGTCTCCACGTATTTAAAATTAAGAGAAACCATGATTGCGTCTATGAAGAAAGGGATGTGGATGCACGCCACTACGTCTTGGATTGTACAAAGGTAGTGGGTGTGCAGGAAGAAAGAAGGAGGGCGAGGGGCGCGATCGAGATTAAGCTGCTGAGAAACCACAGCAAGCTTCTTGAGAAAGCCCACGACGTGGCAGCTGAGCTTTTCCTCAGCTGTGAGTGAACATAGTCAACCGGGGGCCGCCTCCCCGCGGTCCCTGCTGGACACAGTAGATAGTTTCCTATTTTGCTGTGACTAAAGGCCACCGGTATAGAAATCCTTCCAGACACGTTGTCTGGGAGGTGGTGTTTCCAGGTACAATGTCCAAGCACTAGCTTGGATACCGTTACTTGGCTTATGAATTGAACAGAATAGCAGCGAAGGGCATGCTTCGGATGCCGGCTTGTGGACCGAAAGGTCTGGGTGGCCATCTGCTTCTAGGGTGTACCAACTGTGCTTAGGTGGGATCCTCCAGTTCTTGTTTATTTTTGTTTTGGCTACTGTTTCTTTTTTTTTTTTAAGTAAGTTTATTTTTCTGTAGCAAGGGTTCTTTTGTGCCTTTTTTCGCTAGCGCATCAGCAGCTTCATTGCCTTCAATGCTAACATGTAAGGGTATCCACTGAAGGTGAATTTTTGAGGTATTGAGAGTTTTTGGAGATAACCAATTATGTTCCTGCTTACTTTGTCTCTAAGTTCCCTTGTGTGACTCAAGTGTTGTATGGCACTTCTACTATCAGTAAGAATCAATATATCGTGATGTTTAGTGTTTCTGATGGATTTTAAGGCTTCATAGATGGCTATAAGTTCTGATCTGAAGACTGAGAAAAAATATGGGTTTCTTCTGTTTATTTTCTCATTGCCATTTGTGGTTTTAATGAGAGAGTCACTGTCAGTTTGTCCCAACTCGTCTCTGCTACCATCGGTATAGATAGTTATTACATTTTTTTAGGAATTTTATTAATTATTTCTAATGATAATTGTTTTAAGTATTCTGGATTTTGGTATTGTTTGTTGGTGGGTTCATTTAAAGTGGCATTAAAAATGACATTTTGTTAGTGATTCGCATGGAGATATTTTTTCTGCTAAATAATATTTTTCCACTTTATATTTTAAAAATCCATTTCTTTTGGCCAGGTGAAGAGGGCCTTCTTTTTTGAGTCTTATATTGGATTCCCAATTAAGTATGCAATTGAAAGTTCTGTGTTTGTTTTCAAAACTCTTGATTTTGTTTATATATTTTGGCAGATTGTAGCTTATCTTATCCTTTAAGGGCATAATGTCTGCCTCGTAAAGTACAATATTATTAGGGCAGGTATTTCGAAGACCTGTAATAATTCTAGCTGCATTTAGTTGTATCCTTTCCAGTGATTTTCGATTTGTTTCAGATGCTGTACCATAAATTTGATATCCATATTCCACAAGATAGGTCTCATTAGAAGAGATGTGTAAGTTAATTTTAGTGTTGTTGCTTCAGCTCCCCACTCTTCCTGAAATATATTTCAAGATTTTCAGTCGGTCTCTTCCTTTTCTAAAAACTCTTTCAATATGTTTACTGGAGTTAATTTCTGGATACAGGGTGTAGCCAAGATATTTAGGATGTTTATTATATTGTAATTGTTGTTCTTTCAGAATAATTTTTGGCCTTATTTCGTATAGTTTCTTATCGGTAGTAAATAGACAGGTTTCAGATTTTTAGGGGTTAAATTCTAATTTATGTTTATTAGCAAAATTTTCTAGGTGGAGAAGAGTCTTGTTCAAATCTCTTTCAGCTTTTTTCCAGTTAGTGTTGCTGCTTCATAGAATAATGTCATCAGCGAAAAGTCCAATATTGGTTTTATGTGAAAAATTTTCTTCTAGGCCTACAATAAATAGGGTGAAGAGATTTGGGCTAAGGACTGATCCTTGTGGCAATCCTTGATACAATTTGAAGGTTTTAGATAGAGTGCCATTATATTTGACCCTGATGTATCTATTTTTAAGGGAATCATTTATCCAAGTGATAGTTTTTCCACCAATTTTGAAATGTTTGTATAATTTTGTAATTAACTTGTTTTTCCATACCTTATCAAAAGCTTGTGTAAGGTCTAAAAAGCAGCTGTTGTGTGGTTAAATGGTTTTCTGTTTGTGCATATTTTACCTTTTGTGTGAAAAATAAGAGTTGGTCTATTGTCCCATGTCCTTTCCTAAATCCATATTGTTCTTCTGGTAAGAGATTTCTTGTGTCGGGGTGGTAGGTGAGTCGTCTGAGTATAATATTTTCCATTAAATTTCAGCAAATACTTGTGAGGGAGATAGGTCGGTAGTTTTTTGGGTCATCAGCAGATTTGTCAAGTTTTTAAATGGGAATTATTGTTGCATTTTTACAGTCTTGAGGCAATTTTCCAGTTTTCCAGGAGTTATTGAAAATATTAAGAAGTCTTTCTTTGCCAATTTTGCCCAGGTTTGATATCATTCGGCCATGGATTCCATCTGGCCCAGGAGTCTTGATTAGGTCAGTGTTTTCTAATGCATAAGCTAGCTCTTTCATATTGATTTTTTTCATGGAAAATATTATGAGTGCTGGTGACATTTTTACAGTCATGAATAATCCTTCGGGCCTTTGTTTCAACCTTGATTTTACTACCTATTTGATATGAATTACCTAAAAGATTGGTAGCAATTTTGCCATTAGTTGCTGGTGTACCATCTGTATTCTTAATCATATTAGTTTTTTTCGGTTTGTGACAGGGATCTGTCAATTTGTTTTGCCAAATTCCAAAGTTTTGTATTTGTGTTTCTTGGGTTCAGGTTTTCACAAGTTTGTTTCCATTTTTCCCTTTTCACATTTACGTATAATCTTTTTATTTTCGCATTCACAATGTTCAGTTCAGTTCTACAATTTGTTTGGTTTTGGGTGCTCTTTTTTGTAGTTCATTGCTTTTAGTTATAAGTATTTGAATATTTTTTGCCTGGTGTGTATAATTTGGAATCCATTTCTTAATATTACCTCATGGTATTGAAACTGTGGCTGCTTTAATAATGGTGTTTTCGAAAGATATCATATTAGCCTTTTTGAAGTTCCAGAATTTTTCTTAATTGAGCTGGTTTTGGTCTTGGTGCTAATTTCTATCAAATTAGGCAAATGATCACTTCCAATACTTTTTAATATTTGCTATTTGCATTTGTGGAAAATGTCAGGATAGTAAAAACTTATATCAAGGGCTTGTGCAGTATTATAGATGTAGGAATGATGGGTAGGATTCCCATCATTTAAGCACATGATTGCATTGTCGTCAAATATGTTTGAAAGTATTTTGCCTCTTGGGTTTGGCGTGGAACATCCCCAGAGTTGATGTTTGGCATTAAGGTCACCTACAATAAGAGTTGTCTGTAAGAAATTGAGCCATTGTTCCATCGTCAATAAGTGTATTGTTTGGAGGGTGATACATATTGTATATGTTGATGGCTTTGTTTTGATTGAGGTAGACTTTGATATCTTGGGCTTCGAGGTCTAATGTGTTTGAAATATTAACGGATATGTCCTCATAGTACAAATTCCTGATTAAAATTGCTAGGCCACCCCCTTTAACAGCATATACAGATGGATCTTCAGACCTTACCCTGAGTTATGGAGCGGCCGGAATTAACATAATACTGCAAGATGGAACGCACATCAAAATCAAAGAAGGAGCAGGACAGATATCGTCAAACTTCACTTGTGAACTGACAGCTATCTGGAAAGCCCTTGATGTATGCCTTAACCAACCATCCCTGCATCAAGCAGAAGGAAATTTAATATACAGCGACTCCATATCCGCTCTAGAAGCAATTCAGAAGGGCAATACTAAAATCACACAGAAAATACACTCGTTACTTACCCCACTGGAACCATTGGAGAATAACTGCCTTCTACAATGGATCCCTGCCCATGCTGGGATCGGGGGTAATGAAATGGCATTTGAATTAGCAAAGGAAGCCAGAAAGTTGAGCCAAAGGAAAGAACAAATGTCATTATTTGACGCTGATTCTTTGTCAAAATACAAGATAATTAAACAATAAATAAGAAAATATCAAAATGCGAAATAAACTCGGAGAGAAAAATGACAAAAACTATAACAAGACTTAGAACAAAACATTATAAAGGAATGACAATACATCCATATGGCACAATAACCTATAGGGCATGCAACAATTGTCCTGGTGTGGAACTTACACCTACCCACATATTCTCATAGCCAGCAATGGCCGCAGCCTTGCAGATATTTGACATAGACCCAGAGCAGCAGCTTTACACACCCAAGGTAGTGGACATTGCTGCTGCTGTGATGGAGATGCATGGATACATCTGAGGCTCTTTATTGGACACGACAACAACAACGGCATTCTAGAGTAAAATAAATTATCAGAGATAGTTACATATTTTTCAAATGAATTAAAATAAATATAATCGATACTGAGAGAGAGTTGAATTAAAAATATCAGAAATTTATTATCTTCGGAAACAAACCGTATCTAAAATATCAATTTTTTTTGCTGCATGTTTTAATTTGCATTTACCTATTTTACATATCTCTGATTGTATTTAAAACTTGTTAACCAATTCTTCATACCTTTGGCGAAGTGGTGTTTTATTAATTTGTTATTTGATGTTATTAGGGTTCTTTCCTGGTATTCAAAAAGGAAAAATACGCGTCGATCAGTTATATTTTTAAATTTATCAAACAATTTGGCGGCTGAATCTCTGATTCTGGTAGTGCGCCATCTGGCGAATAAAATTGTAACTAAAATCAATTTCAAATTTTTCATTATTTGCCATAAAAAATCCCATTGCATCCTGAACACAATGGTGTTTACCGCATTGCTCTAGCGCAAATATTCGCGTAGTTATTAATTTTTAAAATAGTGCGGGACTTTTGGATCACCCTGTACTTTAAGATTAGGATGTCACAAAATCTTCTTCTGATATAAATCGTGAAATTTAATTAGAAGAAAGATGGATTTTTAGCCGATACTACTATTAAAATGGGAGCTGTCTTGGGGATTGGCGCCCTTTGCTCGCTACTCCTTCTAAATAGGAAGAAGTGTCCCATTGCGATTAACTAGACACAGGACTGGGAATGGACATGTCCAACTGCTGGCATGAAATAGAGGCCTCAGCTTCCTACCCCAAGTGGTGGCATCCAGCAGTAACTGGCAGGAAGTTTCTATTAAATAGCTCTTATTTAACTGTCTAGTTTTTATTATATTCCATTACACAAAATATTTTCTATACTTCTTTGCAACAAGAAAGCCCCGTTTCTCAAATATATTATAAGAATTATAGATGGAAATTTTGTCGATATTTTGTAGCCCAACTTATGCAACTTTAGTTGGGTCTATTTTGAGATATTTGATCGAAGTTCTCATGGATTACCTATTTCTTACATAAAAAAAGGTCGCCTACCTCGTCAAAATAAAGGCTGAAACTGAGCGCTATTATGAATAATAGTTTTATTTCTTATGTATAGATGACGCGTTCAAATTTAATTAATTATATTTCTCCATTTATATAAAGACAAATGGTTAAATATCCATCAATCTCTATTAGTTCTTGCTCTAAATATTTTACACACTTGGGCTTCGATATATAAATTTTGGAAAAAGGATATATATCTATAAAAATAAAGGTCACCTCTCCCGTCAAAATAGACGTCAAAAAGATGCCATCTATTAACCGTCGCCGCGAACTAGCGGCCTCAGTTTGGTAACAAAGCCACAACACCAGTTTTGGCAAACTGAGAAGCGTCAACCTGGAGACCATGGTTTCGGTCCAATGGTCCTCGTCAGCTTTGATGACGTCCAGCTTGACGTCTATTTTGACGGGAGAGATTAACTTTATAAAAAAAAAATATAATAATGTTATAAATAAAATTGCAACCAATATTTTGTGTTAACTTTTTAAGATAGCCGATTTATAGAGTGGAATTACAACACAATCCTACCCAATTGTACAGCGACCTCAAGTAACGACGCTGGTAAAAATGATCGAATTCAAATATATAAGATACATTTTCTGGGAGGAAATTGACACGAAAAATAAATGCAACTTAGCCCACCAAATTAGATAAAAAAAGAAGCATAACCATTACATTTATTTTGACTAGAGAGGCGGCTTTCCATTAATTATGTTCTCAAATATCATCCTCAACTCAGCGCCCTCTATCGCTGAAAATTATAAATATGTTAAACGCTCTACTTTTATTTGTGAATATAGAAAATTTAAAGATATTTCTTCTCAGCCATCATATATACTGCAACGAATAAAGTTTAAAAAGAAGGGAATGGCTCATCAGTGGTGAACACTCCCAGCAATTTCGCCATTTCAATCTCCAGACCGCTCCACTATTGAATTAGACTCAATTGTTATATACCCAGCATATTGAATACAGTAAATTTGTGTTTTGAAAGAACTATAGAAACCTTCTTCTAGGACTGTAAAATGTGTATCAAAATGAAAGATTTAATGCACCGAGCTGTCTGTTAGATAAGCTCAAGCGATCAGCAACTTATAGTTACACAATCAGGAGATGTCTTTTTCTTAAATTATCCATCTGATCCCAGTACAATTTGACTTTTCACTACTTTCATAATTTCAATAAATCATTATTTCTTTATAAGTACGTTTCGAACAGTGGACATTTTTATATTTTAGAAATATAAAGTTCTCACAACTTTCTATCATCGCAGTGAGCTAAGTGCAGAATATGGTATTGATGGGTCATAACTATAAACAATTAGAGCTCCTAAAGAAATAAATCAATGGATATTTTCAAACAATTCAGAAGACCAGCTATCGACAAACTCAGCAGCAGATTTCTCGATGACAAAAATTACAAAGCCAGGTTAGTTGGTCGTCGATAAGAAGTGAATCAGCTTTTCAATATATTCGGATATCAAGAATATACCGTGAGATAATTCAAATTACATAGCGAGACCTGAAATTTCAATTCCAAGAGCAAATTCAATTCTGAATGATTAAAATAAATGAGGACAAAATAATATTTGAAAAATCGAATTGAAAGCCATCATATAATATTCTACAACAACTTTTCATAATTTTAAAACCAGATTGAGATGTTCTTAGCAAAACCAGATCAATTTAAAACGGAAGATGTTTTTGGAAAAATCCAATGTAGAAATGGACAGTTTGATTTAACAAAAATATTTATAACGTCAGCCAATAAATATCAAATTATTAGTTTTATTATGGAAATATCGCAAATTTGGGATATTAGTTTTTAATTATGTAAATACAAATATATGTTATATATGTATTTATTCGGTTTTTATAAAAGTTTCTGAAATTAAACAATTGGAATATCAAGCGAGACAAAATACGACACAATATTGTGGTCACGACAAGAGAATATGAATATGATAAAATATTGAAAAGTAAATATCATATACACAATACAAACAAATAAATTTTATAAATTCCTTTTTGGTCTAGATCTCCAATATACCCTTGATATTGGGGGTTGTTATTCATTTTTGTTCTAGATCTCCAATGTTTCTTGATATTGGAGTTCGTTACTCCTTTTTGGTCCAGATCTCCAATATAACCTTGATATTGGGGTTTGTTATTCCTTATTGTTCTAGATCTCCAATATAATCTTGATATTGGAGTTTGTTATTTCTTTTTGTTCTCTAGATCCCCAATATACCCTTAATATTGGGGGTTGTTATTCCTTTTTGTTCTAGATCTCCAATATACTCTTGATATTGGGGGTTGTTATTCCTTTTTGTTCTAGATCTCCAATATACTCTTGATATTGGAGTTTGTTACTCCTTTTTGGTCTAGATCTCCAATATACCCTTGATATTGGGGTTTGTTTTTCCTTATTGTTCTAGATATCCAATATTATCTTGATATTGGATTTTATTATTTCTTTTTGTTCTAGATCCCCAATATACCCTTAATTTAGGGGGTTGTTATTCCTTTTTGTTCTTGATCTCCAATATACTCTTGGTATTGGGGGTTGTTATTCCTTTTTTTTTTCTAGATCTCCAATATACTCTTGATATTGAGGGTTGTTATTCCTTTTTGTTCTATATCTCCAATATAACCTTGATATTGGAGTTTGTTATTTCTTTTTGTTATAGATCCACAATACCCTTGATATTGTGGTTTGTTATTCCTTTTTGGACTTGATTTTCAATATACTCTTGATATTGGGGTTTGTTATTTCTTTTTGGTCCAGATCTCCAATATAATATTGATATTGGAGTTCTTTACTCCTTTTTGGACTAGATCTCCAATATACTCTTAATATTGTGGTTTGTTATTTATTTTTGTTCTAGATCCCCCCTTGATATTGTGGTTTGTTTTTCTTTTTTGGACTAGATCTCCAATATACTCTTGATATTGGAGTTTCTTATTGCATTTTTTTTGGGGGGGGGGTCCAGATCTCCAATATACTCTTAATATTGGGGTTTGTTATTCCTTTTTGTTCTAGATCCCCAATAAACCCTTGATATTGGTGTTCGTTTTTCCTTTTTGTTCTAGATCTCCAATATATTCTTGATATTGGATTTTGTTATTCCTTTTTGTTCTAGATCTCCAATATACTTCTGATATTGGAGTTTTTTTATTCTTTTTTGATAAACTGAAATGCTCAATATTCCAGAAAATATTTCTGAATTTCTTCTATTTCAAACTCCAAATATCTTTCATCTTCTCTCTCGGTTTCTTTTATTCTCGGTCATCTATCCATTTGTGTCGTTAGTAATGATGATAAATTCACATTTTTATACACACAGGGAGTAATTTTAAATTTTTTTTTTTTTTTTAGAATTATATTTGTTCAGTACTAAATCTCCTTTTAATGATTCAGAGTCTCAACAACCAATGTAGGGTATACCCTGAGATAAGGTAGAGCTGGCACTTGGCATGTTGTTGTTTCAATGGCTGGCTGAAGGGTTGGCTACTGACTGGGCTACTGGATCGCGGGGCTCGGGTTAGGTCATAGGCTAGGTCATTGGGTCTATGTGGTTCAGGGGATGGCCACAGACTGGTCCACTGGATGGGGCTATGGGGCTGACTTGGATTGATAATCCCTTCCTTTATCGTAAAGTACATTTCTGAAACCTACGAATATAATTGGACCACTATTTCTTGACTACCATTTCAAAACTTTGTAATTATTCCATTGTTTCGCTAAATTAATATTTATGTAGTTGCCAAAAACCTTCACTAACATATTGAAAAATATGATTTCTGATGATAATGAAGGTCAACGATGAAAAGAATAACCGACATATTATCTCATTACTGTTAGAGATTTTTACGTAGAATTATATATCATCATTTTCACAGATGTACAACTGTAATCCTGATAAAATGAGAGAAAATGGAAAATATTTTTTTTTTCATTTTAAAATCAAATCATCATTAATATCATCTACTAAGAGTCTATTTATTCATGGTATTAATGTGAAAGTCATATCTTATATAAAATTTTAAAGTTGAGGAATAAATATGTAAATTGAACAAATAACATCTGTAATGAGGTGGTTTCAATTTGTTCTTTATAGTTGAACTATACCAAAATTATCTTCTATCAAAGTTGTTTGCCAAAAGTTAGAATTATAATTTCCATAATATCAAAATCATCTGCTTTGAGATGGTTGTCTAAAGTTAATTTAGAGTTGAATTATACCAAGATCATCTGATTTGTGGTGGTCGCCATGTTAAAATTTATAATTGAATTATATAAAAATCATCTGCTTTGAGATGGTGCTCAATGGTTATTTACAGTTGATTCATACTTAGATCATCTGCTATGAGGTGGTCACCGTAGTCATATTTTATATTTGAGTCACTCCAAGACCATCAGAAGAACTGTTCCTATGTTCAATTCAACATGTGATCCACAATGAGTGACCTCTGCACTGAAACTGCTTCATAGCATCAACAGAGATGTTTATTATCAATCAACTTCTATAAATTGATGAAAATATTATATATATTATCAAGAGAATATAGTTGTATACCATATTGTTTTTATATTGTTAAATTACAAATGATATCAATGTCTTGAAATATCTTTCATTAACTTCCAAACTAATTAATTAATTTAAATTAATTAGTTTGAAGAATTTATGAACTTTGCCTAAATAGATGCCTTTTCACCACTGAAACGAGCTCATATTTTGAAATAACTAATTAACAATAATTTAATTACGTTTAATTCTAAATGTGCTTAATATAATTTTCTGATTTATATTTTTTAATAGCCTATCATTAATATTGAAAAAATAATTTGGTGGAATATTATTCCTTTCTGAATATTATATTGATGTTTTTTTCAATTTAAAATAAATATTCATTAAAATATATCTACAAACATATACCATGTTGATCTAATATTTATTTCTAATATATTTTCACCAATGCAACTATAAATTCTTATATTTCATCAACAGTTACTTCCTCTCACCACTACTTTGAACTAATCTTTTTTGTGTGTTTATAGAAGTTTTAGCCAGCCTCCTACAAATTATATATTTCTTCACTTCAATCCTACAAAATAAAAAAAATCGATTTTGCAATCAATAAATAATTTTCAAACTCACTCATGCTGTGTCTCACTGTTCATTATAATATCCATTCATCAGTTGGAGAAATAAAGGAAAACATAGATGATACCCATCTTACTATAATACTCACAATACACTTTGTATATATTTGAACATTTTAAAGATTTTGATAACAGGAAAAGTATGCTTTTACACACACACATTCTAGATCAATATATATATGGTAATTTAAAACAACAACCTCATATTGTGTAGATAACTTATAACAAGATTGCCATGTTGTATATAGAAACACATCTATAAATAATTATGAGCATGATTAATCTGTGTCTTTACACACCCTTTGTAATGTAATTTGTACAAAGTGGATAAATAAATAAAATCTGTAATAGATTTAAGAGTTGAGCTAAAGCAGAGATCGAGCATAGTATTACCAAAACAACAGTCTAAAGATGGAACTCATAAATCAGGTAGATTCACAATTCCCACGACAGGCCACCCACACTGTCACATGTGGTGGAAGGCAGAGACCCCTCTCACACCTGGACATGCCAAGGCCCCCCTTTTCTCAGAAACGCCCATGTCACATAAGGTCGCCCCGTCTTGAACCTATAAATCATCACCTTACAGTCTCTTGACAGCTCAGCTCAGGTCAGTTCAGTTCAGTTTAGTTGAGTTCACCCTTAGTGCAAGCCGCGTCGGTCGTATGTTATGTCGATCTCATCCAACATGTAGTTAGGAAGAATTCGTCTATCTCCATCTTGCGCTTCTAGCTCAGCTTTTATCTGTTAACGGAACTTTCTTAGTGCAACTGTGTCTTCGTTTTTTGTGTATGGATATCCCCAGCTTTCCACTCTGCCTCGACCCCGACTGCCTGTATTTTGTGAGTACTTTTAAAGGTCTTCCAAGGTGCAGAGAGGTACTGGAAAACTCTACACAAGGCTTACCAGAACTTCAACTTATTTCAGTAGTCAACATCAACCTCACCACATCACATTTCTAGTCGACAGATCTCTACAAAAGCTACTGGAATTCTCATCAAATCATTACATGAGTCGACAGGATCTCATCACAGATAAGTCGACATAATACTCAACTCATCACATTTAAGTCGACAGGATCTCGTCACAGATAAGTCGACAGCAACAAACATCATCACATTTAAGTCGACAGGATGACCAAAACGAAGGATGACACAACGAAGAGGTAAGAAGACTGTTCATATAGGAAGCGAGAAAGAGCGAAGATGGAGGAACAAGCCCGACCATTCCAACGAAACGTCCAAGCAATCTCTCCCCAAGATATTTACGGAAGAAACGCCGCCCCAAAGGACTTCCACATACCCGCTAACCGATCGCCAACGTCGGGAGCAAGCTGACCGCGCCAACGACAGCCCCGATATTCCCGCAAGTCATGGAAACCGAGCAGCGATGTGACCCAAACCCTGTGAGAAGTTCTTCACCTTCGGCCTGATATCGACAATGCTCAAGGCAACAAGCACAATCAACTTCACAGAAGCTACAAGCGTCTACAAGCTCTACATGGAGCGTCTTCAACGTCAGCAGGAATACAAGCCAAGACCAAGTTTCCTGACTTTTATCACACAACTGTAAGTTTTAAAAACCTACCTTAACTTTATCCTCAAGTTCACAACTTGATTCCCTATAAATTTTGTATTTATATTTTCACTTTAAGCATTTTAAAATCAATTTTTACCTTTTTTATACCATTTTTCAATTCAATTTTTAAAACTTTCACATTTTCATTGATCAAATTTACTTTAATTTTTAATCAGATTATAAATTTCAAGTTATTACTATCAATTTTACTTGAAAAAAAAAAAATTTTCGCCCATCACGCTTTTTTACCATTTTTACTAATCTTACATGTCGTTCTTAAATTTATCTAAAAATGGCATTATCCAAATCTACAACTTAAAAAAAAAAAATCTCATTCATCATATTTCTCAACTTATTTTTGTTTTACTTATTAGTTATCTTTATATCAAAAGACCAATATCTTTATCAATTCTTAAAATTTGGTAGTGTTCACCATTTTAAGTAAGAGCCCAATTCAAATTATTTGTAACTCTCACGACATTGCCCTTTTATAAGAATCATTTTAATTATCATAATCAACAATTTAAAAAGTATATTCAAATTTTAAATATAAATTAACATAGGTGAAACGCATTTTTTTTAATTGCAAAAATCGGAAGATACAATATCTTCAAAAACACCACTAGGGAAAACAACTATCTTTCCCAAAACAAGTTAGGAATAAAGATTCACTCCACTTCACCGCCAGTAGCTAATTTAAGTCACAGCCTTCCAAAACGATTACAATCGTTAATATTCGAGGATAAATACACTCCCTCGTCTTTTCCTTTTTTACATGCATGATTGTTCATCAACACATTTCTTTCAAAAAACCTTACAACACCCTCGCATCACTATCTCAAATTGGCAACAATTATTAGTGCGCGACTCAACACACAAATCCAATTTCGAGCTCCACTTAGCTCTATATCGTCGCCACAATAAAATAATTTCACATTAAGCGTGCCACATCCACTAACAGTCAAATATTCTCTCGATGTGTTTCATACAACAACCACCCATGACTTTATTAAATTTGTTATTCATTGTGAAACAGGTTAGATTTGTACCAAACTAAGACTTCACGTGACACCTTTATATTCACATTTCTCACTTCGTGTCACAGTGCCACACCACAAAACTTTTTCACTTTTCAGGCCAAAGACGCCTTCACCACGCCTGTGACACCACAATTCATCCCAAAACGTGTTCACGTCGAAAGTCATATCTTTCACTCACTTCTGGCCTGAAATCATCGTATAACATTTTTTACTAACACTTACGAACACCGAGAAGATCATATCTTTCAATTATAACAGTAAATTGCCAACCTCGACAAAAGAGAGAGAGAGAGAAAGTCAGTTTCAAGTGAATCTCAGGCCTGGAGAACCATCCCACATGTGTGACCACCCCAAGAATGGAATTTCCGTGAGGAAAAGGAAGTGGACGCACTTTTTGACGCCACTCCCTTGGTCACTACTAACTTTTGAGAATATCTTTGGACATGCCCTCTCTTCCCCCCTCACAAGGCAGATCTTCTTGACCGCTAGCTTCATGACGCCATTTTGAACACATGTGTCACACTACTCATTTAGATTTCCTCGAGAATCTCACAAATCTC
Organism: Cordylochernes scorpioides; assembly: GCA_030710605.1. NCBI lineage: Eukaryota > Metazoa > Arthropoda > Arachnida > Pseudoscorpiones > Chernetidae > Cordylochernes > Cordylochernes scorpioides. The sequence continues at coordinate 68,267,768 of CP092875.1, read as the reverse complement.
ACCAACGAGATATCACAACACAACATACTTTAAACATTTTACATGTTAATTGATAACACCAATTAAAACAATTTGGTTAAGTCTTATATAGACTTTTTAACGCGAAAGAAAAATCATTCTCTACATACCAGCATTGAGGACAAACGAAAAGATCATTTCACATATTCCCAGTTTCAGAGTCATAGAAACACCGATATTACCAAAGGGATATAATCTAGTCACACACCACAACTGTAACTTTTCGTCAAAAGAGACAATTTTTGTTCAATTTTACACTACTTAAAATTTATCCAATCATTAATAACCTTCAATTATATTATAAATTTTGTATAAAATCTTGAATAATTATTCTTATTCTTACCTTTCAATTATATAAACAAATTTTTTAATCCAACATTTAAAAAAAAAAAACCTTTAATCAAATTTACTTTTATTTTTCATGATATTATTCTAGTATTGTAAAACATCTAATTGTTTCAAAAATTATTTTTATTTTATTATTTATTATATATTTTATATATTACAGGTTTAATTTTGTCCACTTACACTTTTTGTACCCGCAATCATATTTCTATATTTCTATTCACTATATTTTATTTGTTTAAATACCTTTATTATCTGACAAAGTTAATCATCCACTATCGGGCATCTACAACAATCGTTTTCAACAATCATTTTCTTTAACCAATTCCCTATATTTTTCATCACTATCTTTTCAGTCATTGCGTCACAACAACGTAGAAAAACGACAGCACTGCTTGAGAATTTATTTTTTGATTTCGTAATTTTCTCTTTGAGAACACCGTTCCCCAGACTTACCAATCCAAACTTCTGGTCTGAACATTCTTCAAGAGTTTATTTCATTTCATCCGCAGAGCAAATCACCAACGCATTCACAAAGCGTTCACTTTTTTCAACTTTCAACTTTTTTTTCAGCTCTAGCGGACCACATTCAACCTTTGATTTCGAGTCAAGTCAGATCCCCTACTGTCGCTACAATTCTACTTATCGCATGGCTCTATTTCACTCCTTTCTCAATCATATTAATAAGCAACTTTTCTTCAACAACTTTTAACCCAATAATCCTAAAATTGTGACAAAACACTGTAACCCTTATACAGGATCGCAAGTGAAACATTGCCAAGGAAGACAGCTCAAGTCTATATCCTCGCTTTGCACCTGGATCTGAGTATTTGGTTTACATGAGCACTTCTAAAAATTACATATTCTTCAACAACTTTTCAACCCAATAACACTACAATTGTAACAAAGCACTGTTACCCTATACAGGATCACAGGTGAAACATTGCCTAGGAAGACGCTCAAGTCCATATCCTCGCTTTGCACCTGGACCTAAGTATTTGATTGCATGTGTAAATCTCACAATTGCTTATTCTTTAACTACTAACCCTGTCCAACGCCCACCAATATTCTCTTAGAATGTTAATTTTTATGTCATCATTTTATTTTAATCATCTTTTTTGTTAATCAAACACAATGTCATTTTTATTTCACTTTTATATATCCAACAAATATCATCTTGTTATAGCCCTTTTTAACCCTCACAGTTTAAATTAATTAAAAGAAATTTTAATTACTTACCTGTGTTAGAGAGGCTTTACCCGCCTAAACCCGGATAAACCCTTTCACTCCCGGGGCCCATCTATGGTAATTTAAAACAACAACCTCATATTGTGTAGATAACTTATAACAAGATTGCCATGTTGTATATAGAAACACATCTATAAATAATTATGAGCATGATTAATCTGTGTCTTTACATCACCCTATGTAATGTAATTTGTACAAAGTGGATAAATAAATAAAATCTGTAATAGATTTAAGAGTTGAGCTAAAGCAGAGATCGAGCATAGTATTACCAAAACAACAGTCTAAAGATGGAACTCATAAATCAGGTAGATTCACAATTCCCACGACAGGCCACCCACACTGTCACATGTGGTGGAAGGCAGAGACCCCTCTCACACCTGGACATGCCAAGGCCCCCCTTTTCTCAGAAACGCCCATGTCACATAAGGTCGCCCCGTCTTGAACCTATAAATCATCACCTTACAGTCTCTTGACAGCTCAGCTCAGGTCAGTTCAGTTCAGTTTAGTTGAGTTCACCCTTAGTGCAAGCCGCGTCGGTCGTATGTTATGTCGATCTCATCCAACATGTAGTTAGGAAGAATTCGTCTATCTCCATCTTGCGCTTCTAGCTCAGCTTTTATCTGTTAACGGAACTTTCTTAGTGCAACTGTGTCTTCGTTTTTTGTGTATGGATATATTATATATATATTATTTCAGTAGTCAACATCAACCTCACCACATCACATTTCTAGTCGACAGATCTCTACAAAAGCTACTGGAATTCTCATCAAATCATTACATGAGTCGACAGGATCTCATCACAGATAAGTCGACATAATACTCAACTCATCACATATATATATATATTTTTCCAAATCAGTTTAGAGTACTCTAAGAAACCTTCTACCAGATGACCGCCTTTTTGTTAAATTCTTAGGACTTCATAGTTGCTTTATAAATATCGAAAAATCTGAGTCCTCTCTGAACTGACAATAGTCTTAACATCAAACCTTGGGCTCCAAATGGGGCGTTCGAATTTAACAAAGCTGTTGTTTATATATTTTTATATATTTTTACTATATCTTTTCATCGCAGTAAGGACAGTAGAAGTTTGTATTATGTATAAAAGTAACATTCGCGCTTTTAAATCTTTTTAATTTATATGTATAGATGGCGCGCTATTGCTTTGTTGTTGTGTGGGTTTTTCACTAGCCGAATCTTCTAGTTTTCAGGGACACCCAGTAGTTTCACAGTTTTTGTGTCAATTTCAATGGGTGAGATATCTAGTTCATTTTTATAAAATAATTCTATTGACATATATGTCATCAATATTTGACATTATTGATGTTTCTTCCCAAATTAAATTGAGGTGATGTAAAATATTCTGAAGATAAATGGCCTAGGTAATTATTCATCAAGGGTTTCAATCAAATGACAAGCATGCTATTTCCATCTTTTCCATCGAATCATAACCTTTGTAGAACCACATTTGAAATTTATCCCGAATGTGTTTCTTTTGAACGTAAAATCGATATTTATTTTAAGAAGAAATAATGATTATTTCTAACCTTAGGATTGAAGTATGAAGTTTAGAAATAATCGTTATTTCTTCTTAAAATAAATTTCGATTTTTCGTTCAAAAGAAACAAATGCGGGATAATTTTCAAATGTCGTTTTACAATCACAAAGCCGCTTTATATTGTTTTATATATAACTTTTGTACTTGACCATATACCAGCAACTTGACAATGGATGTTCCTGACCATCAAATTACATATGAAATTGCAGGATGATTGTATATCCAAGTAACCAAAGAGAGAAATCTCATTCAAACAATGAATTCTACAAATATAAATTCGACATGGTATTCTTACCTGAAAATTGTCAACATAAATTCACCTTTCTCTCTCTCTCCCATCAACATTTTTGATAGATTAAAACACTTTGTCTCTCTCTCTCATGACTGCTGTTTTTATGATATGAAATTTGACCTTTCTTTGTACTGATTAGGGCTTTAGCGCCAAAGCCATGGTATATAGGTTGACATTCTGTCTGAATTTGCCAAAACTGATGTTGTGACTCATTAATTATCATAACCATTACGATTTATATTGGGTGATAAACTAAATGCATTGTTTTAATGAATATTTAAAGGAAGAGATTTTTTATTATAACAACATATTTAGATATTATAACATACACACTCATAGACAAACTTAAGGAGTTTGTACCTTTTAGCATGTATATCGGGATTCAAACAATAACTCTGGAAGATATTACAGTGACCTTTATTGGAGTTACGCGAAATAACCAAATCTGAACAAAACTCTCTTTTGGAGATGATGATTTAATGTGCATCTATCGGAAAAATAATAAATTGTGTATTTTATTTTTCAAGAACTGGTAAATACACTTTCTTGATCAATCAAGAAAAGCTAAAGACTTCTTAATTAATCATTAAAAGGTATTTTGTAAATTCTAGAATAATTAAAAATCAACAATTAGTTCATATTTATTCCGACAGATGGCGGAAGCCATCAGCAACTTTTATTAGAACGTCAGGAAATACCTTTTTTATAATATCTCCACTTGATATCAATACAGTTTCACTTTTTCATTATTTTTACAATTTCAATAAAAAATATTTGTTTACAAGTACGTTTCGAATAGTGGACTAGTTTTTATTCTTTAAATTTATGTTCTCACAACTTTCTACCATTGAAGTGAGCTGTGTGCAGAATTTGGGTATGATGGGTCATAGGATTAACAATTAGAGCTCATAAGAAAATAAATCAATG
>CP092875.1:68033215-68263280 GCA_030710605.1 Cordylochernes scorpioides | reverse complement strand
TCTACACGTTTTCTATAAAAAAATGCAAATATTTATCTTAACAATATATTTCTATTGCATTTTTTTTTGTCAGCCGCAGCGCATCAGCATACATATATACATACAGTGTACTCCGCTTATAACAAAGTCGGTTATAGCGAAATTCCGCATATAGCGAATGAAATTGTCTGCACGAAAGAAAAGAAGGGCTTAAACCATTAAAAGAACTCTGGATATTGCGAAGTCGGATATAAAGAATTTTCGCTTATAACGAAGTGATTTGCATGTATAAATTTTTATTTTATCCGTTTATAACGAAGTTTTCTCATTTACCATTATAATTGACTAATATATTATGCATAATATATATCAAATTACAACGTGTGAATGACACAAATTTAATGATACACAACAAATAAGTTAATAATATACAATTTTAAAATATGCAAACATATTATAAGTATTTTTTTTACATTATTTAAACAAAATTAAATTGTTTAATAAACGCTTATATTTTATTAACGTTTACCATGGCAGGAGAACGAAGTTGATGAAGAAGTAGACCCAATTGTCCACATTCCGCATCCAAAAGAGGTCTTGGAGAGCATTCAAACTCTGCGATTGTTTCTTCAATGTCAGGATGAGTCCAAGTCTATTCATAGGCATCTGTCAGACTTGGACAACATCGAAAAGAGTGTTCAGCACTTGTTACTGACTTCTAAATGTCAAAAGAAAATCACAAACTACTTCTCCAAAAACACCTGATGAGGTTGTTATTGATCTTTGTGTTGCTCTTTTGAGTTGAATAGTAAATAAAATTATTGGTACAAAACATTTTTTTTTCCAACTGCGGATATAACAAACTTCGGATATAACAAAGTGATTGTCATGAATAATGCGACTTCGTTATAAGCGGAGTACACTGTATATATATTTTTTGTATTATGTTTAATACATTGGGAAAAGTATTTTTTATATTTTATATACAGATTATAATCTTTTATATTTTACTACTCTGTAAACTTTCCTCATTGCTTTTCCTGTATTTTTTTATACATATATACAAGGGGGGATCAATAAATAAGGTGAATTATCTTATTTCTTAAAAATTAAAAAAAGCAAAAATAATTTAAACCACAGAATATTAAAATATAACATCGAGAGACTATTTAAGGTTTTCTGTTCTTTTTTCCCACGCGCGGCACGAGACTTATAAATAAACTAAAATGGAAGCTCCCTTGAAGGATCGCATCACGCTTTAACAACGTGCAGTTATTCGTTTCTTGAATGCAGAAGGTATTCAAACATCTCAAATATGCCAAAGAATGAAAATAATTTATGGTGAGTCTTCTTTGTCTCAAAAAAACATTTATAAATGGGTTAACGAGGCGGAATGGAATGGAAACGAGGCGACTCTCCAAGACCAAAAAAAAAAAAAATCAGGTCTCAACGTTCGGCCGGTAAAGTTTTGTTAACAATTTTTTGGGATGTTGATGGACCAATCTGCCTTTATTTTTTATCCTCAAGGCAACGTATGAAGAGCGACCTTTATTGTGACATTCTTGTAAATAAGCTAAAGCCCGGTATAAGAAACAAAAGAAGAGGGAAGCTTAGTAAAGGCGTTCTCTTCCTTCATGATAATGCAAGGCCGCATGCATCATGTAAAACTGTATCCACAATCATTAAATTAGGTTTTGAAGTTTTTGAACATCCTACATATAGTCCAGACCTAGCCCCCTCTGACTATTTCCTTTTTAGACTACTAAAGAAGGAGTTAAAGGGAAAGCGATTTGACTCGGATGAAGATGTCCAGAAAGTGGTGCAAGATTTTTTTCACACGCTTCCTAAGGGTGCCTATAAAGAGGGTATTTACAAGTTGCCAGAACGATGGAGACGATGTATAGAAAGCCAAGGTGATTATTTTGAATAAATCATGTCCTAAATTTTACTATCGTTCTTATTTTTTAAAATAAATTATAATTCACCTAATTTATTGATCCCACCTTGTATATATATTGTATCATAAATAAATTTCTATATCATTCTGGAGTTTGTTCCTTTTCAAATTTTCTACGTTACCATATGGATATATATCGTAAAGATAGAGGCATTCATATTTCTTGAAAATAAAGATACTTCGGCCAGTAAATCTTTTTATTACCTCGACGTTTCGACAAAAATCTTTTGTCCTCGTCAAGAGCATACAATAATTTAAAATTTAGCAAGGCGCTAAAAATTATTTTTATTTTTATTTTTAACGCCTTGCTAAATGTTTAATTTTTGTTTGCTCCTGACGAGGACAAAATATTTTTGTCGAAACGTCGAGGTAATAAAAAGATTTACTGGCCGAAGTATCTTTATTTTCAAGAAATATGAATATATAGTTGTTGATTTAAAATAAATAAATATATATATAATATATAAAATTATTATTTATATATTATGGTTAAAAAGTAGCCGTTACAAAATCCATTATCAAGTAGTAACAAATAGGTAACACAGGCTCGTGGATCTATTATGCATACGAAGTGTTATTGTAGTCAAAGACATTTGTTGACTTGATGTTTAAAAAGATTTAAATTACAAATACAGTTAAACCTGTCTATAGCGCCCCCTCTAAATAGCTCCTTCCTCTCTATAGCCCCCGATTTTAATTATACATATACAATACTTTCAAGTATAATGAACAAAATATATTTCCAGTATAATAGTAAATACAATACACTTCCTGAAAAAAAAAATACAATATTTTCTGAAATATATGTGAATACTTTCTGAGAAATCTTTCGAAAAATATAATACCTTCAGGAAAATACTAATTAAATGATTTCAGAAAATTAGATAAATACAATATTTTAAAAAATATATGAACGAATTATACTTAGATAAATAAACAAAATAATACTTTCAGATATAGAAAAATAGAACACTCTCATTAAGAAACGGCCAAATACATTCGGAAATAGACAATTACAATACTTTCAAAAAACAGAAACTACTTCAATAAATAGAGATATGCAATGCTTTCACAAAAATAGATTTAAAAAAACTTGAACAAGAAAAAAATTATAACACTTTATAGAGTAAGCAGAAAATACAATACTTCCCGATAAAGACAAAAAAACTTTTATATAGACAAATACAAGAGCTTCATATATAAACAAACTCAATACTTTCACATATAAAAGCAAATACAATACTTTAATGAATAAACAAATGCACAATACCTTCATAAATAAACAATTACACAATACTTTCATAAAAAAAAACAAATAAGCAATACTTCCATAAATAAACAAATACAATACTACCATAAATAAACAAATAAGCAATACTTTCATGTAAAAACAAATACACAATACTTTCAGATATATAAACATATAAAATAAAAGGATTTAAAAGCGCGAATGTTTCTTTTATACATAAAACAAACTTGTACTGTCCTTACTGCGATGAAAAAATATATTGGGAGGGCTTGGCTCATCAGTGGTGAACCCTCCCAGCGGTTTCGCCAATTTAATCCACCAGACCGCTTCTCAGAGCTCTAATACTGTATTGGATCATTCTGCTTTTATATGCTGCACTGAAGGATGGAATCTTAGAAATGGTTTTCAAGTAAACTATGGACATAAGCTTATAGGACAGTAGCAATACATTTAAATATTTGCTTCGAGCAATGCTCTTCAGCAAACTACAAAGACAAGGCCAGTTAGGCATAAATTAACACAAAGCAATAACGCGCCATCTATACATATAAAATAAAAGGATTTAAAAGCGCGAATGTTTCTTTTATACATAAAACAAACTTGTACTGTCCTTACTGGCCTTGTCTTTGTAGTTTGCTGAAGAGCATTGCTCGAAGCAAATATTTAAATGTATTGCTACTGTCCTATAAGCTTATGTCCATAGTTTACTTGAAAACCATTTCTAAGATTCCATCCTTCAGTGCAGCATATAAAAGCAGAATGATCCAATACAGTATTAGAGCTCTGAGAAGCGGTCTGGTGGATTAAATTGGCGAAACCGCTGGGAGGGTTCACCACTGATGAGCCAAGCCCTCCCAATATATTTTTTCATCGCAGTAAGGACAGTACAAGTTTGTTTTATGTATAAAAGAAACATTCGCGCTTTTAAATCCTTTTATTTTATATGTATAGATGGCGCGTTATTGCTTTGTGTTAAGATATATAAACAAATACACAATACTTTCATGTATAAACAAATACACAATACTTTCATGTATAAACAAATACACAATACTTTCAGATATATAAACAAATACACAATACTTTCATGTATAAACAAATACACAATACTTTCAGATATGAAAACAAATGCACAATACTTTCAGATATAAAAACAAATACACAATACTTTCAGATATGAAAACAAATGCACAATACTTTCAGATATAAAAACAAATGCACAATACTTTCAGATATAAAAACAAAAACACAATACTTTCAGATATGAAAACAAATACACAATACTTTCAGATATAAAAACAAATACACAATACTTTCATATATAAAAACAAATACACAATACTTTCAGATATAAAAACAAATACACAATACTTTCATGTATGAACAAATACACAATACTTTCATATTTAAAAACAAATAAGCAATATTTTCATGTATAAACAAATACACAATACTTCCAGATATGAAAACAAATACACAATACTTTCAGATATGAAAACTAATGCACAAAACTTTCAGATATGAAAACAAATGCACAATACTTTCAGATATAAAAACAAATACACAATACTTTCAGATATAAAAACAAATACACAATACTTTCAGATATTAAAACAAATACACAATTGATTGAAACCCTTGATGAATAATTACCTTGGCAATTTATCTTCAGAATATTTTACAGCACCTCAATTTAATTCGGGAGGAAACATCAATAATGTCAAATATTGATGACATATATGTCAATAGAATTATTTTATAAAAATGAGCTAGATATCTCACCTATTGAAATTGACACAAAAACTGTGAAACTACTGGATGTCCCTGCAAACTAGAAGATTCGGCTAGTGACAAACCCACACAACAACAGCTTTGTTAAATTCGAACGCCCCATTTAGAGCCCAAGGTTTAATGTTAAGACAATTGTCAGTTCAGAGAGAGAGGACTCAGATTTTTTGATATTTATAAAGCAAATATGAAATCCTAAGAATTTAACAAAAAGGCGGTCATCTGGTAGAAGGTTTCTAAGAGTACTCTAAACCGATTTGGAAAATATATATATATTGATCTAGAATGTGTGTGTTAAAGGCTACTTTTCCTGTTATCAAAATCTTTAAAATGTTCAAATATATACAAAGGGTATTGTGAATATTATAGTAAGATGGGGTGTCATCTATGTTTTCTATTATTTCTCCAACTGATAAATGAATATTATAATGAACAGTGACACAGCATGAGTGAGTTTGAAAATCATTTATTGATTGCAAAACCGTTTTTTTATTTTGTAGGATTGAAGTGAAGAAATATATAATTGGTAGGAGGCTGGCTAAAACTTCTATAAAACACACAAAAAAAAAATTAGTTGAAAGTAGTGGTGAGAGGAAATAATTGTTGTTGAAATATGACAGTTTAGAGTTACATTGGTAAAAATATATTAGAAATAAATATTAGATCAACATGATATGTTTGTAGATATATTTTAATCAATATTTCTTTAATTTAAAAAAAGACATCAATATAATATTCAGAAAGGAATAATATTCAACCAAATTATTTTTACAATATTAATGATAGGCCTTTAAGAAATCTAAATTAGAAAATTATATAAGCATATTTAGAAGTAAATGTAATTGAATTATTGTTAATTAATTATTTCAAAGTATGAGCTCGTTTCAGTGGTGAATAGGCATCCTATAGGCAAAATTCATAAATTCTTTAAACTCATTAATTTGAATGAATTAATTAGTTTGGAAGTTAATAAAATATATTTCAAGACTTTGAGATCTTTTGTAATTTAACAATATAAAAACAATATGGTATACAACTATATTCTCTTGATAATACATATGATATTTTCCTTAATTTATAGAAGTTGATTAATAATAAGCATATCTGTTGATGCTATGAAGCAGTTTTAGAGAAGAGATCCCTCATTTTGGATCACATGTTGAATTGAACATAGGAACAGTTCTTCTGATGGTCTTGGAGTGAATCAAATATAAAATATGACTAAGGTGACCACCTCATAGCAGGTGATCTTGGAATAAATCAACTGTAAATAAACATTAAGCACCATCTCAAAGCAGATGATTTTTATATAATTCAAATATAAATTTCAACATGGCGACCACCTCAAATCAGATGATCTTGGTATAATTCAACTCTAAATTAACTTTAGACAACCATTCAAAGCAGATGATTTTGATATTATGGAAATTATAATTCCAACTTTTGGCAAACAACTTTGATAGAAGATGATTTTGGTATAGTTCAACTATAGAGAACAAATGAAACCACCTCATTACAGATGTTATTTGTTCAATTTACATATTTATTCGTCAACTTTAAATTTTTATATAAGATATGACTTTGACATTAATACCATGAATAAATATACTCTTAGTAGATGATATTAATGATGATTTGATTTTAAAATGAAAATATCTTTTCCATTTTCTCTCATTTTATCAGGATAACAGTTGTATATCTGTGTAAATAATGATATATAATACTACGTAAATATTCTCTAACAGTAATGAGCTAATATGTTGGTTATTCTTTTCATCGTTGACCTTCATTATCAAGAGAAATCATATTTTTCAATTTGTTAGTGAAGGTTTTTGGCAACTACATAAATATACTTTTAGTGAAACAATGTAATGATTACAGAGTTTTAAACAAGAAATATATATCTAGTATAGGCGCGTAGTCAGCAAATAGTGGTTCAATTATATTCGTAGATTTCAGAAATGTACTTTATGATAAAGGATTGGATTATCAATCCAAGTCAGCCCCATAGCCCCATCCAGTGGACCAGTCTGTGGCCATCCCCTGAACCACATAGACCCAATTGCCTAGCCTATGACCTAACCCGAGCCCCGCGATCCAGTAGCCTAGTCAGTAGCCAACCCTTCAGCCAGCCATTGAAACAACAACATGCCAAGTGCCAGCTCTACCTTATCTCAGGGTATACCCTACATTGGTTGTTGAGACTCTGAATCATTAAAAGGAGATTTAGTACTGAACAAATATAATTATAAAAAAAATAAATTTAAAATTACTCCCTGTGTGTATAAAAATGTGAATTCACCATCATTACTAGAAACACAAATGGATAGAAGACTGAGCAAAAAAGAAACCGAGAGAGTAGAGGAAAGATATTTGGAGTTTGAAATAGAATAAATTCAGAAATATTTTCTGAAATATTAAGCATTTCAGCTTATCAAAAAGGAATAACAAACTCCAATATCAGAAGTATATTGGAGATCTAGAACAAAAAGGAATAACAAACTCCAATATCAAGAGTATATTGAAGATCTAGAACAAAAAGGAATAAAAAAATCCAATATCAAGAATATATTGGAAATATAGAGAACAAAAAGGAATAACAAACCCCAATATCAAGGGTTTATTGGGGATCTAGAACTAAAAGGAATAACAAACCCCAATATTAAGAGTATATTGGAGATCTGGACCCCCAAAAAGGAATAAGAAACTCCAATATCAAGAGTATATTGGAGATCTGGACCAAAAAGGAATAAGAAACTCCAATATCAAGAATATATTGGAGATCTAGAACAAAAAGGAATAACGAACCCCAATATCAAGGGTATATTGGGGATCTAGAACAAAAAGAAATAACAAACCACAATATTAAGAGTATATTGGAGATCTGGACCAAAAAATATTAACAAACCACAATATTAGGAGTATATTGGAGATCTAGTCCAAAAAGGAGTAACGAACTCCAATATCAATATTATATTGGAGATGTGGACCAAAAAGAAATAACAAACTCCAATATCAAGAGTATATTGGAGATCTAGAACAATAAGGAAAAAAAACCCCAATATCAAGGGTATATTGGAGATCAAGACCAAAAAGGAGTAACAAACTCCAATATCAAGAGTATATTGGAGATCTAGAACAAAAAGGATTAACACAACCCCCAATATCAAGAATATATTGGAGATCTATAGCAAAAAGGAATAACTGACTCCAATATCAAGGTTATATTAGAGATATAGAACAAAAAGGAATAACAACCCCCAATATCAAGGGTATATTGGGGATCTAGACCAAAAAGGAGTAACAAACTCCAATGTCAAGAGTATATTGGAGATCTATAACAAAAAGGAATAACAACCCCCAATATCAAGAATATATTGGAGATCTAGAGAACAAAAAGGAATAACAACCCCCAATATTAAGGGTATATTGGGGATCTAGAACAAAAAGAAATAACAAACTCCTATATCAATATTATATTGGAGATCTAGAACAATAAGGAGTAACAAACCCCAATGTCAAGGTTATATTGGATATCTGGACCAAAAAGGAGTAACGAACTCCAATATCAAGATTATATTGGAGATCTAGAACAAAAATGAATATCAACCCCCAATATCAAGGGTATATTGGGGATCTAGAGCAAAAAGGAATAACAATCTCCGATATCAAGGTTAAATTGGAGATCAAGACCAAAAAGGAATAACATACCCCAATATCAAGAGTGTATTGGGGGTCAAATGAAATTGAAATAATAATGATAATAAATTCACATTTTAATAAGTGTTATTGAATTAATTCTATCTCTATATAGTTAAACTAATATTAAGAAGGATTCAAAGAAAATTTATCTATTTTATTGAAAAAGCATTTTTAAAGAAATAGTTTTTAAATATGATAAATTGTTTGTGTGATACTAATATAAAATAAGTTGCTACCAAAATAAAATTTAAAAAATTAATTGTTTTATTATAATTTTATTTCACAGAATAGCTTCGGTAGAAAAGTTAAATAATATATAATATAGATACAGGGAGAGATAGTTTGGTTAAAATCTTTTCATTACAAGAGGCGAATCATTTGAACTTCTTTTGAAGTCGAAACCGATGAGAACGACCAGTTGACCTCCAGAAACACTTTGTGGTAAGCAAACATCTTGGGATGGTTGAAGGTAGCGGCAACTCCATCTACTGTTTATAAGCGATCTATCGCACCTCGAGGTAGATTGTTCAGGATGTCGTGGCATGTAGTGTCCGGAAAGGTTATTGAGGCGTAGGTCAGCTGAGGAGATTAAGCGGAGGCCACACAAATGAAGGGAATGTCCAATCACGCCCTCAGCTCTGAAGAAAATATTTGTAGGAGAAGCTGAATCCAGATTCCTTCCCGCGAACAGGCTGTGGATGTGTGTGAGGGTCCTTGTTAAATTCGCAGGACGACATTTTTTTACCTCGTGCACCACTCGGAAGTTGATGACCTGTAGTAGACGCTAGTAGAGGCTCCAGGAGCGCAGCACGCGTTGAGCATCCTTCAACACGAACATATCAAGGGGAGGCTCTTTAGTCTTGAGACCGCGTAATGAAGACAGCAGGTCTGGTGGCCGGACGGGAGTTTTGTCATCTTGCAGACTTGTAGAAATAAAATTAACAAAGAGCAAAATCAGGTTATTCAGATCAACGATGCTGCACACCTACGAAAGGCTATAGAGACATGGTAATCTTGGAGGAAACTCTTGACTTTGAAACGGCGATGAAATCCTTGAGCCAGTCTCTGAAAATGTCGATCATAGCAGCCATGGCCACAAAGTTTTCTCGGCGATCTTCAGTCTGTTTTCACTAAATCAACCCAGCATCTACCACCAAAATGTTACGTAGAAATTGAGACAGACAACTTCAGAATCACACGGGTCACAATATTCACATACAAAAAGGTTAAGGAATTGTCACCAATATGTATATTATGTAGAATCTATTTGTGTAGTTGAATAATATAATTAAAATCATAAATGAATATCTCTAATCTTTTTATATTTAATTTTCAACGTTTCAGCCACTTGCCCTCTTCAGGAAAACTCTACTCGTATATGCTATTTCCTGTCAAAAAACGATCAGAAATTTATATATTTATATAAAAAAGCCTACCTTGATTCGTTAAAGAAAAAAAACATTTTTTTCTTTAACATATCGAGGTATCTTCTTTTTATATAAATATATTTGCTATTGTTCCGAAAATAAAGCTATCCCTTAATAAATATTTAATTAAAAAGGCATATATTTTGATCTAATATATGCCTTTTTAATTAATTATTTTCAATTGTGTTTACTTTGTATTTAAATTCTGAGTAGACTAATATTTTAAAGAGCGTGGAGCGTGTACTCCATACTCAATAAATAATAAAAAATAATTCAATATTAATGAATAAAATTCAAATATATCTGGACAGAAGGGTAAAATATAAAAGTGGTTGGAAACACTGGAAAAATATAAAAAGTTGAAGATATTCATTTATTAGTAAATTAAATTTAATTGCCATCTATCGTTAGAATTTTACACAAATAAATTTACTGGCAATGTGCTTCTTTTAAATATCATCAAATATTATCTCTGCAGACCTTACTGCAATGATATGAGTTATTGAATGAGAGGGTTCACTACTGATGAGCCAAACCCTCTCATTCAATAACTCATATCATTGCAGTAAGGTCTGTAGAGATAATATTTGATGATATTTAAAATAAGCGCATTGGCCGTAAATTTATAAAAAATTATTTATATTTAAATCAAATATACAGGTTGGACCATAAGACCCGAAACTTTTTATTTTTTATTAAAATTTAAAGGCAAACTAAAATTAAAACTAAAATTATTTTAATCTAGTTTGCCTTTCAATTTTTAACAAAAATAAAAGGGTTCAGGACTTATTGGCCAATCTGTGTGTATCAATTGAACCTCTAAAATTAGTTTAATTTATATAGGGATAGAATTAAATCAACAAAAAAGGTGTAACCCTCAAATTTGTTCAGTACTTCATTAGGTATATTTATTCAGAGTCCCATCGTAAATGTTGGGATACCACAAGATAAAATAGAGCAAGCAGTTGGCATGCTGTTGATGTAAATCATGGCCAGCTTAGAGTCAGCACACGTCCCAGTCCACCGAATCAATAGGGCCCAAGGAAAGGTCACAAGCCAGGCCAAAGGATCTATGGGTTCAAGGGGGAGGCCACAGACTAGTCCTCTGAGGCTATGGGGCTCACTTTCTCTGTATGTCCTGTGTTATGTAATTATAGAAAAATTAATAGCATTTGGTTCTCAAAAAGAGGCTTAAGAAGCTATTTATCCAGGAAGGGAGTCGCGAGAGAGGTGGTATACAACCCCACCCCCCTCCTGGAGGGCTCCCACCCACGCCCCTCCAGAGTGGAGTCCACACCCTCAAAAAGGAAAGTTTCTAAGCATACTATTCTACTGACTCCCCCTGCTCTC
Source organism: Cordylochernes scorpioides (assembly GCA_030710605.1). NCBI lineage: Eukaryota > Metazoa > Arthropoda > Arachnida > Pseudoscorpiones > Chernetidae > Cordylochernes > Cordylochernes scorpioides. The sequence continues at coordinate 68,251,828 of CP092875.1, read as the reverse complement.
CCTTCTTGGTCATGACATATGATTTCAACATTATTCATTGATAGCAGTTCGAGCGCTGAATGGGCACTTTGAACCTGGTAATATTTGCCCCACATTTCCACAGTCATCACAATACTGCTGCGCAGTGTAACAGGTATTTTTCTACCTTTTCCCTCAATATGAAAAGTAGAGGTGTAACCTGAAGTGTAACGCCCAAGGTCCACCAAATGGCGCCAAAATAATAAGGCTTCTTCAAAACGATTTTTGGGGCCATATAAGTCAAAGGGCTTACAACAGCAGCTTGTATTTTTGCCATGATTTGATGTATAACTTACACAATCAATATTCTACCAATGTTATGTGGTCATCAAATTAAAAAGGATATTTTACAATTTCACATCCTTGTGAATGATGCTGTGGATTTCAAGATAATGTAATCCCTAAAGTATTTGAATGGTGTAAAACCTTGCCTTGTCTCCATAATTTTTTACATTCATTCATATAATGGAAGAAATTGATTCCTTTCAAAAATTCATTCCTGAAATGTAAAATTAAAACTAGTTCCAAAAGAAAAGAAAAACCTTTGGTAATTAGAAGTATTTGTCTCTCTGTTTAGATTTCTTTGGGATTTTTATCATTAGCACGGAATATTTGACTGAACCCAACTCTAGCAATATGATAATCCTTTGAAAATTGTCATTTTCAAGCATACCATTGATCTAGTTGAAATGAAAAAGGGTAAATTGTGTTTTACCGCAGTTAGGCAAGCTTCCTCTTCTGGAGCTGCACTTTCACTCTGGAGGAGAAGATCAGGAGCAACCAACCTAAAACCAAAGCTAGTTATTAGAAGGGACATTTATATATAATATTAAATACACATCTGATAAAGCGTCGTAAAATTGTTTGAAGCTATTTGTACTAACTTTGTTTTTGTACACATTTAGTATAATTAATAATCCATTGCGTTTGAAATTTGTATAGTAGCAAAGTTCATGAGAAATACGAAATTATAATTTACCAAAGAGTATGAAACCCATATATATAAATCTACCATAATGGCTGAAGCAACGCCCAGGTACTCTCCGAGTGAATATTTGCAAAATAGGAAAAAATTAACAAAGAAAAGGTTTATAAAAAACGCAGCGAATGAAAACGAGAGGTAAACAAGATAATGTTTTCAGGCTAATCCTCTATTTCAAAATATTCTTGAAGGATTCACGAAATCTTCAGAAATTTCTTAAGATATGTTTATTTGTCAAAGTGGCTAGGCTATTGTTGTGCTGTTTGTTGTGAGGACATTGATTTTTAAAAGAAAGATCACTCATTCTGTCGAAAAATAAAAGATAAACTTAAAGTTAACTATTTATTGCATTCATTATGTAGCGGACTAAGGTATTCCGCGTGTTAAAACCACAATACCTTTGTAATAAGTTTTAAGCCTATATCAATGTGAGATATTTGACTTTTACCTTTACATATCAATATAATACAATAGGAATTTCATATAAATTTGATGAGAAAATATATTTGCACTATATTAAAATATATATTTCTTTAAATTATCATTCGACCAAACATTTGATAAGAAAACATCTAAGCATATCCTGACTCGACCAGATCCATTCGCATAGGGTAAATTATATATTAGAAGATGTCTCACAGTTCAAGATAACATTGTCACCCACGTTGTCCATTCCAATTGTCCCAGCTAGATATGGATGAACATTACTCACATGTGGGCTGGACGTGCTGAGTTTTATAGGAAACCACAGCCTCCTTGGTCTCGGAGTAGATTTAGATTATGTCATATTCTCTTTTACTTGAGTTTCACCGCAGTAGGAACATGGGAGAATGATCCAGAATCCAGAATTCCACAGCACACTACACAAAAATAGAACAACTAGGTTACCTTATGTGCTAAATTCTATTAATTATTTTCAATGAGTAAATTAGCAATTCCTATACTGCTACTGTTTTGCTCCTGTTTAAATGTTAATATTGCTATCACGACTACTAATTAGAATCTGCATAATGCAACATATTGAATAAGATATCAATATTCTTATGGCAAACTTTCACTCAAAGAGAATCTGGGAAAATCAGGTCCTTCTGCTAATATGTTTATCCTTGATCATCAGCCGTTTTATGAACGGGTCTAGAAATAGACAGCTAGGTCTAAGCCTCATCACAGTTTTACTCTAAACTAAATAACAACATTCGAAGGAGAAGTATTTTTGCCATATTCATAGTCTTTGAAATAGGATACACTTCGGAAAGAGACTTTTTCTCTATGTTTAGGAAAAATATTTTAGCAAGGCATTATAAATGTATATTTTATAGCGTTGTGTGAAAAAAAAAAGTTCAATTTTCTTGACAAAGACAAATTTGTCGAATCATCAAAGAGATATTTTTCTCTCTATACCAAGTGTCTCTTATTTTAACGAATTAAAAAATAAATTATTGAGCATAAAGGAATCACATATTTCAACAATAATTAATTAAACCTAAAAGGTGTCGATTTTATAAATCCAAATATTAACACATTTCACTAAAACCTTTCTTTTTATGAAAATAAAATCCTCTAAGGCAAAGAAAAATAGCCTCATATTAAAATAATTAATAAATTATACTGAAAACTTGCAGTTATTTGTTCTACCATCTTAAAATCAATTCGCACACTTTTCGCCTCTGACATTTGCTGCAATATTTCAATGCCCTTTTAAAAGCTTATACAACTAGCTTCTATTCGTCTGTCTGCCACAAAAGTCTTGTGTTAAATTTATAACATATTCAAATAGTATCTAGAATTCTGATTTTTGGTAAGTTTTTTCGAACAAAAAGGCATCGCAAGCTGACAAAATTTCAGACTTCTGGATGATCGGAAACGGTCTATTTTCTATATTTCCTTTCAAATTTGTGATTAATTTTAATAAAATTCTTAGCAACGTAGAAGTTGGATATTTAATAGACTATTTTAATCCACCTAATATTGCCAGTGTACAAAATAGCTGATACCTATGTGGCCATGGTGTGGTCTGCAATAGGTTAGAGAAGCGAATTAGCATATTTTCTTTCAAAAGAAAGTAGACCCAGCCGATTCTGTAGCATAATGAACGTTTGGCCATACATAAAAATAAGTAGGTATAAACTTTTCTCTCCGTATGGCTTTATTAGCAGCTCTACGTTATTCTTTATTATTTTACTTTCAGAGCCTTCACGTTTTAACTAATTTGAATTTTATCGAGTATAGAAATCGCGGAGAAGAAAATTAAAATGAAATGTCAATTTAGTTGTAAAACAATTAAAACCTTTAAAGCACCAGGCCTATTTTAATAAATAAGAATCCAAATTAATAATTTATTCTTAAATTTTTTTTACAATATTACAATTGTCATTTGGCGTTATTCAATTATGATGTCACATATATATAGACCTTAAGGCCAATATTCCAGAATATATATATTCCAAACACACACACAAAAGCACCTGTCGCTCTAAATATATGTATTTGGTGCAATTTGGAAAAATTTGAAACTAGCACAAACATTTCTGTTTTATTAATCGAAATATTCCAAATAATTTTCTTAGTTGAAATTAAAAAAAAAAACTATTATAAGGAGTTGCATTTATTGAATATAAAGGAAAACAAAGGTTTGTGTGAGAAAATATTGCTTTCAAATCTCTCTATATTCCTCTGTAGGAAAATTCTTAATATATATTGGATGTCTATGTACAAATTAAATAACATTTAAACTTGATAGCAAGTAGCTTCATATAAAATAAAGTTCAATATTTATAATGTCTTCCTTTGTGGCTTTTATCTATTTTATATATCTAAAATCTATTTTACATTGGTAGCTGAAAGTGTGAATTTCTTATGTTCAGCGAACCTTTTAAGTTTCTACTTTCTTACTCGCGATTATGATGCTATTATTTTTATTGAATGTTTGAGCATTAATATATATTTAATTAAACACGAAGGAAATAGTAATTATATTGAACTATGAAGATTATATATATAAATATCTGCATATTTATTAATACTTTTCTTGTTAAATTAATTATGTTTACGTTTTTTAAAATATTTTTTCAGACATAAAATATTTATTTGTTTTTACCACTTTCTTTTATTTTCCATCGTTTGCTTGCGTTATCTTTGTTTTTTAGCACGTTTTCTCTGATTATTTTAAACCGTTATCTTCTCATATAGTCTTTAATTTTATTTGTGCAATGGTTTATTTCCTTTATTTGTTTGTTATATTTCTGCATATTTTAAAATTTAATATACATTCTATCCGCAGAGGTGTCTGGAATTTTATGAACAATCATTGTAATCTGATTGAACCTAGGTGCAAATTTTTCAGACTTTTATGGTGTGGTCTGACAGTATGTTAAAATATGAATACGAAATTTATTATCATTCACAAATCCATTTTCAATGAATTTCAGACTCTCATAAGATTCTCTTTTGAGAGATTTAAAAATTAAAATATTAAAATAAAATAAGTATTGAATAAAGATAATAATATTGGTTTATACACAAAAGAATACTAAATTCGTTATTTAAACCAATGTTTATTTACAAATGTAAAAATTGACAGAAAACAAATATAATAGCATATATAAACAAATACTAATAATGTAATTTATAACATTTTTAAAGGCTGAAGAGAAAAAGGTAACAATTTTTAAGACAATATACATTGAATATTTCATGACACTTTTGAATTTTAATTTAAAAACTATATAAATAATTATAAAAAAGAGAAATTATTAATTCATAACCGATATGTCCTCACTTCTTTTTTCTAGATTTAATTCATTTTGTCTCCTCTCTAATTGTAAATACGTAGCTGTATCACCTCATAAGCATAAATAAATAAATAATAAATAAATAAATATATTTAACAGAAATTATTTAATTTTTCAAACAAGGTAAGAAGTTGAGATGAAGATAGAATACTTTCAGAAAAATAGACAGATACAAAAATACTCTCAGAGATATATCAATATTTTTAGATATACATTATCACATTGGTTTTTCCTGAATATACAAATATAATATACTTCCATAAATAAATAAATCCATAAGCTTTAGAAATAGAATAATAAAATACTTTTTCAGATTATATAATAGGAAATATAATACTCCCTTTCTCTATATATATCCAATACTTTCAGAAATAGATGAACAAAATATATTTCCAGTATAATAGCAAATACAATACACTTCCTGAAAAATATATATACAATATTTTCTGAAATATATGTGAATACAATACATCCTGAGAAATCTCTCGAATAATATAATACCTTCAGGAAAATACTAATTAAAAGATTTCAGAATTAGACAAATACAATATTCTCAAAAATATATGAGTGAATTATACTTAGATAAATAAACAAAATAATACTTTCAGATATAGAAAAATAGAACACTCTCAATAAGAGATATATACATTATTTTAGAAAAGGCCTAATACATTTGGAAATAGACAAATACAATATTTCAGAAATTTCAGAAAATACTCCAATAAATTGATATATATAATGCTTTAACAAAAATAGATGAAAAATAATACTTAAACAGAAAATAATTATAACACTTCATAGAATATGCAAAAATACAATTCTCACTGGTAAAGACAAATATAAAACTTTGATATAAACATATAAAAGACCTTCATATGTAAACAAATTCAATACTTTATAAATTAACAAATACAAAACTTTAATAAAAAACGCATACAATACTTTATAAATAAAAAATACAATACTTTCATAAATAAAAAAATTTCAGTTACTTTAGATATATAAACAAATACATAACTTTCAGATATAAACAAATACCATAATTTCATATATAAACAATTACAATGCTTCCTTATATAGACAAATGCACAATACTTTCAGGTATATACAAATACCATACTTTCAGATATAAACAAATACAATACTTTCATAAATAAAAGAATTCAGTACCTTTAGATATATAAACAAATACATAACTTTCAGATATGAACCAATACCATAATTTCATATATAAACAATTACAATGCTTCCATATATAGACAAATACACATTACTTTCAGTAATATACAAATAAAATCTTTAAATATACGCAAATAAATTAATTTTTTAATATATATAAACAAATACAATACCTTTTAGATATAAAATAATTATACATAACTTTAAGATACAGTCAAATACAATTCATTCAGATATATACAAATACAATATACTTTCATTAATAGACAAACACATTACTTTCAGATATAGGGGGAAAAGCTATGCTTTCAGATATAAACAAATACAATACTTTCAAATATAGACAAATACTCTTCACTTTCAGAAATAGAAAATTATAATTCATCTTATATGAAATAGATATATACAATACTAAAAAAGAAATACAATATATTCGGAAATAGATTACAATAATTCAGAAATGGCGCATATGTACATGTGTAATTGATGATGAATAGAAAATGTTCGGAATACAAGCTTAGCATGATTCGTGGGATATATTTACAGGAATTATATTTATGAAATATATTGATGTATAGTCTTTATAATGTTTATTTGTTTGTATTGTGTATATGATATTTACTTTTTAATATTTTATCATATTTATATTCTCTTGTCGTGACCACAATATTGTGTCGTATTTTGTCTCTCTTTATATTCAAATTGTTTACAATTATTTCAGAAACCTTTATAAAAACCGAATAAATACATATATAACATATATTTGTATTCACATAATTACAAACTAATATCCCAAAGTTGCGGTATATCCATAATAGAACTAATAATTTGATATTTATTGGCTGACGTTATAAATATTTTTGTTAAATCAAACTGTCCATTTCTACATTGGATTCTTCTAAAAACATTTTCCGTTTTCAATTGATCTGGTTTTGCTAAGAGGGTTTAAAATTATTAAAAGTTGTTGAAGAATATTATTTGAAGGCTTTCAATTGGATTTTTCAAATATTATTTTGTCTTCATTTATATTAATTATTCTGATTTAAATTTGCTCTAGGAATTAAAATTTCAGGTTCGCTTTCCAATTTGAATAATTTCACGGTATATTCTTGATATCCGAATATATTGGAAAGATGATTTACTTCCTATCTGCGACCAACTAACCTGGCTTTGTGATTTTGGCCATCGAGAAATCTGCTGCTAAGTTAGTCGATAGGTCGTCTGCATTGTTCGAAAATATCCATTGATTTGTTTCTTTAGGAGCTCTAATTGTTTATAGCTATGATCCATCATTACCATATTCTGCACTTAGCTCACTGCGATGATAGAAAGTTGTGAGAACTTTATATTTCTAAAATATAAAAATGTCCACTGTTCGAAACGTACTTGTAAAGAAATAATGATTTATTGAAATTGTTAAAATAGTGAAAAGTGAAATTCTATTGGGATCAGATGGATATATTAAGAAAAAGGCAACTCCTGATTGTGTAACTATAAGTTGCTGATCGCTTGAGCTTATCTAACAGACAGCTCGGTGCATAAAATCTTTCATTTTGATATACATTCTACAGTTCTAGAGGAAGGTGTACATAGTTCTTTCAAAACACAAATTTACTATATTCAATATTCTGGGTATATAACAATACAGTCTAATACAATAGTGGAGCGGTCTGGAGATTGAAATGGCGAAATTGCTTGGAGTGTTCACTACTTTTGAGAAATTCCCTTCTTTTTAAACTTTATTCATTGCAGTATATATAAAGGCTAAGAAGAAATATCTTTAAATTTTCTATATTTAAAATAAATGAAGGGCGTTTAAAATATTTATAATTTTCAGCGATAGAGGGCGCTGAGTTGAGGATAATATTTGAGAACATAATTAATGAAAATTGGAAAGCCGCCTCTCTAGTCAAAATAAATGTAATGGTTGTGCTTCTTTTTATCTACTTTGGTGGGCTAAGTTGCATTCATTTTTCGTGTCAATTTCCTCCCAGAAAATATATCTTATATATTTTAATTCGATCATTTTTACCAGCGTCGTTACTTGAGGTCGCTTCACAATTGAGTAGGATTGTGTTGTAATTCCACTCTATAAATCGGCTATTTTAAAAAGTTAACACAAAATATTGGTTGCAATTTTATATATAACATTATTATATATTTTTTTATAAAGTTAATCTCTCCCGTCAAATTAGACATCAAGCTAGACGTCATCTAAGCTGACGAGGACCATCAGACCGAAACCTCTGGTCTCCAGGTGGACGCTTCTCAGTTTGCCAAAACTGGTGTTGTGGCTTTATCACCGACCTGAGGCCGCTAGTTTGCGGCGACGGTTAATAGATGGCATCTTTTTGGCGTCTATTTTGACGGGAGAGGTGACCTATATTTTTATAGATATATATCCTTTTTCCAAAATTTACATATCGAAGCTCAAGTGTGTGTAATATTTTGAGCAAGAACTATTAGAGGTTGATGGGTATTTACCCATTCGTCTATATATACTATATATACTGTACGGAGCCACATCTTCCCAGGATGGTCTTTAACCTGATTCCTTCCAATTTATCATTGGCAACAAATCTCGGTCTTCACGTAGAGCCTTTCTTATAGCTTGGCCAGTCCAATTTTTCTCTTCTACTTCGTCGCTTTCTTGCACTGTAACTTGTCTTACGCAAAATCTCTCTTCAGCACGAGCACAATGTCCACTTTGTGAAACACACGGACTTCTTGATAAGGCATCAGCATTATCGTTCTGCCTCCCGTGGTTATTCTTAGGGGCTGAGGTGGTTTCAGAATTTTCCGGACAGTTTCTTCTCATCTGGCCATATTGTCCACATCTCCAGCAGTCGTTATCACTGCGTTGTTTTACTTTCCTGGGGCAAGTTGGATAAATGTGATCAAGGGCTCCACAAGTCCAGCAACGACCCCTTCTTCTTTCATGCTTATCCTTATAGTTATCTGGACAGGTTTTCCTTGTGACCATATTTTCCACATTTCCAGCAACCTGTATCACTGCGCTGTCTTACTTTTCGGGTGCAAGTTGGAGACAGATGGTCATTAGCTCCACAGGTCCAGAAGCGACCCTTTTTCTCTGTCTGGATTATCCAATTTAACTTGTCTAGCCACGCGATAACTTCCCCTTGAGGCTTGTTGGGCAGCTTCATGCTTCATGGCTTGGACAAGAGTTTCTTGTAGAGTAGTCGCACTTGAAAGTCTAGCAAACCTTTGGGTCTCAGGGTCACCGATGGCATCAATAAACTGTTGTTGGGCCATAAAGTATTGTGTTTCAGACGGGCACGTTGGAAAGGCTAATCTTGCCAGGCGTCGGATATCGTTGGCCAAATCCTGCAAACTTTCTTCTTTTTCTTGTAGTCTATTCTTGAACTTCACCACATGAAGTTGTTGGTAGTGTTCTTCTCCATATCGGGACTCCAACGCATCAATCAGGGCGTTGAAGTCTAGGCGAAGTTGTTCCGGAATCATCTGGAGTACATTCACTGCAGGTCCACAAGGTGCAGCATCCAAAAAGCTTGCATTATCTCTATCGTTACATCCGTTAGCTTGGGCAACCACATCGAACTGGGTTTTGAAGGAGGTCCATGATGATTGTCCATCAAAGGTAGGAACTTTGACAAGAGGCCTACCCGAATTGTTATTTTCTTGCTGGAAAACCGGAGTTCTTGGATGGCCGTTTCGACAGCAGTGAGTCTCTCTTTTAAAGAAGTCATTTCTTCTTTCATTTCTTCTTTTACAGAGAAAATGTCTTCTTTTACAGAGGAAACGTCTTCTTTTACAGAGGAAACGTCTTCTCTTACAGCTGAGATTTCATCTTCTAAGCATTGGAACTTAAGCCCCAAGCTTTCTTTTAGCTCTTTATTTTGAGCTTGAAGAGCCTCATTTAGAGCCTCACGGGTTTCTTGATTTTGAGCTTGCAAAGCCTGGGTTTGAGCTTGCATCTCTTTCAATATTTCTTCCATTTTTCTGGTAAGTACCATAAATTATTCAGGCTTCACCTGAAGATCTCACTTCTGACACCAAATTGTTGCGTTGTTGGCTAACAAAGAATAACTTCTGTGGGTACAAAGGGTACATGGGTACAATCTTTAGGACTTTATTTAAGTCTAATCGATAAAATAATTACAGAAGAGCGCAAATATAAAACAACAATAAAGAACACAGCAGTTACAAACTCACCAACTGCAGCACGGTGAGGGAAAGCAGGAGCAGAAGAGGAGATAGAAGTTCGTAGAACCTTCTAGAATATTCCAGGAAGTACACGGCGTCGGCGGTAAGCAGCAGTCCGACCTCTTGAGACAGCAACTTGCTTGGAGTACACCACGTAGTTTCGTTCTTCGACCTCTCTTTCTTATCTTTCTTACCCCCTGGCATGAGTTTCTCATCCCTATGTATCCCGGAGTAGATCTTTCCAGAACGGTCACGGTTGGTCAGCCAATCAGAAAGCCGCCAGCACCGAGCGTTGCGCAATAGCTTTAGATTGGCCAATCAGTTGTCTTCCGCTTTTTCTACATGATTCTTAAACGTTATAGAACATTCTCCCTTCATTCATGAATGTGACTTTCTTTCTACGTAATAATATATTTGAGAAATGGGGCTTTCTTGTTGCAAATAAGTATAGAAAATATTTTGTGTAATGGAATATAATAAAAACTAGGCATTCCAGCGAGTTACTGCTGGATGCCACCACTTGGGGTAGGAAGCTGAGGCCTCTATTTCATGCGGGCAGTTGGACATGTCAATTCCCAGTTCTGTGACTAGTCCTATCGCAATGGGACACTTCTTCCTCTTTAGAAGGAGTAGCGAGCAAAGGGCGTCAATCCCCAAGACAGCTCCCATCTTAATAGTAGTATCGGCTAAATATCCATCTTTATTCTAATTAATTTTCAGGATTTATGCCAGAAGAAGATTTTGTGACATCATAATCCTAAAGTATTATTATTAAATTAACACATTGTATAAAAATAGAGTAAGTTTTGTCCTCAATAACCTATGTTTTCGCCAGAAGATGTTGTATAGAAGTAGCACCGATACCATTTCAAAAGGATGTTTACAAAAAAATTGAATTCGTTCAGGTTTAATGTTTGTTGAATTTTTCTTGAAAAGCATAAAATGTATAGTGGCCGAAGTTAATTAGCAGCCCAGGATCTTCGCGATGGGCCTCGAGGACTACGCCATTACCATCTTAGTAGCGAAGTACGCGATCTACGTTTTCTTCGTGTCAAAGAATGCCTGGAGTCGTTTAAGTCTCTGGCGATTTTCCATCAGATTCTGAAACGGTGGCAGAGATCTCATGCACATTTCACTGTACATTATATATATATAATTATTATCTATATAATTGTCATCACATCATTGTAAATTTCTCGTTTTCATTTACTTTTTAGTACGAACTGTATTGGCAACGGGTAAATAAATAGAATATAACAGAATATTTTAAAAACTTAATGCTGTTGACGTTATGTGGCGCTGAGTTTGTTGTTGACACATTTTGAAATGTTATAACACCTTGATAAAGGTTGGCGTTCAGCCAACTGAAATATTGGTAAAATAAATGATATTTTGATCCAATATATGCCTTTTTAATTAAAAATAAATTTATGTTAATTGTCTCTCTTTCTCTCTTAACAGTGCGGCCACGAGGCGCGTGAGTTCCACGATTATCGGATGATAAAGCTGATCAAGATAAATATTTACAATGCATTGAGGTATCGGCAGAAAGCCGGAAATATTCCTTACATAATGGCATAATCAACAGTTCAGAATACTATAGTATTTCTAATAAATCAGCAGAAAATATTTGATTTTTGGATAAAATGAACCAAGAAATAATGAAAATTATGAGGATTCGCCCTAATTGATAGAAGTAAATCTGAATTATCACCCAACAAACCGGGATTGGGCTCAGATAATGGGAGTAGAATAATCAGAATAAGATGATCAGATGAAACGCAAAAGGAAAAATAAGAATATCTCGTCTTCGTATTAACAGGCTCGTAGGCCTCAGCCTGGCACATCTCACCAAATCAACACCACTCACGACAGGGCAGCCAAGCCATCTTAACCACCAAAGAGGTATGCTGTTACAGAGCTGCAATACAGAAAACAGTAGCAGGCCCTGAGTAATTCCAGGTCAGCTGCAGCCACCTTTGACCAGTTCTGCTTTGTGGATTAGAGGCTCTATCTATCCTTGGTGGACGACACTAAGGCCCTGGGGGAAATGCTTGGAAAATCATCGGTATTACAAATAATGAAGATGTCAGATCAGCCTTTGTTTGGGCTATTCGGCTAATTCTGGTGGAGCGCCTAGTTGAAGAGGGCCTCACCATTGGAGCCACTCTTCTGAAAACCTTTCTTTATAGGAAACGGGCGGAGAAGTTAGCGATTTCTATATCTGACAAGTACTTCGTCGCGGTACTTCGCCCTAATGCAAGATGGTTTCTCTTAAACATGAGGTCGTGACTTTCGACGTAAAGACATGGATTACTGGCAGCAGGGAAACTTTGTTCTTCTAAATGAAGGCTTCAGACTCAAACAGCTCCCTGATAAGTTGGTGATCATCTCCAAAGGAAATATTGTTCACATTTGGTTATTTCGTGCGTATTCAATAAAATTCATTCTGTATCAAATATCTTTAATAGCTAAGGCCATAATCCCGATATACATGATAAAAGGTACAACTTCCTTTAAGTTTGTCTATGAATGTGTATTTTATATTATTCATATGTTATCATAATAAAATCCCTCCAATTAAATAATCATTAAAATAATGCATTTTGTTTATCACCTACTATTAAACATAATGGTGGTGATAAATAATGAGCTACAACATCAAGTTTGTTAATTTAACAAATTGCCAACCTTTATACCATGGTTTCGGCTAGGGCCTTAAACAAAATGGTACAAAGTTTCAATTTCATACGATGAAAACAGGAGTCATGAGAGGGAGAGAGCAAGTGTTTGTATCTATCAAAAATGTTTGAAGGAAAGTGAAAAATGTGAATTTATGGTTCCAATTTTAAGGAAAGAATACCATATGAAATGTCCATTTGTAAAATACATTGTTTAAAATAAGATTTCCCGCTTTGCATACCTAAATATACAATCATCTTCCAATTTTAATACGTGATTTGATGGTCAAGAAAATCTACTGTCAAGGTGCTGGTCCATGGTCAAATACAAAAGATCCTAATTCCAAAATAGAGATAGCAATAACATTCCCGTCCTTAGAGTCCCTTGATAAATAATTACCTTGGCCATTTTTTATCTTCAGAATATTTTACATCACCTCAATATAATTTGGAAACATTAATAATTTCAAATATTGATAATGTATTTGTCGAGAGGATTATTTTATAAAAATGAATTAGCTATATCACCTATTGATATTGATGCAAAAATTGTAAAATCCATTGACTGTATCTTCAAACTAGCAGATTTATCTCGTGACAAACCGATACCACATCAGCTTTGTCAAATTCAAAACGCTTCATCTGGAGCCCATAGTTTAATGTTAAGGCCATCGTCAGTTCAGAGCGGACTAAGAATTTTTAATATTCATAAGGCAACTATGAAATAATAAGAATTTAACAAAAATGCGGTCATCTGGTAAAAGGTTTCTTAAGGTAATCTATGGAAAAATTGAAAATCAATTTGAAAAAAATATATATATTGATCTGAAATGTAAAATATTGTTTTTCCTGTTATTAAATATTTAGAATGTTCGAATATATACAAAAGGTATTGTGAATATTATTGTAAGATGGGGTGTCATCTATGTTTTCTATCATTTCTCCAACTGATGAATGAATATTATAATGAACAGTGACACAGCATGAGTGAGTTTGAAAATTATTTATTGATTGCAAAACCGTTTTTTATTTTTATTTTGTAGGATAGAAGTGAGGAAATGTATAATTTAGAGCAGACTGGTTGAAACATCTATAAAACACACAAAAAATGATTATTTCAAAGTAGTGGTGATAGGAAGTAACTGTTGTTGAAATATATGAATAATAATAATATATAATAATAACATGTGCTCGTGGTCAGGAGATGCCTTATTTATTTTTAATATCAACACCTGACCCACTTATCTTTTATTTTTTTCTATTGTTTTTTCATAATAATATATATATATAATATATAATAAATAAATAAAATATGAAAGTTTAGAGTTGCATTGGTAAAAATATATTAGAAATTAATATTAGATCAACATGGTATGTTTGTAGATATATTTTAATGAATATTTCAAGAAATTAAAAATACATCAATATGATATTCAGAAAGAAATAATATTCCACCAAATTATTTTTACAATATTAATGATAGGCCTTTAAGAAATCTAAATTAGAAAATTATATAAGCATATTTAGAAGTAAATGTAATTGAATTATTGTTAATTAATTATTTCAAAGTATGAGCTCGTTTCAGTGGTGAATAGGCATCCTATAGGCAAAATTCATAAATTCTTTAAACTCATTAATTTGAATGAATTAATTAGTTTGGAAGTTGATAAAATATATTTCAAGACTTTGAGATCTTTTGTAATTTAACAATATAAAAACAATATGGTATACAACTATATTCTCTTGATAACACATATGATATTTTCATTAATTTATAGAAGTTGATTAATAATAAGCATATCTGTTGATGCTATGAAGCAGTTTTAGAGAAGAGATCCCTCATTTTGGATCACATGTTGAATTGAACATAGGAACAGTTCTTCTGATGGTCTTGGAGTGACTCAAATATAAAATATGACTACGGTGACCACCTCATAGCAGATGATCTTAGCATAAATCAACTGTAAATTACCATTAAGCACCATCTCAAAGCAGATGATTTTTATATAATTCAAATATAAATTTCAACATGGCGACCACCTCAAAACAGATGATCTTGGTATAATTCAACTCTAAATTAACTTTAGACAACCATCTCAAAGCAGATGATTTTGATATTATGGAAATTATAATTCCAACTTTTGGCAAACAACTTTGATAGAAGATGATTTTGGTATAGTTCAACTATAGAGAACAAATGAAATCACCTCATCACAGATGTAATTTGTTCAATTTACATATTTATTCGTCAACTTTAAAATTTTATATAAGATATGACTTTGACATTAATACCATGAATAAATATACTCTTAGTAGATGATATTAATGATGATTTGATTTTATTATTAAAAAAACTTTTTCCATTTTCTCTCATTTTATCAGGATAACAGTTCTGTGAAAATAATGATATATAATACTACGTAAATATTCTCTAACAGTAATGAGCTAATATGTTGGTAATTCTTTTCATCCTTGACCTTCATTATCATGAGAAATCATATTTTCCAATTTGTTAGTGGGGTTTTTGACAACTACATAAATATACTTTTAGCGAAACAATGTAATAATTACAGAGTTTTAAACAAGAAATAAATTTCTAGTATAGGCGCGTAGTCAACAAATAGTGGTTCAATTATATGTGTAGGTTTCAGAAATGTACTTTAAGACAAAGGAAGGGATTATCAATCCAAGTCAGCCCCATAGCCCCATCCAGTGGACCAGTCTGTGGCCATCCCGTGAACCACATAGACCCAATTACCTAGCCTATGACCTTACCCGAGCCCCGCGATCCAGTAGCCCAGTCAGTGGCCAACCCTTCAGCCAGCTATTGAAACAACAAAATGCCAAGTGCCAGCTCTACCTTATCTCAGGGTATACCCTACATTGGTTGTAGAGACTCTGAATCATTAAAAGGAGATTTAGTACTGAACAAATATAATTATAAAAAATAAATTTAAAATTACTCCCTGTGTGTATAAAAATGTGAATTTATCATCATTACTAGCGACACAAATGGGTAGAAGACCGAGCAAAAGAGAAACCGAGAGAGTAGAGGAAAGATATTTGGAGTTTGAAATAGAAGAAATTCAGAAATATTTTCTGAAAAATTAAGCATTTCAGCTTAACAAAAAGGAATAACAAACTCCAATATCAGAAGTATATTGGAGATCTAGAACAAAAAGGAATAACAAACTCCAATATCAAGAGTATATTGAAGATCTAGAACAAAAAGGAATAACAAAATCCAATATCAAGATTATATTGGAGATATAGAACAAAACGGAATAACAAATTCGAATATCAAGAGTATATTGGAAATCTGGACCAAAAAGGAATAATAAACTCCAATATCAAGAATATATTGGAGATCTAGAACAAAAAGGAATAACGAACCCCAATATCAAGGGTTTATTGGGGATCTAGAACAAAAGGAATAACAAACCCCAATATTAAGAGTATATTGGAGATCTGGACCCCAAAAAGGAATAAGAAACTCCAATATCAAGAGTATATTGGAGATCTAGTCCAAAAAGGAAAAACAAACCACAATATCAAGGGTATATTGGGGACCTAGAACAAAAAGAATAACAAAACACAATATTAAGAGTATATTGGAGATCTAGTCCAAAAAGGAATAACAAACGCCTATATCAAGAGTATATTGGAGATCCGGACAAAAAGGAATAACAAATTCGAATATCAAGAGTATATTGGAAATCTGGACCAAAAAGGAATAATAAACTCCAATATCAAGAGTATATTGGAGATCTAGTCCAAAAAAAGAATAACGAACCACAATATCAAGGGTAAATTATATCTAGAACAAAAATGAATAACAACCCCCAATATCAAGAGTATATTGGGGATATAGAGCAAACTCCAATATCAAGAGTATTTTGGAGATCTAGAACAAAAAGGAATAACAACCCCCAAAATCAAGAGTATATTGGGGATCTAGAAAATAAAAAAAATAACAACCCCAAATATTAAGGGTATATTGGGGATCTAGAACAAAAAGAAATAACAAACTCCAAGATTATATTGGAGATCTAGAACAATAAGGAAAAACAAACCCCAATATCAAGGGTATATTGGAGATCTAGACCAAAAAGGAGTAACAAACTCCAATATCAAGAGTATATTGGAGATCTAGAACAAAAAGGAATAACAACCCTCAATATCAAGAGTATATTGGAGATCTAGTCCAAAAAGCAATAACAAACCACAATATCAAGGGTATATTGGGGATCTAGAACAAAAAGAAATAACAAACTCCAATATTAAGATTATATTGAAGATCTAGAACAATAAGGAATAACAAACCCCAATATCAAAGTTATATTGGAGATCTGGACCAAAAAGGAGTAACAAACTCCAATATCAAGAGTATATTGGAGATCTAGAACAAAAATGAATAACATACCCCAATATCAAGAATGTTTTGGGGGTCAAATGGAATTGAAATAATAAAGATAATAAATTCACATTTTAATAAGTGTTATTGAATTAATTCTATCTCTATACATTTAAACTAATATTTAGAAGGATTCAAAGAAGTCTTTAATAAATATATCCATTTTATTGAAAAAACATTTAAAAAAATATAGTTTTTGAAATATGATAAATTGTTTGTGTGATATCTAATATAAAATAAGTTGCTACCAGAATAAAATTGAAAAAAATAATTGTTTTATTATAATTTTATTTCACAGAATAGCCTCGATAGAAAAGTTAAATAATATATAATATAGATACAGGGAGATAGATTGGTTAAAATCTCTTCATTACAAGAGGCGGATCTTGTGAACTTCTTTTGAAGTCGAAACCGATGAGAACGACCAGTTGGCCTCCAGAAACACTTTATGAGAAGTAAACATCTTGGGATGGTTGAAGTTAGCGGCAACTCCATATACTGTTCATAAACGATCTATCGCATAGTTGGCAGACCTCGAGGCAGATGGTTCAGGATGTCGTGGCATGTATGTCCGGAAAAGTTATTGAGGCGTAGGTCGGCTGAGGAGATTAAGCGGAGGACACACAAATGAAGGGAATGTCCAATCACGCCCTCAGCTTTGAAGAATATATTTGTAGGAAAAGCTGAATCCAGATTCCTTCCCGCGAACAGGCTGTGGATGTGTGTGAGGGTCATTGTTGAATTCGCAGGACGACATTTTTTACCTCGTGCACCACCCGGAAGTTGATGACCTGTAGTAGAAGCTAATAGAGGCTCCAGGAGCATAGCACGCGTTGAGCATCCTTCAACACGAAAATTTCAAGGGAAGGCTCTTTAGACTTGAGACCGCGCAAGCAAGAAAGCAGGTCTGGTGGCCGGACGGGAGTTTGGTCATCTTGCAGACTTGTAGAAATAAAACTAACAAAGAGCAGAATCAGATTATTCAGATCAACGATGTTGTACACCTACGAAAGGCTATAGGGACATGGTCATCTTGGAGGAAACTCTTGGCTTTGAAACGGCGATGAAACCCTTGAGCCAGTCTCTAAAAATGTCGATCATAGCAGCCATGGCCACAAAGTTTTCTCGGCGATCTTCAGTCTGTTTTCCCTAATATACCTAGCTTCTACCACCAAAATGTAACGTAGATATTGGGACAGACAACTTCAGAATCACACGGGTCACAATATTCACATACAGAAAGGTTAAGGAAGTGTCACCAATATGTATATTATGGAGAATCTATTTGTGTAGTTGAGTCATATAATTAAAATCATAAATGAATATCTCCAATCTTTTTATATTTTATTTTCAACGTTTCAGCCACTTGCCCTCTTCAGGAAAACTTTACTCGTATATGCTATTTCGTGTCAAAAAACGATCAGAATTTTATATATTTATATAAAAAAGCCTTCCTAGATTTGTTAAAGAAATAAAAACATTTTTTTCTTTAACATATCGAGGTATGTTCTTTTTATATAAATATATTTGCTATTGTTCCGAAAATAAAGCTATCCCTTAATAAATATTTAATTAAAAAGGCATATATTTTGATCTAATATATGCCCTTTTAATTAATTATTTTCAATTGTGTTTACTTTGTATTTAAATTCTGAGTAGACTAATATTTTAAAGAGCGTGGAGCGTGTACTCCATACTCAATAAATAATAAAAAATAATTCAATATTAATGAATAAAATTTAAATATATCTGGACAGAGGGGGTAAAATATAAAAGTGGTTGGAAACGCTGGAAAAATATAAAAAGTTGAAAATATTCATTTATTAGTAAATTAAATTTAAATGCCATCTATCGTTAAAATTTTACACAAATAAATTTACTGCCAATGCGATTCTTTTAAATATAATCAAATATTATCTCTACAGACCTTACTGCAATGATATGAGTTATTGAATGAGAGGGTTCACTACTGATGAGCCAAGCCCTCTCATTCAATAGCTCATATCATTGCAGTAAGGTCTGTAGAGATAAAATTTGATGATATTTAAAAGAAACGCATTGGGAGTAAATTTATAAATATTTATTTATATTTAAATCAAATATACAGGTTGGACCATAAGACCTGAAACTTTTTATTTTTTATTAAAATTTAAAGGCAAACTAAAATTAAAACTAAAATTATTTTAATCTAGTTTGCCTTTCAATTTTTAACAAAAATAAAAGGGTTCAGGACTTATTGGCCAATCTGTATCAATTGAACCTCTAAAATTAGTTTAATTTATATAGGGATAGAATTAAATCAACAAAAAAGGTTTAACCCTCAAATTTGTTCAGTACTTCATTAGGTATATTTATTCAGAGTCCCATCGTAAATGTTGGGATACCACAAGATAAAGTAGAGCAAGCAGTTGGCATGCTGTTGATGGAAATCAAGGCCAGCTTAGAGTCAGCACACATCCTAGACCACCGAATCAATAGGGCCCATGGAAAGGTCACAAGCTAGGCCAAAGGATCTATGGGTTCAAGGGGGAGGCCACAGACTAGTCCTCTGAGGCTATGGGGCTCACTTTCTCTGTATGTCCTGTGTTATGTAATTATAGAAAGAAATAATAGCATTTGGTTCTCAAAAAGAGGCTTAAGAGGCTATTTATCCAGGAAGGGAGTCGCGAAAGAGGTGGTATACAACCCCACCCCCCTCCTGGAGGGCTCCCACCCACGCCCCTCCAGAGTGGAGACCACACCCTCAAAAAGGAGAGTTTCTAAGTATACTATTCTACTGACTCCCCCTGCACTCCCTTCCTGATCATGACATAGGATTTCAACATTATCCATTGATAGCAGTTCGAGCTGAAATTGACTCTTTCAACTTGATCATATTTGCACCATATTTCCATAGTCATCACAATACTGCTGCACAGTTTAAAAGGTATTTTTGTACCTTTTCCCTCTATATGAAAAGAGAGGTTTAACCTGAAGGTAAGCGTCCAAGGTCCACCAAATGGCGCCAAAATAATAAGGCTTCTTCAAAACGAATTTTGGGGCCATATAAGTCAAAGGGCTACAACAACAACTTGTATTTTAACCATGGTTTGAAGTATAACCTACACAATCAATATTCTACCAGTGTTATGTGGTCATCAAATTCAAAAGGATATTTTACAATTTCACATCCTTGTGAATGATGCTGTGGATTTCAAGATAATGTAATCCCTAAAGTATTTGAATGGTGTAAAACCTTGCCTTGTCTCCATAATTTTTTACATTCATTCATATAATGGAAGAAATTGATTCCTTTCAAAAATTCATTGCTAAAATGTAAAATTAAAACTAGCTCCAAAATAAAAGGAAAACCTTTGGTAATTAGAAGTATTTGTCTCTCTGTATAGATTTCTTCGGAATATTTTATCATTAGCACGGAGTATTTGACTGAACCCAACTCTAGAAATATGAAAATCCTTTGAAAATCGTCATTTTCAAGCATACTATTGATCTAGTTGGAATGAAAAAAGGTAAATTCTGTATTACCGCAGTTAGGCAAGCTTCCTCTTCTGGAGCTGCACTTTCACTCTGGAGGAGAAGATCAGGAGCAGCCAACCTAAAAACAAAGCTAGTTATTAGAAGGGACATTTATATATAATATTAAATACACATCTGATAAAGGGTCGTAAAATTGTTTGAAGCTATTTGTATTAACTGTTATTTTGCACACATTTAGCCTATTTAATAATCCATTGCGTTTGAAATTTGTATAGTAGCAAAGTTCATGAGAAATACGAAATTATAATTTACCACAGAATATGATACCCATATATATATAATTCTACCTTAATGGCTGAAGCAACGCCCAGGTTCTCTCCGAGTGAATATTTGCAAAATAGAAAAGAAAATTAACAAAGAAATGGTTTTTAAAAAACGCAGCGAATAAGAACAATAGGTGAACAAGATAATGGTTTCAGGCCAATCCTCAATTTCAAAATATTCATGAAGGATTCATGAAATCTTCAGAAATTTACAAATATATGTTTATTTGTCAAAGTGGCTAGGCTAATTCCACGGCCGAAATATATATGGAAATTTTGTTGTGAGGATATTAATTTTAAAAGAGAGATAACTCCTGTTAAAAAAAAAAGATAAAACTTGAAGTTAACCATTTATTATTTTATTTAAGAAAATAAATAGGGCTTCTGACAAAACGACAATACCTTAGTAATAAGGTTTTAGCCTATTTAAATGTGATATTTGACTTTTACCTCTATATATCAGTGTATTACAGTATTGGCATTATTTTTATTTCTTTAAATTATTAGTCGACCAAACTAAACATTTGATAAAAATTAAAGTATTTCCTGGCTGCTGCCAATTCCGTTCACATTGAGAAAATTATATCTTAGAACTCACAGTTCAAGATAACTTTGTCACCCACGTTGTCTATCCCAATTGTCCCAGCTAGATATGGAGGAACATTGCTCACATGTGGACTGGACGCGCTGAGTCTTGTAGGAAAACACAGCCTCCTTGGCCTCGGAGTAGATTTATATTATGACATCTTCTCTTTTACTGGAGTTTTACCGCAGTAGGAACGTGGGAGAATGATCCAGAATTTCACAGCACACTACACCAAATAGAACAACTAAGTTACCTTATGTGCTGAAATCTATTAATTATTTTCAATGAGTAAATTATCAATTACTATATATATATATATACTGCTACTGTTTTGCTGTTGTACAAATGTTAATATTGTTATCACGACCACTAATTATAATCTGCATAATATAACACTTTGAATAAGAAATTATGGATCGTTATTTTTAAGGCAAACTTTCAATCTAAAGGAACTGGGATAAAAGGTACTTCTGCTAACATATTTATCCTAGATCACCAGTGTTTTTATGAACGGGTCTAGAAATAAACAGCCAGTTTGAAGCCTTATCATAGTTTTACTTGAACCGAATAACAACATTTGAAGATTGAGGTTTCTTTGCCATATTCATATTTCTTTGAATAGGAGACACTTCGGACAGAGACTTTTTTTTATTTCGATGTATATCTTTATAGCGTTGTGTGAATAAAAATATTTTTAATTTTCTTGGAAAAGACTAAATTTGTCGAAACATCAAAGGGACATTCTTATCTCTATACCAAGGGTCTCTTATTTTAATGAATTAAAAAATAATTTGTTGAGAATCAAGGAATCTCAAAACAATAAATAAACCTAAAAGGTGTCGATTTGATAAAATCCAAATATTCACACACTTCACTAAAACCTTTTTTTTTCTTTAAAAATGAGATCCTCTAATGCAGATAAAAATGGCCTTATATTAAAATAATTCATAAATTTTACTGAAAACTTGCAGTTATTTGTTTTACCATCTCAAAATCAATTCACACTCTTTGCCCCTCTGACATTTGCTGCAATATTTCAATGCGTTTTAAAAAGCATATATAACTAGCTTCTGTCTGTCTGACCAAATTTATTGTGTTAAAATTTTACACAAATAAATTTACTGGCAATTGGTTGGTTATGATAACATATTTTGCGGAAGAGCTTTGCTCGATGCAATACCTTGAAATTATATGTATGTACCTCTACAGACCTATAAGCTTATGTCTATAGTTCACTAAACACCCCTAAGCTGCCTTCCATAGAAAATGCAGGGTATATAATAAAACCAGTCCAATACAATAGTAGAGCGGTCTAGAGATTAATTTGGCGAAACCGCTGAGAGGGTTCACTACTGATGAGCCAAGCCCTCTCATTCAATAACTCTTATCAGTAAGGTCTGTAGAGATAATATTTGATGATATTTAAAAGAAACTCATTGCCAGTAAATTTATTTGTGTAAAATATTAACGATAGATGGCAATAAAATTTAATTTACTAATTTATTGTGTTAAATTTATAACATACTCAAATAGTGTCTAGAAGTTGGATATTTTGTATTTTTTTTCGAATAAAAAGGCATCGCAAGCTGACAAAATTTCAGACTACAGATTGATTTTAATAAAATTCTTAGCAACTTAGAAGTCTGATATTTAATAAATTATTTCAATCCACCTAACATTGCCAGTGTACAAAATATCTGATACCAATGTGATCATCATGGGGTCAGGAATATACCATAGAAGAGAATTAGCATTTTTTCTTTCAAAAGAAAGTAGACCCAACCGATTCTGTAGCATAATGATCGTTTGACCATACATAAAAATAAGTAGGTAGAAACTTTTCTCTCCGTTTGGATTTATTAGCAGATTTACGTTATTCTTTATTATAATACTTTCAGAGCCTTCACGTTTTAATTGATTTAAATTTTATCGAGTATAGAAATCGAGGAAAATAAAATCAAAATGAACTGTCAATTTAGTCGTAAAACAATTAAAACCTTTAAAACACCAGACATATTTTTTATAAATAAAAATCAAAATAATAATTTATTCATAAAATTATTTTTACAATTTTACAATTGTCATTTGGCGTTATTCAATTATGTCATATATATATATAGACCTTAAGGCCAATATTTCAGAATATATATATTCCAAACACACAAACAAAAGCATCTGTCGCTCTAAATATATATTTTTTGGAGCCATTTGGAAAAATTTGAAACTTCTGTTTTATTAATCGAAATACTCAAAATAATTTTCTTAGTTGAAATTAAAAAAAAACTATTATAAGGAGTTGCATTTATTGAATATAAAGGAAAACAAATGTTTGAGAAAATAATACTTACAGGTCTCTCTATATTCCTTAATTAAAAAATTCTTAATATATTGGAGGTCTAATTAAATTACAACATTAATTGAACATTACAACATTAATTAAACAAATTAAATAAAAATTTTAAACTTGATAGCGAGTAGCATCATATAAAATAAAGTTCAATACTTATAATGTCTTCCTTTGTGGCTTTTATCTAAAATCTATTTTACATTGGTAGCTGAAAGTTTGAATTTCTCAAGTTTAGTAAATCTTTCAATATAATACTTTTATATAATATTTTTAAAATAATTTTATTTTCCTAAAAAATAGGTGATAAATATTAAATTTATTCGTTTCTGTTTCGTATAAACAAATGCATTACCTTTTGCACTAAATAAATTAGTTTCTACTTTCTTACTCGCGATTATGATGCTATTATTTTTATTGGATGTTTGAGCGCATCAATATATATTTAATTAAACACAAAGGAAATAGTAATTATTTTGAACTATGAAGATTATAAATTTCTGCATATTTATTTATACCCTTCTTCTTGTTAAATTGATTATTTCTACGTTTTTTAAAATATTTTTTTCAGGCATAAATTGTTCATTTGTTTGTACAACTTTCTTTTATTTTCCATCGTTTGCTTGCTTTATCTTTGTTTTTTTAGCACGTTTTCTCTGATTATTTTAAACCGTTGTCTTCTCATATAGTCTTTAATTTTATTTGTGCAATGTTTTATTTCCTTTGTTTGTTTGTTATATTTCCTCATATTTTAAAATTTAACAACATTCTCTCCGCCTTGGTGTCTGGAATTTTATAAATATTCATTGTCATCTGATTGAGCCTAGGTGCAAATTTTTCAGACTTTTAAGGTGTGGCCTGACAGTATGTTAAAATATGAATACAAAATGTATCATCATTCTTAAATTCATTTTTAAAGCAATTTAGACTCCCAAAAGATTCTCTCTTGAGAGATTTAAAAATTAAAAGATTAAAATAAAATAAGTGGAGAAAGATCAAAATATTGGTTTATACACAAAAGAATATTAAATTCGTAATTTAAACCAATGTTTATTTACAAATATAAAAATTTACAGAAACAATATATAAATGCATATTAAAATATACAAGTACCAGAGTCATCAACAATCAATTCTGTCATCGTTTGCTTTTGAGAATGGAATAAATACCCAAATATGGCCATTTCTTATAAGCATCGGTGGTTCAGTGGTAGAATGCTCGCCTGCCACGCGAGCGGCCCGGGTTCGATTCCCGGCCGATTCATTTTTTTTTACAATTTTTAAAACTCATTTATATTATTAAAATATACACAAGTATCAGAGTCATCAATTCTGTCATCGTTTGCTTTTGTGAATGTATGTGAATAATGGATTTCATATTTTTTATTAATTTTTGTTCTTGCCTTTATTTGTTCAAATCTCTTTTTAAAAATCGTTTAAAATGCAGTCGCAATCATTAGCGAACACATATGTTTGCCTAATATTTCCATATGCTCTTTTATTTTTTTACAGAATAATATTTAAATGCCAGTATTTTGGATTAATTTTTTTTATAAACCTATTTTTTTTAATTCTTACTGAGAAGATGGGCATCGCAGTCAGGATTCTTTACAGTCAGTTACTCAACTCAGGCAATTTCAAAGGTTAATGGGGGTTTGGTGGAAAAGCTGCCTTCTATTTAAACTATATTAATTTTGAAACAACTAAATGGATTGCAAAAAATGATTAAATCAAATACCTAAACACTAATATAATACAATTTTTGCCATTACACACTTTTTTTCCTGTAGTTTATGTGTTTCTTCTGTATTGCTATTCTATGGCACTTCTACTATTTATTATTGATGTACTTTCAGTATGAAGAATACTTCACTCGGGGGATTTCTCGGGCGAAGCCGGGTCATTCTTCTAGTATATATACAAATACTAATAATGTAATTTATAAAAATATTAAAGGTTGAAGAGAAAAAGGGAACTTGAATAAACTATAAACACAATTTTTGAGACAATATACATTCAATATCTCAAAATACTTTTGAATTTTATTTTAAAAACTTAATAAATAATTATAAAAAAGAGGAAAATATTAATATAAAATATGGAAGAACGTATTTAACAGATATTATTAATTTTTTCAAAAAAAATTGTATTCAAACAAGGTTGCAAGTTTCGAGAAGTAGATGAATACTTTCAGAAATAGACAGACAAAATACTCTCAAAAATACATCAATAATTTTGGATATGAATTATTACATCGTTTTTCCTGAATATACAAATACAATAAACCTTCAGAAATAAATGAATATATATAAGCTTTAGAAATAGAATAATACAATACTTTTTTAGTATATATAATGGGAGTTACAAAACTCTTCCTCTTTATCAGAAAAGATATAAACAATACTTTCAGAAATATATAAATAATATATTTCCAGTATGATAGCAAATACAATACACTTCCTGAAAAAATATACAATATTTTCTGAAATATACGTGAATACTTTCTGAGAAATCTATCGAATAATATAATACCTTCAGGAAAATACTAATTAAATGATTTCAGAATTAGACAAATACAATATTTTAAAAAATATATGAACGAATTATACTTAGATAAATAAACAAAATAATACTTTCAGATATAAAAAATAGAACACTCTCCTTAAGAAACGGCCAAATACATTCGGAAATAGACAAATACAATTTTTCCGAAATACGAAAACTCGTAAATAGAAAATACTCCAATAAATATAAATATACAATGCTTCAACAAAAATAGATGAAAAATAATACTTAAAATGAAAAATATTATAACACTTTATAGAATATGCAAAATACAATACTTCCCGATAAAGATAAATAAAACTTTGATATAGACAAATGCGAACCCTTCATATATAAACAAATACAATACTTTCAGATATAAAAATAAATACAATACTTTAATAAATAAACAAATACAATACATTCATAAATATAAAATTTAAATATATTTTCAGATATAAACAAATACAATCTTTCAGATATACACAAATAAATTACTTTTTAATATATATAAACAAATACAATACCTTTTAGATATAAAATAATTATACACAACTTTAAGATACAGTCAAATACAATTCTTTCAGATATATAAAAAAACAATATACTTTCATTAATAGACAAACACATTACTTTCAGATAAAGGGGGGGAAAGCAATGCTTTCAGATATATAAACAAATACAATACTTTCAAATATAGACAAATACTCTTCACTTTCAGAAATAGAAAATTATATTTCATCTCTTATATGAAATAGATATATACAATACTAAAAAAAAAAACAATATTTTCGGAAATAGATTACAATAATTCAGAAATGGCGCATATGTACACATGTAGATGATGATGATGAATAGAAAATGTTCGGAATACAAACTTAGCATGATTCAAGGGATATATTTACAGGAATTATATGTATGGAATATATTGATATATAGTCTTTATAATATTTATTTGTTTGTTTTGTGTATATGATATTTACTTTTCAATATTTTATCATATTCATATTCTCTTGTCGTGACCACAATATTGTGTCGTATTTTGTCTCTCTTGATATTCCAATTGTTTACAATTATTTCAGAAACTTTTATAAAAACCGAATAAATACATATATAACAAATATTTGTATTTACATAATTACAAACTAATATCCCAAAGTTGCTGTATATCCATAATAGAACTAATAATTTGATATTTATTGGTTGACGTTATAAATATTTTTGTTAAATCAAACTGTCCATTTCTACATTGGATTCTTCCAAAACATCTTACGTTTTAAATTGATCTGGTTTTGCTAAGAACATCTCAATCTGGTTTTAAAATTATGAAAAGTTGTTGAAGAATATTATATGATGGCTTTCAATTCGATTTTTCAAATATTATTTTGTCCTCATTTATTTTAATTATTCAGAATTAAATTTGCCCTTGGAATTGAAATATCAGGTCTCGCTATGTAATTTGAATTATCTCTTGGTATATTCTTGATATCCGAATATATTGAAAAGCTGATTCACTTCTTATCGACGACCAACTAACCTGGCTTTGTGATTTTGGCTATCGAGAAATCTGCTGCTGAGTTTGTCGATAGCTGGTCTTCTGCATTGTTTGAAATATCCATTGATTTGTTTATTTAGGAGCTCTCTCTCTCTCTAATTGTTTATAGCTATGACCCATCATTACCATATTCTGCACTTAGCTCATTTCAATGATAGAAAGTTGTGAGAATTTATATTTCTAAAATATAAAAATGTCCACTGTTCGAAACGTACCTGTAAACAAATAAAGATTTATTGAAATTGTGAAAATAGTGAAAAGTGAAATTCTATTGGGATCAGATGGATAATTTAAGAAAAAGGCATCTCCTGATTGAGTAACTAAAAAGTTGCTGATGGCTTGAGCTTATCTAACAGACAGCTGGGTGCATTGAATATTTCATTTTGATACACATTTTACAGTCCTAGAAGAAAGTTTCTATAGTTCCTTCGAAACACCAATTTACTGTATTCAATATGCTGGGTATATAACAATACAGTCTAATACAATAGTAGAGCGGTTTGGAGATTGAAATGGCGAAATTGCTGGGAGTGTTCACCACTGATGAGCCATTCCCTTCCTTTTTATCTTTATTCGTTGCAGTATATATGAAGGCTAAGAGAAGAAATATCTTTCAATTTTCTATATATTCAAAAATAAAAGTAGAGCGTTTAAAATATTTATAATTATCAGCGATAGAGGGCGCTGAGTTGAGGATGATATTTAAGAACATAATGAAAAATGAGAAGCCGCCTCTCTAGTCAAAATATATGTAATGGTTATGCTTATTTTTATCTACTTCAATTGGTTAAGTGGCATTTGTTTTTCCTATTAATTTCCACCCGTAAAATTTTCTCTCAAATATTTAAATTTAAGAATTTTTACCAAAGTGGTTACTTGAGGTCGTTGTATATTTGGGTAGTTATGTGATGCGATTCCACTCTATAAATCGGCTATTTGAAATTTTCACACACAATATTGGTTTCAATTATATATATAACATTATTATATATTTTTTATAAAGTTAACCTCTCCCGTCAAAATAGACGTCAGGCGAGACGTCATTTAGGCTGACGAAGACCATTAGCCCGAAACCATGGTCTCTAGGTGGGCGCTTCTCAGTTTGCAAAAGCTGGTGTTGTGGCTTTGTCACTGACCCGATGCCGCTAGTTTGCGGCGACGGTCAATAGATGGCCTCTAGCTTTGACGTCTATTTTGACGAGAGAGATAACTTATATTTTAAAAGATATATATATCCTTCTTTTGAAATTTCTATATTTATATATGGAAGCCCAAGTGTGTAAAATCTTTTGAGGAGTTGTAGCAAGAACTATGAGAGATTGGTGGATATTTGGTATGTCTTCAATACAGGTCACTTGTATCAAATATCTTTCCGAGTTATCGTCTTAATCCCGATATACATGCAGTTATATGTTTAATATTAATATGTTAGCATAATATTGTAGCAGATTATTTATTATTCTATGAAAATAATTTTTTTATTTCAATTTTTGCAATTTTATACACTGTAAAATTTTATCATCGCCTCTCTGCTATTTTATTAGTCTTAATTTGGTTTTACAATAAATAAATTGTTGTGTTATTCTGAAGTTTGTCTTTTCTAATTTCTATGTTACATCTGGTGGAGATGCTGGGTAGATTAGGGAAATCAAACTGAAGATCGCCGAGAAGACTTGGAGGCTATGGCTGCTGTGATTAACATTTTCCAAGACTGGCGCCAGGATTCCACCGCCGTGTCAAAGCCAAGAATTCGCTCCAAGATGACAATGTCCCTATAGACGATATGACGACAAAGTCGATCTTCACGCCTCAAGAAAAAGGACAGAAAGCTACTAGGCACAGAGTCAAAGACTCCAAGGGAATACTTGAGAGAAACACATCAGATCCATGTCATTAGCAACAATATTTTCAAGCTGTGGTTCACAGCTCTATAGGGAAGGAGCTATGTAACAAAGTATTTATTATTATATGAAAAAAAAAAATATATATTTTTTGATATTTGTATTTTGATAATCTGTAAAATTTTCACATTGCTTCTCTGCTATTTTATCAGTTTTAATTTGGTTTTTCATTAAATAAATTGCCGTGTCATTCTGAAGTTTGTCTTTCCTAGTATTCTACGTTACAATATGAAGCTCTTACTTCAAATAATCATTAAAACAATGCATTTAGTTTATCTCCCAACTTAAAACCTAATGGTGGTGATAAATAATGAGCCACAACATTAGTTTTGGAAAATTCAGACAAAATGCCAACCTGTATACCATGGCTTTTCTATTGCCCTAATAAGTACAGAGAAAGTTTCAATTTCATATCATAAAAAAGGAGTTATGAAAGTCTTTGAATCTTACAAAAAATGCTTGGACAGATGAATTAATAATGCCAATTTTCTGGAAGGAATACAATGTAAAATATAAATTTGTAAAATATAAAGTTTAATGTGAGATTTCCTTCTTTGGTTACATCCACTGTCCAGGCAGTGCTGGCAAATGGTCAAATACTAAAGATCCTAATTCCATGGAAGAGGTAGCAATAAAATGCTTTACATTAAAAACCCTTGATAAATAAATACCTTGGCCATTTATCTTTAGAATATTTTACATCACCTCAATATTAAATCGAAAACATTAATACTTTCAAATATTCATAATTAATTTGTCAAGAGGATTATTCTATAAACATGAACTAGATATCTCATCTATTGATATTGACACAAAAATTGTAAAATCTATTGAATGTCTCTTCTAACAAGAAGTTTTGGCCTGTGACAAACCGACACAACAAGAGCTTTGTAAAATTCAAAATGCCCCATCTGGAGCCCATGGTTTGATGTTAAGTCCATTGTCAGTTCAGAGCGAACTAAGATTTTTCAATATTCATAAGGAAACTATGGAATCCTATGAATTTAACAAAAAGGCGGTCATCTGGTAAAATGTTTCGTAGGGTATTCTATGGACAAATTGAAAACAAATTAGAAAAAAATATATATATTGATCTGAAATGTAAAATATTGCTTTTCCTGTTATTATATATTTAGAATGTTCAAATATATACAAAGTGTATTGTGATAATTATAGTAAGATGGTGTGTAATCTATGTTTTCTATTATATTTTCATTTGATGATTGGGATTTAAAATAACCAGTTACACATAATAGTTGAGTTTCAAAATCATTTATTGAATACGAAATCTATTTTTTTTTGAAGGATTGAAAAGAAGCAACATATAATTTGGAGAAGACTGGCTAAAACCTCTATAAAACACACAGAAAAAGATTAGTTGAAAGTAATGGTGAGAGGAAATAACTTACAGGTGTTGAAATATGAGAGCTTAGTTTGTTAAAAATATGATAGAAATAAATATTATAAAGTTAATAAATTATCTAAACTCTGTTACCCAAATAAATCAGTTAGCTTTAATGTTAATAAAAGATATTTCAAAACTGTGAACTTCCTTGTTTATTTAATATTATTTAAACAATATAATATAACATTATTCTCTTGAAAATACAAATATAATTGATTGAATTCTATTTATAAAAGGCTGTAATCAGTAAATCTCTGTTGATACCATAAAGCAATTTTGTTGATGAGGTCACTCATTGTGGATCACATGTTGAATTGAACATAGGAACAGTTCTTCTGATGGTCTTGGAGTGACTCAAATATAAAATATGACTAAGGTGACCACCTCATAGCAGATGATCTTAGTATAAATCAACTGTAAATTACCATTAAGCACCATCTCAAATCAGATGATTTTTATATAATTCAAATATAAATTTTAACATGGCGACCACCTCAAATAAGATGATCTTGGAATAATTCAACTATAAATTAACTTTAGACAACCATCTCAAAGCAGATGATTTTGATATTATGGAAATTATAATTCCAAATTTTGGCAAACAACTCTGATAGAAGATGATTTGGTATAGTTCAATTATAGAGAACAAATTGAAACCACCTCAATACAGATGGTCTTTGTTCAATTTACATATTTATTCGGCAACTTTAAAATTTTATATAAGATATGAACTTGGAATTAAAACCATGAATAAATATACTCTTAGTAGATGATATTAATGATGACTTGATTTTAAAATAAATTTTTTTTTTCCATTTTATCTCATTTTATCAGGATAACAGTTGTACATCTGTGAAAATAATGATAAATAATTCTACGTAAAAATTCTCTAACAGTACGGAGCTAATATGTCGGCTATTCTTTTCATGGTTGACCTTCATTATCATGAGAAATCATATTTTCCAATTTGTTAGTGAAGGTTTTTGGCAACTACATAAATATATTTTTAGCGAAACAATGTAATAATTACAAAGCTTTAAACAAGAAATATATTTCTAGTATAGGCGCGTAGTCAACAAATAGTGGTTCAATTATATTCGTTGGTTTCAGAAATGTACTTTATGAAAAAGAAAGGGATTATCAATCCAAGTCAGCCCCATAGCCCCATCCAGTGGACCAGTCTGTGGCCATCCCCTGACCACATAGACCCAATGACCGAGCCTATGACCTAACCCGAGCCCCGCGATCCAGTAGCCCAGTCAGTAGCCAACCCTTCAGCCAGCCATTGAAACAACAACATGCCAAGTGCCAGCTCTACCTTATCTCGAGGTATACCCTACATTGGTTGTTGAGACTCTGAATCATTAAAAGGAGATTTAGTACTGAACAAATATAATTATAAAATATTAAATTTAAAATTACTCCCTGTGTGTATAAAAATGTGAATTTATCATCATTACTAGCGACACAAATGGATAGAAGACCGAGCAAAAAGAAACCGAGAGAGTATAGGAAAGATATTTGGATTTTGATATAGAAGAAATTCAGAAATATTTTCTGAAAAATTAAGCATTTCAGCTTATCAAAAAGGAATAACAAACTCCAATATCAGATGTATATTGGAGATCTGGACCCCAAAAAGGAATAAGAAACTCCAATATCAAGAGTATATTGGAGATCTAGTCCAAAAAGGAAAAACAAACCACAATATCAAGGGTATATTGGGGATCTAGGACAAAATGGAATAACGAACCCCAATATCAGGGTTTATTGGGGATCTAGAACAAAAAGGATTAACAAACCCCAATATCAAGAATTTATTGGAGATCTAGAACAAAAAGGAATAACGAACCCCAATATGAAAAGGTTTATTGGGGATCTGAAACAAAAAGAAATAATAAACCCCAATATTAAGAGTATATTGCAGATCTGGACCCCCAAAAAGGAATAAGAAACTCCAATATCAAGAGTATATTGGAGATTTTGTCCAAAAAGAAAAAACAAACCACAATATCAAGGGATTATTGGGGATCTAGAACAAAAAGAAATAACAAACCACAATATTAAGAGTATATTGGAGATCTGGACCAAAAAAGGATAACAAACCACAATATTAAGAGTATATTGGAGATCTAGTCCCCAAAAAGGAGTAACGAACTCCAATATCAAGAGTATATTGGAGATCTAGAAAAAAAGTAATAACAACCCCCAATATCAAGAGTATATTGGAGATCCGGACCAAAAAGGAATAACAAACTCCAAAATGAGGAGTATATTGGAGATCTTGTCCGAAAAGGAATAACAAACCACAATATCAACGGTATATTGTGGATCTATAACAAAAAGGAATAACAAACTCCAATATCAAGGTTATATTGGAGATCTAGAACAAAAAGGATAACAACCCCCAATATCAAGGGTATATTGGGGATCTAGACCAAAAAGGAGTAACAAACTCCAAAATCAAGAGTATATTGGAGATCTAGAAAAAAAGGAATAACAACCCCCAATATCAAGAGTATATTGGAAATCTAGAAAAAAAGGAATAACAACCCCCTAAATTAAGAGTATATTGGGGATCTAGAACAAAAAAATAAATAACAAACTCCAATATTAAGATTATATTGGAGATCTAGAACAATAAGGAATAACAAACTCCAATATCAAGAGTATATTGGAGATCTAGAACAAAAAGGAATAACAACCCCCAATATCAAGAGTATATTGGAGATCTAGAACAAAAAGGAATAACAACCCCCAATATTAAGGGTATATTGGGGATCTAGAACAAAAATAAATAACAAACTCCAATATCAAGATTATATTGGAGATCTATAGAATAATAAGGAATAACAAACCCCAATATCAAGGTTATATTGGAGATCTGGACCAAAAAAAGTAACAAACTCCAATATCAAGATTATATTGGAGATCTAGAACAAAAATGAATAACAACCCCCAATATCAAGGCTATATTGGGGATCTAGACCAAAAAGGAATAACATACCCCAATATCAAGAGTGTATTGGAGGTCAAATGAAATTGAAATAATAATGATAATAGATTCACATTTTAATAAGTGTTATTGAATTAATTCTATCTCTATATAGCTAAACTAATATTTAGAAGGATTCAAAAAAGACATTAATAAATATATCCATTTTATTGAAAAACATTTTTAAAGAAATAGTTTTCAAATATTATAAATTGTTTGTGTGTGTGATATCTAATATAAAATAAGTTGCTACCAAAATAGATTAAAAATTAATTGTTTTATTATAATTTTATTTCACAGAATAGCCTCGATAAAACAGTTAAATAATATATAATATAGATACAGGGAGATAGATTGGTTAAAATCTCTTCATTACAAGAGGCGGATTAAGTGATCTTCTTTTGAAGTCGAAACCGATGAGAACGGCTAGTTAATCCCCAGAAACACCTTCTGGGACGAAATAATCTTGGAATGGTTAAAGGTAGCGGCAACTCCATAAGCTGTTTATCAGCGATCTATCGCATAGTTGGCACTCCTCGAGGCAGATTGTTCAGGATGTCGTGGCATGTAGTTTCCGGAAAGGTTATTGAGGCGTAGGCCGGCTGAGGAGATAAGCGGAGGTGACACGAATAAAGGGTATGTCCAATCACGCCCCCAGCTTCGAAAAATATATTTGTAGGAAGAGCTGGATCCAAATTCCTTCACGCGAACTGGCTGTGGATGTGTGTGAGGGTCGTTGTTGAAATTTTCAGGACTAACTTTTTTTCCTAGTGCACCACCCGGAAGTTGATGACCTGTAGTAGACGCTAGTAGAGGTTCCAGGAACGCAACCCGCGTTGAGCACCCTTTAACACGAAGATTTCAAGGGAAGGCTCTTTACACTTAAGACCGCGCAAGGAAGACAGCAGGTCTGGTGGCCGGACGGGAGTTTTGTCATCTAGCAGACTTGTAGAAATAAAACTAACAAGGAGCATAATCAGATTGTTCAGATCAACGATGCTGTACACCTACGAAAGGCTATAGGGACATGGTCATCTTGGAGGAAACTCTTGGCTTCGAAACGGCGATGAAATCCTTGAGCCAGTCTCTGAAAATGTCGATCATAGCAGCCATGGCCACAAAGTTTTCTCGGCGATCTTCAATCTGTTTTCCCTAAACTACCCAGCATCTACCACCAAATTGTTACGTAGAAATTGGGACAGACAACTTCAGAATTACACGGGCCTCAAGATTCACACACAAAGGTTAAGGAATTGTCACCAATATGTATATTATGGAGAATCTATTTGTGTAGTTAAGTCATATAATTAATATCATAAATAAATATCTTCAATCTTTTTATATTCGATTTTCAACGTTTCAGCCACTTGCCCTCTTCAGGAAAACTCTATTTGCTATTTCGTGTCAAAAGGCGATCAGAATTTTATATATTTATATAAAAAACCCTACCTAGATTTGTTGAAGAAATAAAAACATTTTTTTCTTTAACATATCGAGGTATGCTTTTTTTATATAAATATATTTGCTATTGTTTCGAAAATAGAGATATCCATTAATAAATATTTAATTAAAAAGGCATATATTTTGCTCTAATATATGCCTTTTTAATTAATTATTTTCATTTGTGTTTACTTTGTATTTAAATTCTGAGTAGACCGATATTTTAAAGAGCGTGGAGCGTGTACTCCATACTCAACGAATAATAAAAAATGAATTCAAAATTAATGAACAAAATTTAAAATATCTGGAGAGAGGGGTAAAATATAAAAGTGGTTGGAAAAACTGAAAAAATATAAAAAGTTTGAAGATATTTATATATATTTAAATGAAATATACAGTGGGACCATAAGCCCTGAAAACCTTTTTTAATTAAAAATTAAAAGGCAAACTAAAATCAATACTAAAATTATTTTATTCTAGTTTGCCTTTCAATTTTTAACAAAAAATAAAAGGGTTCAGGATTACTGGCCAATCTGGAATCAATTGGAACCTCTAAAATTAGTTTAATTTATATAGGGATAGAATTAAATCAACAAAAAAGGTTTAACACTCAAATTTGTTCAGTACTTCATTAGGTATATTTATTCAGAGTCCCATCGTAAATGTTGGGATACCACAAGATAAAGTAGAGCAAGAAGTTGGCATGCTGTTGATGAAAATCATGGCCAGCTTAGAGTCAGCACACGTCCCAGTCCACCGAATCAATAGGGCCCAAGGAAAGGTCACAAGCCAGGCCAAAGGATCTATGGGTTCAGGGGGGAGGCCACAGACTAGTCCTCTGAGGCTATGGGGCTAACCTACAATTATTGGGGCAGTGGAATCATAATTATAGACATAATTAATAGCATTTGTTCTCAAAAAGAGGCTTCAGGTCCTATCTGTCCAGGAAGGGAATCGCGAGAGAGGTGGTATACAACCCCACCCCCCTCCTGGAGGGCTCCCACCCACGCCCCTCCAGAGTGGAGACCACACCCTCAAAAAGGAGAGTTTCTAAGTATTCTATTCTACTGACTCCCCCTGCTCTCCCTTCCTGGTCATGACATAGGAATCCAACATTATCCATTGATAGCAGTTTAAGCTGAAATGGGCTTTTTGAACTTTGTCATATTTGCACCACATTTTCAGTTATCATATTACTGCTGCTCAGTGCAACAGGTATTTTTTACCTTATTTTTCAATATAGAAAACGGAGGTCTAACTTGATCTACTCACATTTCGCAAAGAGTAGCGTTCAAAGTCCACCAATCTTCTTCAAATAATAGGGATTGTTGAGAGAAGGACTTCTATGGTTGAGTAAGCCAAAGCGCCCCAACACCAGCTTATATTTTGCCATGTTTTGAAATTTGGTTTGCACAACCAATATCTTACCAGTGTCATGTGGCAATCAAATTTCAAAAGGAGTTTCTAATTTTACATTCCTGTGGAGGATCTTATGAATGTGAGGATAGTGTAATGATATTTCAGTGGTCTAAAACCTGCCAATGACTTCAGGAATTATTTTCCATTCATTGATATGATGAAGAAGAGAAAATAAATCTCTTAAAAATTGTAACTATTAAGTAGTAATCAAATTGTAAATACCTCATCAGGAAAGGAAAATATTTGGTAATTTAATAAATTCTCTCTCGACTATGATTTTTACTCATTTTATCATTATCATTAAAGCATAGAATTCTTTGAATTTTTTATTCTGAGCAGAGAATACGTGATCAAAACCACCTCTTATGAAAATCCTCCCAATATCGTCAATTTCAAGCTTATATTGATCAAGTTGGAATGATAAAAGATAAGTTCTGTATTACCGCAGTTAGGCAAATTTCCTCTCCTGGAGCTGTACTTTCACTTTGGAAGGGAAGGTCAGGGAAGCAGCCAACCTGAAAAAACAATATTTCACTAAAGTGACATTTTAAAATAGTATTCACTGAGTACAAATCGAATAAAAATTTGAAGAATTGTGTAAAACTCTTTTTAAATAACTGTACACATTACATAGTTAAGATCCCAATGTATCCAGAATATATCAAATCAAAGGTATGAGAATTATGAATATTGAAGATATTCAGCCAGTTAAAGTTTTATTCTCTGATCCTTTCAACAAAAATCTTTTGTCTTCGTCAGGAGAATTAAATAAAAATAAAGCATTCGGCATGGCGATAAAAGAAGGCGTTTAACGCAAAATACCTCATTTTTATTTCTTCTGACGAAAACAAAATATTTTTGTTGAGAAGTTGAGAAAATAAAACTCTAACTGACCGAAGTGTCCACTTTTTAAAGATAATTATGAAAGTATAATTTCCCACAAAGTAGTTAATCAACTATATACACAAGTACGTATATCGCATAAAGATATATTGATGGAT
The DNA here is from genome assembly GCA_030710605.1 of Cordylochernes scorpioides. NCBI lineage: Eukaryota > Metazoa > Arthropoda > Arachnida > Pseudoscorpiones > Chernetidae > Cordylochernes > Cordylochernes scorpioides. The sequence continues at coordinate 68,213,589 of CP092875.1, read as the reverse complement.
GGAAATTTTGCCGGGAGGAAATTTATCTATAGAAGCAAAGGGGCCCTTCTCCCATCAATATAAGCGTCAAAACTAGAACCCATCTGATTTGGCCTACCCACTTTGCCAGCTAAACATCTCTTTAGCGCATTGTGAAGATTCCACTGGACAATTTGCAATTAAAATAATTTTATTGGCATCTTGTTAAAACATGAAAAAGTGCAAAGTCTGAACTATTGAAAAAAAAATTATTTTTATATATGCATGATACTATGTACAATGAATATGGTGCCTCTGCCACAGCTGCAAAATTTGGTGGAGATTCCCCAGCCGGTCTCCAGCGACACCACGCATTTCTAGGGTAGGTGACAAAACCACAATAACTTTGTAATAAGTTGTAAGCCTATTTCAATGAGATATTCGACTTTTATCTTTACATATCAATATATTACAATAAAAAGTTCATATAAATTCGATTAGAAAATATATTGACACTATATTAAAAATATATATTTCTTTAAATGATCAGTCGACCAAACATTTGATAAAATGCATTTAACTGCATATCCTGGCTGCTGCCAATTCCGTTCACATTGAGTAAATTATATCTTAGAACTCACAGTTCAAGATAACTTTGTCACCCACGTTGTCCATCCCAATTGTCCCAGCTAGATATGGAGGAACATTACTCACATGTGGACTGGACCTGTTGAGTCTTGTAGGAAACCACAGCCTTCTTGGACTCGGAGTAGATTTAGATTATGTCATCTTCTCTTTTACACTGGAGTTTCACCGCAGTAGGAACATGGGAGAATGATCCAGAATCCAGAATTCCACAGCACACTACATCAAATAGAACAACTAGGTTACCTTATGTGCTAAAATCTATTAATTATTTTCAATGAGTAAATTAGCAATTACTTTTATACTGCTACTGTTTTGCTCCTGTGCAAATATTAATATTGCTATCACGACCACCAATTAGAATCTGCATAATGCAACATATTGAATAAAATATTATGGATTGATATTCTTATGGCAAACTTTCACCCAAAGAGAATCTGGGAAAATCAGGTCCTTCTGCTAATATGTTTATCCTAGATCATCAGCCGTTTTATGAAAGGGTCTAGAAATAGACAGCCAGTTCAAAGCCTCATTCACAGTTTTACCCTAACCTAAATAAAAATATTTAATTAGAGGTTTCTCTGCCATATTAATAGTCTTTGAAATAGGAGACACTTCGGAAAGAGACTCTTTTTCGATGTTTAGGAAAGATATTTCAGCAAGGCGTTATAAATGTATTTCTTTATAGGGTTGTGTGAAAAAATGTACAATTTTCTTGATAAAGACAAAATTTGTCGAATCATCAAAGAGATATTTTTCTCTCTATACCAAGTGTCTCTTCTTTTAACGAATTATAAAATAAATTATTGAGCATAAAGGAATCGCACATTTCAACAATAATTAATTAAACCTAAAAGGTGTCGATTTTATAAATCCAAATATTAACACACTTCACTAAAACCTTTTTTTTTATGAAAAGGAGATCCTCTAATGCAGAGTTAAAATGGCCTCATATTAAAATAATTAATAAATTATACTGAAAACTTGCAGTTATTTGTACTACCATCTCAAAATCAATTCGCATACTTTTCGCCTCCGACATTTGCTGCAATATTTCAATGCCCTTTTAAAAGCTTATACAACTAGCTTCTATTCGTCTGTCTACCACAAAAGTCTTGTGTTAAATTTATAACATTCTCAAATAGTATCTAGAATTCTGATTTTTGGTAAGTTTTTTCGAACAAAAAGGCATCGCAAGCTGACAAAATTTCAGACTTCTGGATGATCGGAAATGGTGTATTTTCTATATTTCCTTTCAAATCTGTGATTTATATTTTAATAAAATCTTAACAACGTAGAAGTTTGATATTTAATAAACTATTTCAATCCACCTAACATTGCCAGTGTACAAAATATCTGATACCTATGTGGCCATGGTGTGGTCAGGAATAGACCATAGAAGAGAATTAGCATATTTTATTTCAAAAGAAAGTAGACCCAGCCGATTCTGTAGTATAATGATCGTTTGGCCATACATAAAAATAAGTAGGTATAAACTCTTTTGTCTCCGTATGGCTTTATTAGCAGCTTTACGTTATTCTTTATTATTATACTTTCAGAATCTTCACGTTTTAACTAATTTGAATTTTATCGAGTATAGAAATTGAGGAAAAGAAAATCAAAATGAAATGTCAATTTTTAGTCGTAAAACAATTAAAACCTTTAAAACACCAGACATATATTTTTTATAAATAAAAATCAAAATTATTAATTTATTCATAAAATTATTTTTACAATATTACAATTGTCATTCGGCGTTATTTTATTATGATACCATATTGCATATATAGACCTTAAGGCCAATATTCCAGAATATATATATATATTCAAACACACACAAAAGCATCTGTCGCTCTAAATATATGTATTTGGTGCAATTTGGCAAAATTTGAAACTAGCACAAACATTTCTGTTTTATTAATCGAAATACTCAAAATAATTTTCTTAGTTGAAATTTTAAAAACTATTATATAGAGTTGCATTTATTGAATATAAAGGAAAACAAATGTTTGTGTGAGAAAATAATGCTTTCAGGTCTCTCTATATTCCTCTGTAGGAAAATTCTTAATATATTGGATGTCTAATTAAATTACAACATTAATTACAACATTAATTAAACAAATAGAATAAATTTTTTATACTTGATAGCGAGTAGCATCATATAAAATAAAGTTCAATACTTATAATGTCTTCCTTTGTGGCTTTTATCTAAAATCTATTTTACATTGGTAGCTGAAAGTTTGAATTTCTCAAGTTTAGTAAATCTTTTAATATAATACTTTTATATAATATTTTCAAAATAATTTTATTTTCCTAAAAAATAGGTAATAAATAATAATTTTTTTTTTCTGTTTCGTATAAACAAATGCATTAACTTTTGCACTAAATAAATTAGTTTCTACTTTCTTACTCGCGATTATGATGCTATTATTTTTATTGGATGTTTGAGCATTAATATATATTTAATTAAACACGAAATAAATAGTAATTATTTTGAACTATAAAGATTATAAATTTCTGCATATTTATTTATTATTTCTTCTCGTTAAATTAATTATTTTTACGTTTTTTAAAATATATTTTCATACATAAATTATTCATTTGTTTTCACCACTTTCTTTTATTTTCCATCGTTTGCTTGCTTTATCTTTGTTTTTTTAGCGGGTTCTCTATGAATATTTTAAACCGGTATATTCTCATATTATCTTCAATTTTATTTTTGCAATGGTTTATTTCCTTCCTTTGTTTATTAAATATCTGCATTATTTAAAAAATAACACCCACTCTATCCGCATAGATGTCTGGAATTTTATAAACATTCATTGTCATCTGATTGAGCCTAGGTGCAAATTTTCAGGTTTTTAAGGTGTGGTCTGACAGTATGTTAACATATGAATACAAAATTTGTTTTCACACAAATCCATTTTAAAGCATTTTAGCCTTTCATTAAATTCTCTCTTGAGAGAATTAAAAAAATAAAAGATTAAAATTAAATAAGTGGTGAAAGATAAAAATATTGATTTATACACAAAATAATTCTAAATTTGTTATTTATACCAATCTTTATTTGCATATATAAAAATTTACTGAAAACAAATAAATAATAGCATATATATACAAATACTAATAGTAATTTATAATAGTTTTAAAGGTTAAAGAAAGAAAAGGGAATTTCAATAATTTTATATACACTATCTTTGATAAATATACATTTAATATTTTAAAATACTTTTATTTTAATTTGATATATAATTAATAATAAAGAGAATGAGAGAGAAATGAATATATTATATGGAAGAAGTAATTTAATAGAAGTTATATAATTTAAAAAAAGTAATCAAACAGGGTAGCAAGTTAAGAAATATAATTATAGTGTCAGAAATAGACAGATACAAAATACTCTCAGAAATATATCAATACTCTTTGATATAAATTATAACATTGTTTTTTCATAAATATACAAATACAATATATATATCTTCATAAATAAACGAATAAAAACCATATAGAAATATATCAACAAAATACCTTCTCATTATTATAAGAAATGCAATTCATCTCTCTCTGAAAAGATATGTGAAATAACTTCAGAAATACACAAGCAGAATATATTTCCAGTATAATAGAAAATACAATGGACCTTCTGAAAATATATACATTATTTTCTGAAATATATTTGAATATAATATTTTCTGAGAAATGTCTCGAAAAAAAAATAAAATACCTTCAAGAAAATACTAATAAATGATTTCAGAATTAGGCAAATACAATATTTAAAATAAATATATGAACGAATTATACTTTGATAAATAAACAAAATAATACTTTCAAATATAGAATAATACAACACTTTCATTAAGGGATATATACATCATTTAGAAATAGACAAATACAATATTTCAGAAATAAACCGAAAATACTCCAATAAATAGAAATATATATTGCTTTAACAAAAATAGATTAAAAATAATACTTAAATAGAAAAAAATTATAACACTTCATAGAATATGCAAAAATACAATACTTACCAATATAGACAAATACAAGACCTTCATATATAAACAAATACAATACTTTATAAAAAAAAATACAATATCTTCATAAATAAACGCATACAAAACTTTATGATTAAAAAATACAATACTTTCATAAATAAACGCATACAATACTTTATAAATAAAAAATACAATACTTTCATGAATAAACGATTTCAATACTTTATAAATAAAAAAATATAATACTTTCATAAATAAACGCAAACAATACTTTTTTTTTAAATAAACAAAAATAATACCTTCATAAATAAACAATTTCAATACTCCTAGATATAAAAACAAAAACAGTACAAACTTTAAAAAATATAAAAAATACCATACTTTCAGATATATAAACAAATACAATACTTTCATAAATAAAAGATTTCAGTACCATTAGATATATAAACAAATACATAATTTTCAGATATGAAAAGATACAATAATTTCATATATAAACAATTATATTGCTTCCATATATAGACAAATACACAATACTTTCAGGTATATACAAATACAATCTTTCAAATATACACAAATAAATTACTTTTTAATATATATAAACAAATACAATACCTTTTAGATATAAAATAATTATACACAACTTTAAGATAGTCAAATACACTTCTTTCAGATATATACAAATACAATTTACTTTCATTAATAGACAAACACATTACTTTCAGATATAGGGGGAAAAGCAATGCTTTCAGATATAAACAAATACAATACTTTCAAATATAGACAAATACTCTTCACTTTCAGAAATAGAAAATTATAATTCATCTTATATGGAATAGATATATACAATACTGAAAAAAAACAATATTTTCGGAAATTGATTACAATAATTCAGAAATGGCGCATATGTACATATGTAAATGATGATGAATAGAAAATGTTCGGAATACAAACTTAGCAAGATTCGTGGGATATATTTACAGGAATTATATGTATGGAATATATTTATATATATAGTCTTTATAATATTTATTTGTTTGTATTGTGTATATGATATTTACTTTTCAATATTTTATCATATTCATATTCTCTTGTCGTGGACACATTGATATTCGAATTGTTTACAATTATTTCAGAAACCTTTATAAAAACCGAATAAATACATATATAACATATATTTGTATTCACATAATTACAAACTAATATCCCAAAGTTGCGGCATATTCATAATAGAACTGATAATTTGATATTAATTGGCTGACGTTATAAATATTTTTGTTAAATCAAACTGTCCATTTCTACATTGGATTCTTCCAAAAACATCTTCCGTTTTAAATTGATCTGGTTTTGCTAAGAACATCTCAATCTGGTTTTAAAATTATGAAAAGTTGTTGAAGAATATTATATGATGGCTTTCAATTCGATTTTTCAAAATTATTTTGTCTTCATTTATATTAATTATTCTGATTTAAATTTGCTCTAGGAATTGAAATTTCAGGTTTGCTTTGCAATTTGTATAATTTCACGGTATATTCTTGATATCCGAATATATTGGAAATCTGATTTAATTCCTATCAGCGACCAACTAACCTGGCTTTGTGATTTTGGCCATCGAGAAATCTGCTGCTGAGTTTGTCGATAGCTGGTCTTCTGCATTGTTTGAAATATCCATTGATTTGTTTCTTTAGGAGAGCTCTTTCTCTCTAATTGTTTATAGTTATGACCCATCATTATCATTTTCTGCACTTAGCTCACTTCAATGATAGAAAGTTGTGAGAATTTATATTTCTAAAATATAAAAATGTCCACTGTTCGAAACGTACTTATAAAGAAATAATGATTTATTGAAATTGTGAAAATAGTGAAAAGTGAAATTGTACTGGGATCAGATGGATATATTAAGAAAAGGGCATCTCCTGATTGTGCAACTAAAAGTTGCTGATGACTTGAGCTTATCTAACAGACAGCTCGGTGCATTGAATCTTTCATTTTGATACACATTTTACAGTCCTAGAAGAAAGTTTCTATAGTTCCTTCGAAACACCAATTTACTGTATTCAATATGCTGGGTATATAACAATACAGTCTAATACAATAGTGGAGCGGTCTGGAGATTGAAATGGCGAAATTGCTGGGAGTGTTCACCACTGATGAGCCATTCCCTTCTTTTTAAACTTTATTCATTGCAGTATATATAAAGGCTGAGAAGAAATATCTTTAAAATTTCTATATAAAAAAAAAGTAGAGCGTTTAACATATTTATAATTTTCAGCAATAGAGGGCGCAGAGTTGAGGATGATATTTGAGAACATAATTAATGAAAAATGGAAAGCCGCCTCTCTAGTCAAAATAGATGTAATGGTTATGCTTATTTTTTTATCTATTTCGGTGGGCTAAGTTGCATTCATTTTTCGTGTCAATTTCCTCCCAGAAAATGTATCTTATATATGTATTTGAATTCGATAATTTTTACCAGCGTCGTTACTTGAGGTCACTGTACAATTGGGTAGGATTGTGTTGTAATTCCACTCTATAAATCGGCTATCTTAAAAAGTTAACACAAAATATTGGTTGCAATTTTATTTATAACATTATTATACATTTTTTATAAAGTTAATCTCTCCCGTCAAAATAGACGTCAAGCTAGACGTCATAAAAGCTGACGAGGATCATTGGACCGAAACCTCTGGTCTCCAGGTGGACGCTTCTCAGTTTTCCAAAGCTGGTGTTGTGGCTTTATCACCGACCTGAGGCCTCTAGTTTGCGGCGACGGTTAATAGATGGCATCTTTTTGACGTCTATTTTGACGGGAGAGGTGACCTATATTTTTATAGATATATATCCTTTTTCCAAAATTTATATATCGAAGCCCAAGTGTGTGAAATATTTTGAGCAAGAACTATTAGAGATTGATGGATATTTAACCATTTGTCTATATATAAATGGAGAAATATAATTAATTAAATTTGAACGCGTCATATATACATAGGAAATAAAACTATTATCCATAATAGCGCTCAGTATCAGCCTTTATTTTGATAAAGTAGGCGAACTTTGTTTATGTAAGAAATAGGTAATCCATGAGAACTTCGACCAAACATCTCAAAATAGACCCAACTAAAGTTGCATAAGTTGGTCTACGAAATATCGGCAAAATTTACATCTATAATCCTTATTATATATTTGAGAAACGGGGCTTTCTTGTTGCAAAGAAGTAAAGAAAATATTTTGTGTAATGGAATATAATAAAAACTAGGCAGTTAAATAGAGCTATTTAATAGAAACTTCCAGCCAGTTACTGCTGGATGCCACCACTTGGGGTAGAAAGCTGAGGCCTTTATTTCATGCCAGCAGTTGGACATGTCAATTCCCAGTCCTGTGACTAGTCCCATCGCAATGGGACACTTCTTCCTCTTTAGAAGGTGTAGCGAGCAAAGGGCGCCAATCCCCAAGACAGCTCCCATCTTAATAGTAGTATCGGCTAAATATCCATCTTTCTTCTGATTAATTTTCAGGATTTATACGAGAAGAAGATTTTGTGACATCCTAATCCTAAAGTATTATTATTAATTTAACACAATGTATAAAATAGAGTAAGTTTTGTCCTCAATAACCGATGTTTCGCCAAAAAAAATTTTTTTTTTTTGCTTATCCCTAGTACACGTGGTACAGCCCATGATAATCATGGTGGGTAGTTAGCGACTGCTTTTTACTGTAAGCGCACCACATGTCTACACATGTGAAAGCATTTCGACTTTGCACTTACAAATGTGCCAGAGCCCCGTTTGGTTACTTGCACTCGCTGGTGGGGTTGGACTTTTGCAAGAATCGGGGGGCCATTGGAGCATTTTTTTTTGTTTTTTTTAAACAGAAAAAAGTGTCCAATGCGGGGATCGAACCCGGGGTCGTAGTGGTCGTAAACCAAACGGTTTAACCAGCCTTCCACCGACCCCCTGTCATGTTGTATAGTTTTGTCCTCAATAACCTATGTTTTCTCCAAAAATGTTGTATAGAAGTAGCACACCGATATACCATTTCAAAAGGATGTTTACAAAAAAATTGAATTCGTTCAGGTTTAATGTTTGTTGAATTTTTCTTGAAAATCTTAAAATGTAGAGGGGCCGAAGTTAATTAGCAGCCCAGGATCTTCGCGATGGGCCTCGAGGACCACGCCATTACCATCTTATTGAAAAAAATATATATATTGATCTGAAATGTAAAATATTGCTTTTCCTGTTATTAAATATTTAGAATGTTCGAATATATACAAAGGGTATTGTGAATATTATTGTAAGATGGGGTGTCATCTATGTTTTCTATCATTTCTCCAACTGATGAAAGAATATTATAATGAACAGTGGACACAGCATGAGTGAGTTTGAAAAGTATTTATTGATTGCAAAACCGTTTTTTATTTTTATTTTGTAGGATAGAAGTGAGGAAATGTATAATTTAGAGCAGACTGGTTAAAACATCTATAAAACACACAAAAAAAGATTAGTTCAAAGTAGTGGTGATAGGAAGTAACTGTTGTTGAAATATATGAATAATAATAATATATAATAATAACATGTGCTCGTGGTCAGGAGATGCCTTATTTATTTTTAATATCAACACCTGACCCACTTATCTTTTATATTTTTTCTATTGTTTTTTTCATGTGTTAAGCGTCTTTACGCAAATTTGGCCTTAAATACCCATTTCTTGATTTCTCAAGAAGGCATTGGTTCCAAAAATATTTTTGGTCGCAGTGGTTACAGTCTACTCCACGCTGACGAGCGCCAACAGCGCGAAACGCGTTCGTGGATGACTTTTCTTGATTTATCAAGAAATTGGGTTTGCCAAATATCACGGAGCAAGCTAAATAAACGTTTAGTTTATTCTTGCTCCACTAGATGGCGCTCTGCCATCTAAAAAGCACATGTGCTCGTGGTCAGGAGATGCCTAATTTATTTTTAATATCAACACCTGACCCACTTATCTTTTTTTTTCTATTGCTTTTTCATAATAATATATATATATAATATATAATGAATAAATAAAATATGAAAGTTTAGAGTTGCATTGGTAAAAATATATTAGAAATTAATATTAGATCAACATGGTATGTTTGTAGATATATTTTAATGAATATTTCTTGAAATTAAGAAGAAATCAATATGATATTCAGAAAGAAATAATATTCCACCAAATTATTTTTACAATATTAATGATAGGCCTTTAAGAAATCTAAATTAGAAAATTATATAAGCATATTTAGAAGTAAATGTAATTGAATTATTGTTAATTAATTATTTCAAAGTATGAGCTCGTTTCAGTGGTGAATAGGCATCCTATAGGCAAAATTAATAAATTCTTTAAACTCATTAATTTGAATGAATTAATTAGTTTGGAAGTTAATAAAATATATTTCAAGACTTTGAGATCTTTTGTAATTTAACAATATAAAAACAATATGGTATACAACTATATTCTCTTGATAATACATATGATATTTTTATTAATTTATAGAAGTTGATTAATAATAAGCATATCTGTTGATGCTATGAAGCAGTTTTAGAGAAGAGATCCCTCATTTTGGATCACATGTTGAATTGAACATAGGAACAGTTCTTCTGATGGTCTTGGAGTGAATCAAATATAAAATATGACTAAGGTGACCACCTCATAGCAGGTGATCTTGGAATAAATCAACTGTAAATTACCATTAAGCACCATCTCAAAGCAGATGATTTTTATATAATTAAAATATAAATTTCAACATGGCGACCACCTCAAATCAGATGATCTTGGTATAATTCAACTCTAAATTAACTTTAGACAACCATCTCAGAGCAGATGATTTTGATATTATGGAAATTATAATTCCAACTTTTGGCAAACAACTTTGATAGAAGATGATTTTGGTATAGTTCAACTATAGAGAACAAATGAAACCACCTCATTACAGATGTTATTTGTTCAATTTACATATTTATTCGTCAACTTTAAAATTTTATATAAGATATGACTTTGACATTAATACCTTGAATAAATATACTCTTAGTAGATGATATTAATGATGATTTGATTTTAAAATGAAAATATATTTTCCATTTTCTCTCATTTTATCAGGATAACAGTTCTGTGAAAATAATGATATATAATACTACGTAAATATTCTCTAACAGTAATGAGCTAATATGTTGGTAATTCTTTTCATCCTTGACCTTCATTATCATGAGAAAACATATTTTCCAATTTGTTAATGGGGTTTTTGACAACTACATAAATATTTTTTTAGCGAAACAATGTAATAATTACAAAGTTTTAAACAAGAAATAAATTTCTAGTATAGGCGCGTAGTCAACAAATAGTGGTTCAATTATATGTGTAGGTTTCAGAAATGTACTTTAAGACAAAGGAAGGGATTATCAATCCAAGTCAGCCCCATAGCCCCATCCAGTGGACCAGTCTGTGGCCATCCCTTGAACCACATAGATCCAATGACATAGCCTATGACCTAACCCGAGCCCCGCGATCCAGTAGCCCAGTCAGTGGCCAACCCTTCAGCCAGCTATTGATACAACAAAATGCCAAGTGCCAGCTCTACCTTATCTCGAGGTATACCCTACATTGGTTGTAGAGACTCTGAATCATTAAAAGGAGATTTAGTACTGAACAAATATAATTATAAAAATAAATTTAAAATTACTCCCTGTGTGTATAAAAATGTGAATTTATCATCATTACTAGCGACACAAATGGATAGAAGACCGAGCAAAAGAGAAACCGAGAGAGTAGATGAAAGATATTTGGAGTTTGAAATAGAAGAAATTCAGAAATATTTTCTGAAAAATTAAGCATTTCAGCTTAACAAAAAGGAATAACAAACTCCAATATCAGAAGTATATTGGAGATCTAGAACAAAAAGGAATAACAAACTCCAATATCAAGAGTATATTGAAGATCTAGAACAAAAAGGAATAACAAAATCCAATATCAAGATTATATTGGAGATATAGAACAAAACGGAATAACAAATTCCAATATCAAGAGTATATTGGAAATCTGGACCAAAAAGGAATAATAAACTCCAATATCAAGAATATATTGGAGATCTAGAACAAAAAGGAATAACGAACCCCAATATCAAGGGTTTATTGGGGATCTAGAACAAAAGGAATAACAAACCCCAATATTAAGAGTATATTGGAGATCTGGACCCCAAAAAGGAATAAGAAACTCCAATATCAAGAGTATATTGGAGATATAGTTCAAAAAGGAAAAACAAACCACAATATCAAGGGTATATTGGGGATCTAGAACAAAAAGAATAACAAAACACAATATTAAGAGTATATTGGAGATCTAGTCAAAAAAGGAATAACAAACCCCTATATCAAGAGTATATTGGAGATCCGGACAAAAAGGAATAACAAACTCCAATATCAAGAGTATATTGGAGATCTAGTCCAAAAAAAGAATAACAAACCACAATATCAAGGGTAAATTATATCTAGAACAAAAATGAATAACAACCCCCAATATCAAGAGTATATTGGGGATATAGAGCAAACTCCAATATCAAGAGTATTTTGGAGATCTAGAACAAAAAGGAATAACAACCCCCCAAATCAAGAGTATATTGGAGATCTAGAAAATAAAAAGGAATAACAACCCCAAATATTAAGGGTATATTGGGGATCTAGAACAAAAAGAAATAACAAACTCCAAGATTATATTGGAGATCTAGAACAATAAGGAAAAACAAACCCCAATATCAAGGGTATATTGGAGATCTAGACCAAAAAGGAGTAACAAACTCCAATATCAAGAGTATATTGGAGATCTAGAACAAAAAGGAATAACAACCCTCAATATCAAGAGTATATTGGAGATCTAGTCCAAAAAGCAATAACAAACCACAATATCAAGGGTATATTGGGGATCTAGAACAAAAAGAAATAACAAACTCCAATATTAAGATTATATTGAAGATCTAGAACAATAAGGAATAACAAACCCCAATATCAAAGTTATATTGGAGATCTGGACCAAAAAGGAGTAACAAACTCCAATATCAAGAGTATATTGGAGATCTAGAACAAAAATGAATAACAACCCCCAATATCAAGAGTATATTGGGGATATAGAGCAAAAAGGAATAACAATCTCCAATATCAAGGGTATATTGGGGATCTAGAACAAAAAGGAATAACATACCCCATTATCAAGAATGTTTTGGGGGTCAAATGGAATTGAAATAATAATGATAATAAATTCACATTTTAATAAGTGTTATTGAATTAATTATATCTCTATATATTTGAACTAATATTTAGAAGGATTCAAAGAAGACTTTAATAAATATATCCATTTTATTGAAAAAACATTTTAAAAAAAAATAGTTTTTGAATATGAAAAATTGTTTGTGTGATATCTAATATAAAATAAGTTGCTACCAAAATAAAATTGAAAAAAATAATTGTTCTATTATAATTTTATTTCACTGAATAGCCTCGATAGAAAAGTTAAATAATATATAATATAGATACAGGGAGATAGATTGGTTAAAATCTCTTCATTACAAGAGGCGGATCTGGTGAACTTCTTTTGAAGTCGAAACCGATGAGAACGACCAGTTGGCCTCCAGAAACACTTTGTGAGAAGTAAACATCTTGGGATGGTTGAAGTTAGCGGCAACTCCATATACTGTTCATAAACGATCTATCGCATAGTTGGCAGACCTCGAGGCAGATTGTTCAGGATGTCGTGGCATGTATGTCCGGAAAAGTTATTGAGGCGTAGGTCGGCTGAGGAGATTAAGCGGAGGCCACACAAATGAAGGGAATGTCCAATCACGCCCTCAGCTTTGAAGAATATATTTGTAGGAAAAGCTGAATCCAGATTCCTCCCCGCGAACAGGCTGTGGATGTGTGTGAGGGTCATTGTTGAATTCGCAGGACGACATTTTTTACCTCGTGCACCACCCGGAAGTTGATGACCTGTAGTAGAAGCTAGTAGAGGCTCCAGGAGCGCAGCGCGCGTTGAGCATCCTTAAATAAGAACATTTCAAGGGAAGGCTCTTTAGACTTGAGACCGCGCAAGGAAGACAGCAGGTCTGGTGGCCGGACGGGAGTTTTGACATCTTGCAGACTTGTAGAAATAAAACTAACAAAGAGCAGAATCAGATTATTCAGATCAACGATGTTGTACACCTACGAAAGGCTATAGGGACATGGTCATCCTGGAGGAAACTCTTGGCTTTGAAACGGCGATGAAACCCTTGAGCTAGTCTCTAAAAATGTCGATCATAGCAGCCATGGCCACAAAGTTTTCTCGGCGATCTTCAGTCTGTTTTCCCTAATATACCCAGCTTCTACCACCAAAATGTAACGTATATATTGGGACAGACAACTTCAGAATCACACGGGTCTCAATATTCACATACAGAAAGGTATTATGGAGAATCTATTTGTGTAGTTGAGTCATATAATTAGAATCATAAATGAATATCTCCAATCTTTTTATATTTAATTTTCAACGTTTCAGCCACTTGCCCTCTTCGGAAAACTCTACTGGTATATGCTATTTCGTGTCAAAAAACGATCAGAAATTTATATATTTATATAAAAAAGCCTACCTTGATTCGTTAAAGAAAAAAAACATTTTTTTCTTTAACATATCGAGGTATGTTCTTTTTATATAAATATATTTGCTATTGTTCCGAAAATAAAGCTATCCCTTAATAAATATTTAATTAAAAAGGCATATATTTTGATCTAATATATGCCTTTTTAATTGATTATTTTCAATTGTGTTTACTTTGTATTTAAATTCTGAGTAGACTAATATTTTAAAGAGCGTGGAGCGTGTACTCCATACTCAATAAATAATAAAAAATAATTCAATATTAATGAATAAAATTTAAATATATCTGGACAGAGGGGTAAAATATAAAAGTGGTTGGAAACGCTGGAAAAATATAAAAAGTTGAAGATATTCATTTATTAGTAAATTAAATTTAAATGCCATCTATCGTTAAAATTTTACACAAATAAATTTACTGGCAATGCGCTTCTTTTAAATATCATCAAATATTATCTCTACAGACCTTACTGCAATGATATGAGTTATTGAATGAGAGGGTTCACTACTGATGAGCCAAGCCCTCTCATTCAATAGCTCATATCATTGCAGTAAGGTCTGTAGAGATAAAATTTGATGATATTTAAAAGAAGCGCATTGGGAGTAAATTTATAAATATTTATTTATATTTAAATCAAATATACAGGTTGGACCATAAGACCTGAAACTTTTTATTTTTTATTAAAATTTAAAGGCAAACTAAAATTAAAACTAAAATTATTTTAATCTAGTTTGCCTTTCAATTTTTAACAAAATAAAAGGGTTCAGGACTTATTGGCCAATCTGTGTATCAATTGAACCTCTAAAATTAGTTTAATTTATATAGGGATAGAATTAAATAAACAAAAAAGGTTTAACTCTCAAATTTGTTCAGTACTTCATTAGGTATATTTATTCAGAGTCCCATCGTAAATGTTGGGATACCACAAGATAAAGTAGAGCAAGCAGTTGGCATGCTGTTGATGAAAATCATGGCCAGCTTAGAGTCAGCACACGTCCCAGTCCACCGAATCAATAGGGCCCATGGAAAGGTCACAAGCCAGGCCAAAGGATCTATGGGATCAAGGGGGAGGCCACAGACTAGTCCTCTGAGGCTATGGGGCTCACTTTCTCTGTATGTCCTGTGTTATGTAATTATAGAAAGAAATAATAGCATTTGGTTCTCAAAAAGAGGCTTAAGAGGCTATTTATCCAGGAAGGGAGTCGCGAAAGAGGTGGTATACAACCCCACCCCCCTCCTGGAGGGCTCCCACCCACGCCCCTCCAGAGTGGAGACCACACCCTCAAAAAGGAGAGTTTCTAAGTATACTATTCTACTGACTCCCCCTGCACTCCCTTCCTGATCATGACATAGGATTTCAACATTATCCATTGATAGCAGTTCGAGCTGAAATTGACTCTTTCAACTTGATCATATTTGCACCATATTTCCATAGTCATCACAATACTGCTGCACAGTTTAAAAGGTATTTTTGTACCTTTTCCCTCTATATGAAAAGCAGAGGTTTAACCTGAAGGTAAGCGTCCAAGGTCCACCAAATGGCGCCAAAATAATAAGGCTTCTTCAAAACGAATTTTGGGGCCATATAAGTCAAAGGGCTACAACAACAACTTGTATTTTAACCATGGTTTGATGTATAATCTACACAATCAATATTCTACCAGTGTTATGTGGTCATCAAATTCAAAAGGATATTTTACAATTTCACATCCTTGTGAATGATGCTGTGGATTTCAAGATAATGTAATCCCTAAAGTATTTGAATGGTGTAAAACCTTGCCTTGTCTCCATAATTTTTACATTCATTCATATAATGGAGGAAATTAATTCCTTTCAAAAATTCATTGCTGAAATGTAAAATTAAAACTAGCTCCAAAAGAAAAGGAAAACCTTTGGTAATTAGAAGTATTTGTCTCTCTGTTTAGATTTCTTTGGAATTTTTATCATTAGCACGGAATATATGACTGAAACCAACTCTAGCAATATGATAATCCTTTGAAAATCGTTATTTTCAAGCACACCATTGATCTAGTTGAAATGGAAAAAGGTAAATTCTGTATTACCGCAGTTAGGCAAGCTTCCTCTTCAGGAGCTGCACTTTCACTCTGAAGGAGAAGATCAGGAGCAGCCAACCTAAAATCAAAGCTAGTTATTAGAAGGGACATTTATATATAATATTAAATACACATCTGATAAAGGGTCGTAAAATTGTTTGAAGCTATTTGTACTAACTGTGTTTTTGTACACATTTAGCCTATTTAATAATCAAATGCGTTTGAAATTTGTATAGTAGCAAAGTTCATGAGAAATACGAAATTATAATTTACCAAAGAATATGATACCCATATATATAATTCTACCTTAATGGCTGAAGCAACACCCAGGTTCTCTCCGAGTGAATATTTGCAAAATAGGAAAAAATTAACAAAGAAAAGGTTTATAAAAAACGCAGCGAATGAAAACAAGAGGTGAACAAGATAATGGTTTCAGGATAATCCTCTATTTCAAAATATTCTTGAAGGATTCATGATATCTTCAGAAATTTACAAAGATATGTTTGGATCAGACATACTTTAGCCTCGTTTTATAAGTTAAAAGAGAAAACGAAAATATAACGTGGTGAGTTTCTTTTTATTGAAAATACAAGCTTTCAAGCAAAACGCTTTTCTTCAGGTAATCCAAGAAAATGTGCGGAGAGGTATATACACCCAACTAAGTAAGATTTGAATATTGAAGCGGAATTGCCACGAACAAGTACGTATCAACACACTTAGAGAGCGAGCGAGAAATCCAGTTTAAAATAAGTTTAAAATAAATAAAATATATACATAAATCGGGAAAACACTTAAGGTTAAAATTTCTTATGCGGGATCCATGCTATTACAAAAAGCTATTACACCCCCGCAGTACATAGCTTTTTGTAATAGCATGGATCCCGCATAAGGAATTTTAACCTTAAGTGTTTTCCCGATTTATGTATATATTTTATTTATTTTAAACACTTATTTTAAACTGGATTTCTCGCTCGCTCTCTAGGTGTGTTGATACGTGCTTGTTCGTGGCAATTCCGCTTCAATATTCAAATCTTACTTAGTTGGGTGTATATACCTCTCCGCACATTTTCTTGGAATACCTGAAGAAAAGCGTTTTGCTTGAAAGATTGTATTTTCAATAAAAAGAACCTCACCACGTTATATTTTCGTTTTCTCTTTAAAGATATGTTTATTTGTCAAAGTGGCTAGGCTATTGTTGTGCTGTTTTTGTTGGGAAGATATTGATTTTTAAAAGAAGGATCACTCATTTTGTCGAAAAATAAAAGATAAACTTAAAGTTAACTATTTATTGCATTCTTTATGTAGCGGACTAGAGTATTCTGCGTGTTAAAACCACAATACCTTTGTAATAAGTATTAAGCCTATTTCAATGTGAGATATTTGGCTTTTACCTTTACATATCAATATAATACAATAGGAATTTCATATAAATTTGATGAGAAAATATATTTGCACTATATTAAAAATATATATTTCTTTAAATTATCATTCGACCAAACATTTGATAAGAAAACATCTAAGCATTTCCTGACTCGACCAGATCCATTCGAATAGAGTAAATTATATCTTAGAAGATGTCTCACTGTTCAAGATAACTTTGTCACCCACGTTGTCCATCCCAATTGTCCCAGATAGATATGGAGGAACATTACTCACATGTGGACTGGACGTGCTGAGTCTTATAGCAAACCACAGCCTCCTTGGTCTCGGAGTAGATTTAGATTATGGTATCTTTTCTTTTACTGGAGTTTCACCGCAGTAGGAAGGTGGGAGAATGATCCAGAATTACACAGAACACTACAACAAATAGAACAACTAGGTTACCTTATGTGCTAAATTCTATTAATTATTTTCAATGAGTAAATTAGCAATTACTATACTGCTACTGCTTTGCTGCCGTTGAAATGTTAATATTGTTATAACGACATCTAATTATAATCTGAACAATACAACATTTTGAATAAGATATTTTGGATCAATACTCTTATGGCAAACTTTCATTCAGAGAAAATATGGGAAAATTAGATCCCTCTTCCTATTTTTATCCTTGATCATCAGCCGTTCTATACACGGGTCTAAAAATAGACAGCCAGTTCTAAGCCTCATCACAGTTTTACTCTAAACTAAATAACAACATTCGAAGGAGAAGTTTTTTTGCCATATTCATAGTCTTTGAAATAGGAGACACTTCGGAAAGAAACTCTTATTCGATGTTTAGGAAAAGATATTTTAGCAAGGCGTTATAAATGTATATTTTATAGCGTTGTGTGAAAAAATGTTCAATTTTCTTGACAAAGACAAAATTTTTCGAATCATCAAAGAGATATTTTTCTCTCTATACCAAGTGTCTCTTATTTTAACGAATTAAAAAATAAATTATTGAGCATAAAGGAATCGCACATTTCAACAATAATTAATTTAACCTAAAAGGTGTCGATTTGATAAATCCAAATATTAACACACCTCACTAAAACCTTTCTTTTTATGAAAATATGATCCTCTAATGCAAAGAAAAATGGCCTCATATTAAAATAATTAATAAATTATGCTGAAAACTTGCAGTTATTTGTTCTACCATCTCAAAATCAATTCGCATACTTTTCGCCTCTGACATTTGCTGCAATATTTCAATGTTTTTTTAAAAGCATATATAACTAGCTTCTGTCCGTCTGTCTGCCCAAATTTCTTGTGTTAAATTTATGACATACTCAAATATAGTATCTAGAATTCTGATATTTGGTAATTCTTTTGAACAAAAAGGCATCGCAAGCTGACAAAAATCAGATTTCTGGTTGATCGGAAATGGTGTATTTTTTATATTTCCTTTCAAATTTGTGATTGATTTTAATAATATTCTTAGCAACGTAGAAGTTTGATATTTAATAGAATATTTCAATCCACCTAACATTGCCAGTGTACAAAATATCTGATATTTATGTGGCCATGGTGTGGTCAGGAATAGATCATAGAAGAGAATTAGCATATTTTCTTTCAAAAGAAAGTAGACCCAGCCGATTCTGTAGTATAACGATCGTTTGGCCATTCATAAAAATAAGTAGGTAGAAAAACCATTTCCCTTATGGCTTTATTAGCAGCTTTAAATTATTCTTTATTATTATACTTTTAGAGTCTCTTCACGTTTTATTTGATATAAATTTTATCGCATATAGAAATTGAGGAAAATAAAACCAAAATGACATGTCAATTTAGTCGTAAAACAATTAAAATCTTTAAAACACCAGACATATATTTTTATAAATAAAAATCAAAATTAATAATATATTCATAAAATATTTTTACAATATTACAATTGTGATTTGGCGTTATTCAATTATGATATCATATATATATATATATATTGGTTGGTGTTGCGGCTTTGTCACCGACCCGAGGCCGCTAGTTGCGGCGACGGTCAATAGATGGCGTCAGATTCTGACGTTAATTTTGACGGGAGAGGCGACCATTGCTTCCATGGATTAATTTCCTCCCGGCAAATTTTCCATCTATATATATATATATATATATATAGATGTTAAGGCCAATATTCCAGAATATATATATTCCAAACACACACACACAAAAGCACTTGTCGCTCTAAATATATGTATTTGGTGCAATTTCGAAAAATTTTAAACTAGTACGTACATTTCTGTTTTGCCTATCGAAATACTCAAAATAAATTTCTTAGTTAATATATTAAAAACACTATTATGAGGAGTTGCATTTATTGAATATAAAGGAAAACAAAGGTTTGTGTGAGAAAACAATGCTTTCAGGTCTCTCTATATTCCTCTGTAGGAAAATTCTTATTATATTGGATATCTATGTACAAATTAAATAACATTCAAACGTGATAGCAAGTAGCTTCATATAAAATAAAGATCAATATTTATAATGTCTTCCTTTGTAGCTCTTATCTATTTTATATATCTAAAATCTATTTTACATTGGTAGATGAAAGTGTGAATTTCTTATGTTCAGCGAACCTTTTAAGTTTCTACTTTCTTACTCGCGATTATGATGCTATTATTTTTATTGAATGTTTGAGCATCAATATATATTTGATTAAACACGAAGGAAATAGTAATTATTTTGAACTATGAAGATTATAAATTTCTGCATATTTATTTATACCTTTCTTCTTGTTAAATTGATTATTTTCACGTTTTTTAAAATATATTTTCATACATAAATTATTCATTTGTTTTTACCACTTTCTTTTTTTTTCAATCCGTTTGCTTGCTTTATCTTTGTTTTTGTAGCAGGTTTTCTCTGATTATTTTAAACCGTTATCTTCTCATATAATCTTTAATTTTATTTGTGCAATGGTTTATTTCTTTTGTTTGTTTGTTATATTTCTGCATATTTTTTAAAATTTAACAAACATTCTATCTGCATAGATGTCTGGAATCTTATGAATATTCATTGTAATCTGATTAAACCTAGGTGATAATTTTTCAGGCTTTTAAGGTGTGGTCTGACAGTATGTTAAAATATGAATACAAAATTTATTATCATTTACAAATCCATTTTTAAAGCATTTTAGACTCTCATAAGATTATCTCTTGAGAGATTTAAAAATTAAAATATTAAAATAAAATAAGTATTGAGAGATAATAATATTGGTTTATACACAATATAATACTAAATTCGTTATTTAAACCAATGTTTATTTACAAATATAAAAATTGACAGAAAACAAATATAATAGCATATATATACAAATACTAATAATGTAATTTATAAAATTTTTAAAGGTTGAAGAGAAAAAGGGAACTTGAATAAATTATACACACAATTTTTGAGACAATATACATTGAATATTTCATGACACTTTAGAATTTTAATTTAAAAACTATATAAATAATTATAAAAAAGAGAAATTATTAATTCATAATATGAAAAAATATATTTAACAGAAATTATTTAATTTTTCAAACAAAAGTTATATTCAAACTAGGTAGCAAGTTGAGAAGTAGATAGAATAATTTCAGAAAAATAGACAGATACAAAAATAATCTCAGAAATATATCAATCCTCTTAGATATAAATTATTACATTGTTTTTCCTGAATATACAAATATAATATACTTCAATTAATAAATAAATGCATAAACTTTAGAAATAGAATAATAAAATACTTTTTCAGATTATATAATAGGAAATACAATACTCCCTTTCTCTATATATCAAATACTTTCAGAAATAGATGAACAAAATATATTTTCAGTATAATAGCAAATGCAATACACTTCCTGAAAAAATATATACGATATTTTCTGAAATATATGTGAATACAATACATCCTGAGAAATCTCTCGAATAATATAATACCCTCAGCAAAATACTAATTAAATGATTTCAGAATTAGACAAATACAATATTTTTAAAAATATATGAGTGAATTATACTTAGATAAATAAACAAAATAATACTTTCAGATATAGAAAAATAGAACACTCTCAATAAGAGATATATACATTATTTAAGAAAAGGCCTAATACATTTGGAAATAGACAAATACAATATTTCAGAAATAGACAGAAATAACTTCAATAATAGAAATATATAATGCTTTAACAAAAATAGATGAAAAATAATACCTAAACAGAAAATAATTATAACACTTCATAGAATATGCAAAAATACAATACTTACTGGTAAAGACAAATAAAAAACTTTGATATAAACATAAAAGACCTTCATATATAAACAAATACAATACTTTCAGATATGAAAACAAATACAATACTTTCAGATATAACCACTTTCAATGCTTTCAGATATGAACAAACACCATACTTTCAGTTATAAACAAATATAATACTTTCATAAATAAACACATATAATACATTCATAAATAAACAAATATAATACTTTAATAAATAAACAAATATAATACTTTCATTAATAAACAAATATAATACTTTCATAAATAAACAAATATAATACTTTCACGAATAAACAAATATAATACATTCATAAATAAACAAATATAATACTTTCATAAATAAACAAATATAATACATTCATAAATAAACAAATATAATACTTTCATAAATAAACAAATATAATACATTCATAAATAAACAAATATAATACTTTCAGTTATAAACAAATATAATACTTTCATAAATAAACACATATAATACATTCATAAATAAACAAATATAATACTTTCATAAATAAACAAATATAATACTTTCATAAATAAACAAATATAATACTTTCATTAATAAACAAATATAATACTTTCATAAATAAACAAATATAATACTTTCAGTTATAAACAAATATAATACTTTCATAAATAAACACATATAATACATTCATAAATAAACAAATATAATACTTTCAGTTATAAACAAATATAATACTTTCATAAATAAACACATATAATACATTCATTAATAAACAAATATAATACTTTCATAAATAAACAAATATAATACTTTCACGAATAAACAAATATAATACATTCATAAATAAACAAATATAATACTTTCATAAATAAACAAATATAATACATTCATAAATAAACAAATATAATACTTTCATAAATAAACAAATATAATACATTCATAAATAAACAAATATAATACTTTCAGTTATAAACAAATATAATACTTTCATAAATAAACACATATAATACATTCATAAATAAACAAATATAATACTTTCATAAATAAACAAATATAATACTTTCATAAATAAACAAATATAATACTTTCATTAATAAACAAATATAATACTTTCATAAATAAACAAATATAATACTTTCAGTTATAAACAAATATAATACTTTCATAAATAAACACATATAATACATTCATAAATAAACAAATATAATACTTTCATAAATAAACAAATATAATACTTTCATAAATAAACAAATATAATACTTTCATTAATAAACAAATATAATACTTTCATAAATAAACAAATATAATACTTTCACGAATAAACAAATATAATACATTCATAAATAAACAAATATAATACTTTCATAAATAAACAAATATAATACATTCATAAATAAACAAATATAATACTTTCATAAATAAACAAATATAATACATTCATAAATAAACAAATATAATACTTTCAGTTATAAACAAATTTAATACTTTCATAAATAAACACATATAATACATTCATAAATAAACAAATATAATACTTTCATAAATAAACAAATATAATACTTCATAAATAAACAAATATAATACTTTCATAAATAAACAAATATAATACATTCATAAATAAACAAATATAATACTTTCATAAATAAACAAATATAATACATTCATAAATAAACAAATATAATACTTTCATAAATAAACAAATATAATACTTTCATAAATAAACAAATATAATACTTTCATAAATAAACAAATATAATACTTTCATAAATAAACAAATATAATACATTCATAAATAAACAAATATAATACTTTCATAAATAAACAAATATAATACTTTCATAAATAAACAAATATAATACTTTCATAAATAAACAAATATAATACTTTCATAAATAAACAAATATAATACTTTCATAAATAAACAAATATAATACTTTCATAAATAAACAATTTCAATGCTTTTGGATATGGCGCATATGTACAGAGCGAAAATACAGCCATTTTATACCAGAACATTAAAGAAAAACACTGCCGATTGTTCTTAGAAAGCTGGGCCTCTGTAGAAGACAAAGAAAGCATAAATAGGAAAATTGATTTACCAGACATCTACACACCATTTAGATATTCTTAATTTTTTTGTGTAATTATTTTAATTTCAATTAGTTAATTTTTATTGTTTAATTGACTTATTATGTACTATTTTAAAGGGAGAGGTGCCGTTTTTTTTTAATTTCATAACTTTGCTTTTTTATTTTTTTTTGCTTTAATTTTACTTTATATTTTGTTGTAATACCCGCGATTTCTTAAATTATATTTTCACACATTAGTAATTACCTGTATAATTAATACATACCACTTGTTTAATTATTTTTACATTTATCGCTTCAAAACGCAAAAGTATTGATACATTAAATATATAACATATTACATGCAATAATTTAAAGTTTTTAGTTTCCATTTTTATAATTTGTTTTCTCATTTATTCATCCTAAATTGTTTTAACTTCCATTTTAATGCATTTTTATAAAATATTTTTTACTTATTTATAAATCGATCTCCTAAATTTTAAAATGAATTTTTTAAATACCCACATTTTTAAAAACTTTTTATAAGGTTCTAACAGTTTATTGTTTAAATCATTTTGAATTTATTTTCAAATATTTTAATAGATACATATATTTTTACATTTATCTCTTTATGAGTTATTAATGAATTATTTTTTTTATATGTACTTATTACAATTTTTAAAATATAAGATAGAACTTTTTTTACTTTTATATTTTAAGATATTTTACATTTTTGATTGCATTTTTTATAATAATTTTTTCATGCACAATTTTCTCCCACCTACTCTGTATTTTAATTGATTTCAACTGTGATATTATAACACTATGCGGCGCTGAGTTTGTGTATACAAAAAATGTAATGCCTCGATAAAGGTTGGCGTTCAGCCAGCCGAAATATTGGCAAAATACATATTTTATTAAATCCAATATATGCCTTTTATTATCTAATATGTACATATGTAAATGAAGATGAATAACAAAATATGTTCATAATACAAACTTAGCATAAATCGTGGATATATTTGCAGGATTTATGGAAATGTTGTGGAAAGAATCTATAAATATTTATTTCTTTATATTGTGTATATGATATTTACTTTTCAATATATTTTATTATATTTATATTATCTTGTTTTGGACAATATTGTGTCGTATTTTGTCTCTCTTGATATTCCATTTATTTACAATTATTTCAGAAACCTTTATAAAAACCGAATAAATACATATATAACATATATTTGTATTCACATAATTACAAACTAATATCCCAAAGTTGCGGTATATCCATAATAGAACTAATAATTTGATATTTATTGGCTGACGTTATAAATATTTTTGTTAAATCAAACTGTCCATTTCTACATTGGATTCTTCCAAAAACATCTTCCGTTTTAAATTGATCTGGTTTTGCTAAGAACATCTCAATCTGGTTTTAAAATTATGAAAAGTTGTTGAAGAATATTATATGATGGCTTTCAATTCGATTTTTCAAATATTATTTTGTCCTCATTTATTTTAATTATTCTGAATGAAATTTGCTCTTGGAATTGAAATTTCAGGTCTCGCTATGTAATTTGAATTATCTCTTGGTATATTCTTGATATCCGAATATATTGAAAAGCTGATTCACTTCTTATCGACGACCAACTAACCTTGCTTTGTGATTTTGGCCATCAAGAAATCTGCTGCTAAGTTAGTCGATAGCTGGTCTTCTGCATTGTTTGAAAATATCCATTGATTTGTTTCTTTAGGAGCTCTAATTGTTTATAGTTATGACCCATCAATACCATATTCTGCACTTAGCTCATTTCAATGATAGAAAGTTGTGTGAGAATTTATATTTCTAAAATATTAAAATGTCCACTGTTCGAAACGTACTTGTAAACAAATAATGATTTATTGAAGTTGTGAAAATAGTGAAAAGTGAAATTCTATTGGGATCAGATGGATATATTAAGAAAAAGGCAACTTCTGATCGTGCAACTAAAAAGTTGCTGATCGCTTGAGCTTGTCTAACAGTCAGCTCGATGCATAAAATCTTTCATTTTGATAAACATTCTACAGTTCTAGCGGAAAGTTTACATAGTTCTTTCAAAACACCAATTTACTGTATTCAATATGCTGGGTATATAACAATACAGTCTAATACAATAGTGGAGCGGTCTGGAGATTGAAATGGCGAAATTGCTGGGAGTGTTCACTACTTATGATAAATTCCCTTCTTTTTTAAACTTTATTCATTGCAGTATATATAAAGGCTAAGAAGAAATATCTTTAAATTTTCTATATTCAAAAATAAAAGTAGAGCGTTTAACATATTTATAATTTTCAGCGATAGAGGGCGCTGAGTTGAGGATGATATTTGATAATATAATTAATGAAAAATGGAAAGCCGCCTCTCTAGGTCAAAATAAATGTAATGGTTGTGCTTCTTTTTATCTACTTTGGTGGGCTAAGTTGCATTCATTTTTCGTGTCAATTTCCTCCCAGAGAATATATCTTATATATTTGAATTCGATAATTTTTACCAGCGTCGTTACTTAAGGTCGCGTCACAATTGAGTAGGATTGTGTTGTAATTCCACTCTATATATCGGCTATTTAAAAAAGTTAACACAAAATATTGGTTGCAAATTTATATATATTATTATATATTTTTTTATAAAGTTATTCACTCCCGTCAAAATAGACGTCAAGCTAGACGTCATCTAAGCTGACGAGGACCATTGGACCGAACCCTTTGGTCTCCAGGTGGACGCTTCTCAGTTTGCAAAACTGGTGTTGTAGCTATGTCACCGACCTGAGGCCGCTAGTTTGCGGCGACGGTTAATAGATGGCATCTTTTTGGCGTCTATTTTGACGGGAGAGGTGACCTATATTTTTATAGATATATATCCTTTTTCCAAAATTTATATATCGAAGCTCAAGTGTGTAAAATATTTTGAGTAAGAACTATTAGAGATTGATGGGTATTTACCCATTCGTCTATATATACTATATATACTGTACGGGGCCACATCTTCCCAGGATGGTCTTTCACCTGATTCCTTTCAATTTATCATTGGCAACAAATCTTGGTCTTCACGTTGAGCATTTCTTATAGCTTGGCCAGTCCAATTTTTCTCTTCTACTTCGTCGCTTTCTTGCACTGTAACTTGTCTTACGCAAAATCTCTCTTCAGCACGAGCACAATGTCCACTTTGTGAAATACACGGCCTTCTTGATAAGGCATCAGCATTATCGTTCTGCCTCCCGTGGTTATTTTTAGGGGCTGAGGTGGTTTCAGAATTTTCCGGACAGTTTCTTCTCATGTGGCCATATTGTCCACATCTCTAGCAGTCGGTATTACTGCGTTGTTTTACTTTTCTGGGGCAAGTTGGATAAATGTGATCAAGGGCTCCACAAGTCCAGCAGCGACCCCTTCTTCTTTCATGCTTATCCTTATAGTTATCTGGACAGTTTTTCCTTATGTGACCATATTTTCCACATTTCCAGCAACCTGTATCACTGCGCTGTCTTGCTTTTCGGGGGCAAGTTGGAGACAGGTGGTCATTAGCTCCACAGGTCCAGCAGCGACCCTTTTCTCTTTCTGGATTATCCAATTTAACTTGTCTAGCCACGCGATAACTTACTCTTGAGGCTTGTTGGGCAGCTTCATGCTTCATGGCTTGGACAAGGATTTCTTGTAGAGTAGTCGCACTTGAAAGTCTAGCAAACCTTTGGGTCTCAGGGTCACCGATGGCATCAATAAACTGTTGTTGGGCCATAAAGTCTTGTGTTTCAGACTTCCCGACATGAAGTTGTTGGTAGTGTTCTTCTCCATATCGGGACTCCAACGCATCAATCAGGGCGTTGAAGTCTAGGCGAAGTTGTTCCGGAATCATCTGGAGTACATTCACTGCAGGTCCACGGAGTGCAGCAGCCAAAAAGCTTGCCTTATCTCTAGCGTTCCATCCGTTCGCTTGGGCAACCACATCGAACTGGGTTTTGAAGGAGGTCCATGATGACTGTCCATCAAAGGTAGGAACTTTGACAAGAGGCCTACCCGAATTGTTATTTTCTTGCTGGAAAACCGGAGTTCTTGGATGGCCCGTTTCGACAGCAACAAGTTTCTCTTTTAAAGAAGTCATTTCTTCTTTCATTTCTTCTTTTACAGATAAAATGTCTTCTTTTACAGAGGAAACGTCTTCTTTTACAGAGGAAACGTCTTCTCTTACAGCTGAGATTTCATCTTCTAAGCATTGGAACTTAAGCCCCAAGCTTTCTTTTAGCTCTTTATTTTGAGCTTGAAGAGCCTCATTTGAAGCCTCACAGGTTTCTTGATTTTGAGCTTGCAAAGCCTGGGTTTGAGCTTGCATCTCTTTCAATATTTCTTCCATTTTTCTGGTAAGTACCATAAATTATTCAGGCTTCACCTAAAGATCTCACTTCTGACACCGAATTGATGCGTTGTTGGTTAACAAAGAATAACTTACGTGTGTACAAAGGGTACATGGGTACAATCTTTAGGAATTTATTTAAGCCTAATCGATAAAATAATTACAGATGAGCGCAAAAAAAAAACAACAATAAAGAACACAGCAGTTACAAACTCACCAACTGCAGCACGGTGAGGGAAAGTAGGAGCAGAACAGGAGACAGAAGTTCGTAGAACCTTCTAGAATCTTCCAGGAAGTACACGGCGTCGGCGGTAAGCAGCAGTCCGACCTCTTGAGACAGCAGCTTGCTTGGAGTACACCACGTAGTTTCGTTCTTCGACCTCCCTTTCTTTTATTTCTTACCCCCTGGCATGAGTTTCTCATCCCTATGTATCCCGGAGTAGATCTTTCCAGAACGGTCACGGTTGGTCAGCCAATCAGAAAGCCGCCAGCACCGAGCGTTGCGCACAAGCTTTAGATTGGCCAATCAGTTGTCTTCCGCTTTTTCTACATGATTTTTAAACGTTCTAGAACATTCTCCCTTCATTCTTGAATGTGACTTTCTTTCTACGTAACAATATATTTGAGAAACGGGGCTTTCTTGTTGCAAATAAGTATAGAAAATATTTTGTGTAATGGAATATAATAAAAACTAGGCAGTTAAATAAAGCTATTTAATAGAAACTTCCAGCCAGTTACTGCTGGATACCACCACTTGGGGTAGGAAGCTGAGGCCTCTATTTCATGCCAGCAGTTGGACATGTCCATTCCCAGTCCTGTGTCTATTCCCATCGGAATGGGACACTTCTTCCTCTTTAGAAGGTGTAGCGAGCAAAGGGCGCCAATCCCCAAGACAGCTCCCATCTTAATAGTAGTATCGGCTAAATATCCATCTTTCTTCTGATTAATTTTCAGGATTTATATGATAAGAAGATTTTGTGACATCCTAATCCTAAAGTATTATTATTAATTTAACACAAGGTATAAAATAGAGTAAGGTTTGTCCTCAATAACCGATGTTTTCGCCAAAAATGTTGTATAGAAGTAGCACCGATAACATTTCAAAAGGATGTTTACAAAAAAATTGAATTCATTCAGGTTTAATGTTTGTTGAATATTTCTTGAAAAGCATAAAAATGTAGAGTGGCCGAAGTTAATTAGCAGCCCAGGATCTTCGCGATGGGCCTCGAGGACTACGCCATTACCATTTTAGTAGCGAAGCACGCGATCTACACTTTCTTCGTGTCAAAGAATGCCTGGGGTCGTTTAAGACTCTGGCGATTTTCCATCAGATTCTGAAACAGTGGCAGAGATCTCATGCACATTTTCACTGTGCATTATATATATATATATATATATATATATAATTATTATCTATATAATTGTCATCACATCATTGTAAATTTTTCGCTTTCATTTACTTTTTAGTACAGACTGTATTTGCAAAGAGTAAATAAATTGAATATAACAAAATATTTTAAAAACTTAATGCTGTTGACGTTATGTGGCGCTGAGTTTGTTGTTGACACATGTTATAACACCTTGATAAAGGTTGGCGTTCAGCCAACTGAAATATTGGTAAAATAAATGATATTTTGATCCAATATATGCCTTTTTATTTAAAAATAAATTTATGTTAATTGTCTCTCTTTCTCTCTTAACCGTGCGGCCACGAGGCGCGTGAATTCCACGATTATCGGATGAAAAAGCTGATCAAGATAAATATTTACAATGCATTGAGGTATCGGCAGAGAGCCGGAAAAATTCCTTACATAATGGCGTAATCAACAGTTCAGAATACTATAGTATTTCTTATAAATCAGCAGAAAATATTTGATTTTTGGATTAAGCTGAACCAAGAATTAATGAAAATTATTAGGATTCGCCTTAATTGATAGAAGTTAATCTGCATTATCACCCAAAAAAACCGGGATTGAGCTCAGATAATGGGAGTAGAATAATCAGAATAAGATGATCAGATGAAACGCAAAAGGAAAATAAGAATATCTCGTCTTCGTCTAAACAGGCTCGTAGGCCTCAGCCTGGCATATCTCACCAAATCAACACCACCCAAGACAGGGCAGCCAAGCCATCTTAACCACCAAAGAGGTATGCTGTTACAGAGCTGCAATACAGCAAACAGTAGCAAGCCCTGAGTAATTCCAGGTCAGCTGATCCACCATTGACCAGTTATGCTTTGTGACAATTTTTGACAATTAAAAATTATTTATTGTCTTCTAGACAATGTTAACACTTAACCAGGAGGGTGAAAAAATATTTACAATTAACAATCGTCAGGAATTAAGGCATTGCCTCCTAAGCTTAGCTATATCGAGGCCAAAAATGGGATGGTAGTTCTGAGCCAGTTCTATGGCCGCGCCGAGGAACTCAGCGAGGACCCCCTTCAACGCAGGTGAAAGTTCCGCCATGAGGGACACTCTGTCATCAGTGAATAGAATGGCACTCTTGAGTTCATTCGGATGGATCCCTGATACATATAAGGGCTTTAGGCAGGTTGTGTGCTTCAGTTTTCTGAATATTTCAACAATCATATTTTCCTCTTGCTCGAGTAGTAGAGGCGAAGGAGTCTTCACGGTCGGCGTTGACTCCTCCTCGTGGGGAGCGGATGGGGTCGGCCCAGCAGGCTGAGGTGCAGGCAGTGGGGGTGTTGGAATCACTGCGGCTGGTGAGGATGCAGAGGTCTCTTCAATGGTGGTCATGTCGACGTCCGGTGTGTGGGTTGCAGGCCCGAGGGTCCCCTGTGCAGGCAGAGGGACACGGGGCAACGAAGTCCGGCCGGGCGGGAGGCGTCGGCTCAGTCGCCGCCGAGCGAGGGCTCGCGGGATCCTCAGGTGCAGGGGCCATTGGTGGAGGAGCAGGAGCCGCCACCTGCACAGATGAGGCCGGAGGCGCTGGTGTAGACGGCAGGGGCGCCGTAGATGGTAGGGACGCAGCTCGGGCATCTGGTGGAGCGCCGGAAAGCCCGACAGCTGGACTGGGAGCCGCCGGCGCAGGAGGCGCGGCTGAAGACTGCCTAGACAGCCCAGGCGCGGTCGATGGTAGGAGGTTGGTGGTAGAGGGCGGTGAGGCCCATCTGGAGGTGGTGAAGTGTCCATGGAGTTGGGGGCAGTTAGCTCTTCTGTGCCCTTGGCCGTGACACTTTGAGCATTTGATTCCATGAGACAGGAAGGCTGGCCAGGCTTCACCCTTGACCCTGATCTCAAAGCGAGTGGGCAGTTTGTCAATGGTGATGCCGTCATTGAGGAGGATGAAGGCCTCCCGTCAGCCGTCGGTGTATGTGAACTCTCCAGCCATCAGCAGCTTGGGGGTGATGGAGGTTATGCGCCCATAGCGGGAGAGGGCATCAACGATGGCGGCGTCCCCCACAAAGAAGGGCAGATTTCCGACTGTTATTCTCGTCGAGCTCTTCCTGAAGGGGAAGGTCCTGATGAGGGTTCCTTCGATCTCGAGGCCCTCCCGGATCAGGTGTTCCGCCAGGGATTTGTTGTCGAGTCCCACCAGGTAGTGCCCATTTACCTTGGAGAATTGGACAACATTCCTGGGTCCTCCGATCACTCTTTCTATAGCCTTCAGGTATTGGTATGACTGGTAGTCCGGGCAGTACTCCAGGTAGACGCACTGCTCCTCGTTTCAGGACGCCTGGCGAGCCCTGGCCTCCATGACGTGTGCCCTCGTGGACGTGATCTCTTGGACCCGGGGCATCCATTGCGACGACGGTCGCTGTCGGCGAGATGTTCCAGCGCCGTTGGATCGCGCTGCCGATGCAGGTAAATCCGCCGATTCGCGGCGCCTATTCCTGCCCTTGACGACGGTAAAAACGTCGTCCGTTCCAGGGTTCAAGTCCTCAGCGCAATCTGCCCAGTTTCTTAGGACTTGGGCAGCGTCATTGGATGTTGCATTATTAACGCCTGCCGGCGAATTTGCATAGTCTTCATTTGTTGAGTTTTCTTTAGAGATTTCTCTATGAATTCCGTTTTTAGGCGAATTCTTTTCACCGGATTGAGATAGGATTCTGGGCCTTCCAGGCATTTGTCCAGCAGATCCTGTGCTCCTTGGCGATGCCGAATTCGCCATGTCTATGGACATTTCATCGCTCGCCAGATGCGAAAACGGCGGAGCTAGCTTTTTGAATTATGATAAATAAATTTGATTCAGTAATTTAGGTTTAACAGAAAAATATTTGAAAGGGAAAGGAAAAACAAAAGCTAGGAGCGCGATCAAAGTGCTGCCGCGCGCGCTGGCTACCACGTATGCTTTGTGGAGTAGAGGCTATATCTATCCTCGGTGGACGACATTAAGGCCCTGGGGGAAATGCTTGGAAAATCATCGGTATTACAAATAATGAAGATGTCAGATCAGCCTTTGTTTGGGCTATTCGGCTAATTCTGGTGGAGCGCCTAGTTGAAGAGGGCCTCACCATTGGGGCCACTCTTCTGAAAACCTTTCTTTATAGGAAACGGGCGGAGAAGTTAGCGATTTGGAATTTCCCGATTTCTATATGTGATAAGTTCTTCGTCGCGGTACTTCGCCCTAATGCAAGAAGGTTTCTCTTAAACATGAGGTCGCGACTTTCGACGTAAAGACATGGATTACTGGCAGGAGGGAAACTTTGTTCTTCTAAATGAAGGCTTTAGACTCAAACAGTTCCCTGATAAGTTGGTGATCATCTCCAAAGGAAATATTGTTCACATTTGGTTATTTCGTGCGTATTTAATAAAATTCACTCTGTATCAAATATCTTTAATAGCTAAGGCCATAAACCCGATATACATGCTAAAAGGTACAACTTCCTTTAAGTTTGTCTATGAATGTGTATTTTATATTATTAATATGTTATCATAATAAAAGGCTCTCCCTTTAAATAATCATTAAAATAATGCATTTAGTTTATCACCTACTATTAAACATAATGGTGATGATAAATAATGAGCTACAACATCAATTTAGTTAATTCAGCAAAATGCCAACCTTTATACCATGGCTTCAGCTAGGGCCTTAAACAGTGTATAGTACAAAGTTTCTATTTCATACGATGAAAACAGGAGTCATGAGAGGGAGAGAGCAAGTGTTTGTATCTATCAAAAATGTTTGAAGCAGAGTGAAAAATGTGAATTTATGGTTCCAATTTTAAGGAAAGAATACCATGTGAAATGTCTATTTGTAAAATACATTGTTTAAAATGAGATTTCACCCTTTGGTTACCTAAATATACAATCATCTTCCAATTTTAATACGTGATTTGATGGTCAAGAAAATCTACTGTCAAGGTGCTGGTCCATGGTCAAATACAAAAGATCCTAATTCCAAAATAGAGATAGCAATAACATTCCCGTCCTTAAAATCCCTTGATAAATAATTACCTTGGCCATTTTTTATCTTCAGCATATTTTACATATCACCTCAATATAATTTGGAAACATTAATAATTTCAAATATTGATAATGTATTTGTCGAGAGGATTATTTTATAAAAATGAATTAGCTATATCACCTATTGATATTGATACAAAAAGTGTAAAATCGATTGACTGTATCTTCAAACTAGCAGATTTATCTCGTGACAAACCGATACCACATCAGCTTTGTCAAATTCAAAACGCTTCATCTGGAGCCCATAGTTTAATGTTAAGGCCATCGTCAGTTCAGAGCGGACTAAGAATTTTTAATATTCATAAGGCAAATATGAAATAATAAGAATTTAACAAAAATGCGGTCATCTGGTAAAAGGTTTCTTAAGGTAATCTATGGAAAAATTGAAAATCAATTTGAAAAAAATATATATATTGATCTGAAATGTAAAATATTGCTTTTCCTGTTATTAAATATTTAGAATGTTCGAATATATACAAAGGGTATTGTGAATATTATTGTAAGATGGGGTGTCATCTATGTTTTCTATTATTTCTCCAACTGATGAATGAATATTATAATGAACAGTGACACAGCATGAGTGAGTTTGAAAATTATTTATTGATTGCAAAACCGTTTTTTATTTTTATTTTGTAGGATAGAAGTGAGGAAATGTATAATTTAGAGCAGACTGGTTAAAACATCTATAAAACACAAAAAAAAAAAAAGATTAGTTCAAAGTAGTGGTGATAGGAAGTAACTGTTGTTGAAATATATGAATAATAATAATATATAATAATAACATGTGCTCGTGGTCAGGAGATGCCTTATTTATTTTTAATATCAACACCTGACCCACTTATCTTTTATTTTTTTCTATTGTTTTTTCATAATAATATATATATATAATATATAATAAATAAATAAAATATGAAAGTTTAGAGTTGCACATTGGTAAAAATATATTAGAAATTAATATTAGATCAACATGGTATGTTTGTAGATATATTTTAATGAATATTTCTTGAAATTAAAAAGACATCAATATGATATTCAGAAAGAAATAATATTCCACCAAATAATTTTTACAATATTAATGATAGGCCTTTAAGAAATCTAAATTAGAAAATTATATAAGCATATTTAGAAGTAAATGTAATTGAATTATTGTTAATTAATTATTTCAAAGTATGAGCTCGTTTCAGTGGTGAATAGGCATCCTATAGGCAAAATTCATAAATTCTTTAAACTCATTAATTTGAATGAATTAATTAGTTTGGAAGTTAATAAAATATATTTCAAGACTTTGAGATCTTTTGTAATTTAACAATATAAAAACAATATGGTATACAACTATATTCTCTTGATAATACATATGATATTTTCATTAATTTATAGAAGTTGATTAATAATAAGCATATCTGTTGATGCTATGAAGCAGTTTTAGAGAAGAGATCCCTCATTTTGGATCACATGTTGAATTGAACATAGGAAAAGTTCTTCTGATGGTCTTGGAGTGAATCAAATATAAAATATGACTAAGGTGACCACCTCATAGCAGGTGATCTTGGAATAAATCAACTGTAAATTACCATTAAGCACCATCTCAAAGCAGATGATTTTTATATAATTCAAATATAAATTTCAACATGGCGACCACCTCAAATCAGATGATCTTGGTATAATTCAACTCTAAATTAACTTTAGACAACCATCTCAAAGCAGATGATTTTGATATTATGGAAATTATAATTCCAACTTTTGGCAAACAACTTTGATAGAAGATGATTTTGGTATAGTTCAACTATAGAGAACAAATGAAACCACCACATTACAGATGTTATTTGTTCAATTTACATATTTATTCGTCAACTTTAAAATTTTATATAAGGTATGACTTTGACATTAATACCATGAATAAATATACTCTTAGTAGATGATATTAATGATGATTTGATTTTAAAATGAAAATATCTTTTCCATTTTCTCTCATTTTATCAGGATAACAGTTGTATATCTGTGAAAATAATGATATATAATACTACGTAAATATTCTCTAACAGTAATGAGCTAATATGTTGGTTATTCTTTTCATCGTTGACCTTCATTATCAAGAGAAATCATATTTTTCAATTTGTTAGTGAAGGTTTTTGGCAACTACATAAATATACTTTTAGCGAAACAATGTAATGATTACAAAGTTTTAAACAAGAAATATATATCTAGTATAGGCGCGTAGTCAGCAAATAGTGGTTCAATTATATTCGTAGATTTCAGAAATGTACTTTATGATAAAGGATTGGATTATCAATCCAAGTCAGCCCCATAGCCCCATCCAGTGGACCAGTCTGTGGCCATCCCCTGAACCAAATAGACCCAATTGCCTAGCCTATGACCTAACCCGAGCCCCGCGATCCAGTAGCCTAGTCAGTAGCCAACCCTTCAGCCAGCCATTGAAACAACAACATGCAAAGTGCCAGCTCTACCTTATCTCAGGGTATACCCTACATTGGTTGTTGAGACTCTGAATCATTAAAAGGAGATTTAGTACTGAACAAATATAATTATAAAAAAAATAAATTTAAAATTACTCCCTGTGTGTATAAAAATGTGAATTTACCATCATTACTAGAAACACAAATGGATAGAAGACTGAGCAAAAAAGAAACCGAGAGAGTAGAGGAAAGATATTTGGAGTTTGAAATAGAATAAATTCAGAAATATTTTCTGAAATATTAAGCATTTCAGCTTATCAAAAAGGAATAACAAACTCCAATATCAGAAGTATATTGGAGATCTAGAACAAAAAGGAATAACAAACTCCAATATCAAGAGTATATTGAAGATCTAGAACAAAAAGGAATAACAATATCCAATATCAAGAATATATTGGAGATATAGAGAACAAAACGGAATAACATATTCCAATATCAAGAGTATATTGGAGATCTGGACCAAAAAGGAATAAGAAACTCCAATATCAAGAATATATTGGAGATCTAGAACAAAAAGGAATAACAAACCCCAATATCAAGGATATATTGGGGATCTAGAACAAAAAGAAATAACAAACCACAATATTAAGAGTATATTGGAGATCTGGACCAAAAAAAGAATAACAAACCACAATATTAGGAGTATATTGGAGATCTATTCCAAAAAGGAGTAACGAACTCCAATATCAATATTATATTGGAAATGTGGACCAAAAAGAAATAACAAACCCCAATATCAAGAGTATATTGGAGATCTGGACAAAAAAGGAATAACAAACTCCAATATCAAGAGTATATTGGAGATCTAGTCTAAAAAGGAATAACAAACCACAATATCAAGGGTATATTGTGGATTTATAACAAAAAGGAATAACAAACTCCAATATCAAGGTTATATTGGAGATCTAGAACAAAAAGGAATAATAACCGCAATATCAAGGGTATATTGGGGATCTAGTCCAAAAAGGAATAAAAAAACAACAATATCAAGGGTATATTGTGGATCTAGACCAAAAAGGAATAACAAACCACAATATTAAGAGTATATTGGAGATATGGATCCCAAAAAGAAATAAGAAACTCCAATTTCAAGAGAATATTGGAGATCTAGAACAAAAATGAATAACAAACTCCAATATCAAGAGTATATTGGAGATCTATAACAAAAAGGAATAACTGACTCCAATATCAAGGTTATATTAGAGATCTAGAACAAAAAGGAATAACAACCCCCAATATCAAGGGTATATTGGGGATCTAGACCAAAAAGGAGTAACAAACTCCAATATCAAGTGTATATTGGAGATCTAGAACAATAAGGAAAAACAAACCCCAATATCAAGGGTATATTGGATATCTAGACCAAAAAGGAGTAACAAACTCCAATGTCAAGAGTATATTGGAGATCTAGAACAAAAAGGAATAACAACCCCCAATATCAAGAATATATTGGAGATCTAGAGAACAAAAAGGAATAACAACCCCCAATATTAAGGGTATATTGGGGATCTAGAACAAAAAGAAATAATAAACTCCTATATCAAGATTATATTGGAGATCTAGAACAATAAGGAGTAACAAACCCCAATGTCAAGGTTATATTGGAGATCTGGACCAAAAAGGAGTAACGAACTCCAATATCAAGATTATATTGAAAATCTAGAACAAAAATGAATATCAACCCCCAATATCAAGGGTATATTGGGGATCTAGAGCAAAAAGGAATAACAATCTCCAATATCAAGGTTAAATTGGAGATCAAGACCAAAAAGGAATAACATACCCCAATATCAAGAGTGTATTATGGGTCAAATGAAATTGAAATAATAATGATAATAAATTCACATTTTAATAAGTGTTATTGAATTAATTCTATCTCTATATAGTTAAACTAATATTAAGAAGGATTCAAAGAAGACATTAATAAATTTATCAATTTTATTGAAAAAGAATTTTTAAAGAAATAGTTTTTAAATATGATAAATTGTTTGTGTGATACTAATATAAAATAAGTTGCTACCAAAATAAAATTTAAAAAATTAATTGTTTTATTATAATTTTATTTCACAGAATAGCCTCGGTAGAAAAGTTAAATAATATATAATATAGATACAGGGAGAGATAGATTGGTTAAAATCTTTTCATTACAAGAGGCGAATCATTTGAACTTCTTTTGAAGTCGAAACCGATGAGAAAGACCAGTTGACGTCCAGAAACACTTTGTGGGAAGCAAACATCTTGGGATGGTTGAAGGTAGCGGCAACTCCATATATTGTTTATAAGCGATCTATCGCATAGTTGGCAGACCTCGAGGCAGATTTTTCAGGATGTCGTGGCATGTAGTGTCCGGAAAGGTTATTGAGGCGTAGGTCGGCTGAGGAGATTAAGCGGAGGCCGCACAAATGAAGGGAATGTCCAATCACGCCCTCAGCTTTGAAGAATATATTTGTAGGAGAAGCTAATTCCAGATTCCTTCCCGCGAACAGGCTGTGGATGTGTGTGAGGGTCATTGTTAAATTCGCAGGACGACATTTTTTTACTTCGTGCACCACCAGGAAGTTGATGACCTGTAGTAGACGCTAGTAGAGGCTCCAGGAGCGCAGCCCGCGTTGAGCATCCTTAAATACGAATATTTAATGGGAAGGCTCTTCAGACTTGAGACCGCGCAAGGAAGACAGTAGGTCTGGTGACCGGACGGGAGTTTTGTCATCTTGCAGACTTGTAGAAATAAAACTAACAAAGAGCAGAATCAGGTTATTCAGACCAACGATGCTGTACAACTACGAAAGGCTTTAGGGACATGGTCATCTTGGAGGAAACTCTTGGCTTTGAAACGGCGATGATATCCTTGAGTCGGTTTCTGAAAATGTCGATCATAGCAGCCATTGCCACAAAGTTTCCTCGGCGATCTTCAGTCTGTTTTCCCTTATCTACCCAGCATCTACCACCAAAATGTAACATAGAAATTGGCACAGGTAACTTCAGAATCACACGGGTCACAAGATTCACGCACACAAAGGTTAAGGAAGTGTCACCAATATGTATATTATGGAGAATCTATTTGTGTAGTTGAGTCATATAAATAAAATCATAAATGAATATCTTCAATCTTTTTACATTTCATTTTTAACGTTTCAGCCACTTGCCCTCTTCAGGAAAACTCTATTTGTTATTTTGTGTCAAAAAGCGATCAAAATTTTATATATATATATAAAAAAGCCTACCTAGATTTGTTAAAGAAAAAAAACATTTTTTTATTTAACATATCGAGGTATGCTTTTTTTATATAAATATATTTGCTATAGTTTCAAAAATAGAGCTATCCATAAATTAATATTTAATTAAGATGGCATATATTTTGATCTAATATATGCCTTTTTAATTAATTATTTTCAATTGTGTTTACTTTGTATTTAAATTCTGAGTAGACTAATATTTTAAAGAGCGTGGAGCGTGTACTCCATACTCAATAAATAATAAAATATAATTCATTATTAATGAATAAAATTCAAATATATCTGGACAGAGGGGTAAAATATAAAAGTGGTTGGAAACACTGGAAAAATATAAAAAGTTGAAGATATTCATTTATTAGTAAATTAAATTTAATTGCAATCTATCGTTAGAATTTTACACAAATAAATTTACTGGCAATGCGCTTCTTTTAAATATCATCAAAAATTATCTCTGCAGACCTTACTGCAATGATATGAGTTATTGAATGAGAGGGTTCACTACTGATAAGCCAAACCCTCTCATTCAATAACTCATATCATTGCAGTAAGGTCTGTAGAGATAATATTTGATGATATTTAAAAGAAGCGCATTGACCGTAAATTTATAAAAAATTATTTATATTTAAATCAAATATACAGGTTGGACCATAAGACCCGAAACTTTTTATTTTTTATTAAAATTTAAAGGCAAACTAAAATTAAAACTAAAATTATTTTAATCTAGTTTGCCTTTCATTTTTTAACAAAAATAAAAGGGTTCAGGACTTATTGGCCAATCTGTATTAATTGAACCTCTAAAATTAGTTTAATTTATATAGGGATAGAATTAAATCAACAAAAAAGGTTTAACCCTCAAATTTGTTCAGTACTTCATTAGGTATATTTATTTAGAGTCCCATCGTAAATGTTGGGATACCACAAGATAAAATAGAGCAAGCAGTTGGCATGCTGTTGATGTAAATCATGGCCAGCTTAGAGTCAGCACACGTCCCAGTCCACCGAATCAATAGGGCCCAAGGAAAGGTCACAAGCCAGGCCAAAGGATCTATGGGTTCAAGGGGGAGGCCACAGACTAGTCCTCTGAGGCTATGGGGCTCCCTTTCTCTGTATGTCCTGTGTTATGTAATTATAGAAAGAATTAATAGCATTTGGTTCTCAAAAAGAGGCTTAAGAGGCTATTTATCCAGGAAGGGAGTCGCGAGAGAGGTGGTATA
This sequence comes from Cordylochernes scorpioides, assembly GCA_030710605.1. Lineage (NCBI taxonomy): Eukaryota > Metazoa > Arthropoda > Arachnida > Pseudoscorpiones > Chernetidae > Cordylochernes > Cordylochernes scorpioides. The sequence goes on along the minus strand of CP092875.1, from coordinate 68,172,867 downwards.
CAACCCCACCCCCCTCCTGGAGGGCTCCCACCCACGCCCCTCCAGAGTGGAGACCACACCCTCAAAAAGGAGAGTTTCTAAGCATACTATTCTACTGACTCCCCCTGCTCTCCCTTCCTGATTATGACATAGAATTCCAACATTATCCATTGATAGCAGTTCGACCTGAAATTATCTCTTTCAACTTGATCATATTTGCACCATATTTCGATAGTCATCACAATACTTCTGCACAGTTTAAACGGTATTTTTGAAACTTTTCCCTCTATAAGTAAAGCAGAGGTTTAACCTGAAGGGTAGCGTCCAAGGTCCACCAAATGGCGCCAAAATAATAAGACTTCTTCAAAACGATATTTGGGGCCATATGAATCAAAGAGCCACCAAAACAGCTTGGATTTTTCCTTGGTTCGATGTTAAACTTACACAAGCTATATTATATCAGTGTAATGTGACCATCAAATCCAAAAAGGTATTTCTTAATTTCACATCCTTGTGAATGATTCTGTGAATTTCAAGATAATGTAATCCTAAAGTATTTCAATGGTATAAAACCTTGTCTTTTTTATGATTTTTTCTTTTATCCATTATGAAGAAGTTAAATATTTTAGATAATCCATTACTAATATGAAAAATTCATAACTAGCGCAAACAAAAAGGTAAACCTTTGGTAATTTGAAGTACTTCTCTCTTGGTTTAAATATCTTCGTAATTCTTATTATTAGCACGGAATACGTGACTAAACCCAACTCTGGCAATTGTGATATATTTTCAAAATTGTCAATTTCAAGCACATCATTGAGGAAGTTGTAGTGATAAAAGGTAAGTTCTGTATTACCGCAATTATGAAAGATTCCTCTTGTGGGACTGAACTTTCACTTTGGAAGGAAAGGTCAGGAGCAGTCAACCTAAAAAAACGAGTTATTAGAGGGGACATTAATAAATAATATTCTCTCAATAACATCTAATAAAGGGTCGTAGAATTGTGTGAATTTATTTCTAATAACTGCGCACATATTGCATAATTAAAAATCTATTGAGTGTATATCGTATAGTATCAAAGATTATGAAATTTAAATTTTACGCGGAGGATAAAACCCATATATATAATTCAAACCAAATGGGTAAGACAACGCTCTGTAACTCTCCGAGTGAATATGTTTGCCAAATAAAGAGAAATAGTTCACCAAGGAAAAGTTTGAAATCGATTATCTCTCTTTCTTTTCATTTTTCTAGAATAGCATTATTATATTCTTAGCGCTATTTATCAGTCATTTTAAAGATATATGGCGCTAATTTAACATATACAACTTGAAATTTAAAATAACACACCAAGATCTAATTCAAATAAAAAATAATTATATTTATTGAAAAATGCAATAATCTTGGATTTATTTCAATTTAAAGCGCTATGCCCCCCTATGGACACTTGCGCTATCATACAATAATGCCTCTATATTTTTCTATACATATTTACAAAAATGTAGACCATATGGAATAGTCATAGGATATTGACAAGGAGAAAGAGAGAGAAAAAAACATTACTATAAAATATTTCCACCAAAATTGTTCATTTATCATTATTATTGAAAGAGAAAAAAAATTGAGAGTTCAAACATTCTAAGAACAAATCAAGCTCTTAACGAGAAAATAAAGAGATTTCTTGGAATATCTACAATCAATATAATATATATTATCAGTGTTTCCTTAAAGATTTTTGTTGCTATAGAATTCAAATCTGCAAAAAGTATTAAATTTAATATACTTTCTTCACTAAAAATGAAAACACTCAGATATTTTACTATTAAATTATTGTTGATTCTAAAGTCCTGAAAGACAGGACGATCAAGTAAAAGATGCATTGTGGTTTGTTCCTCGTTTCCACAAAAAAAAAAAGCTCGAGACTTCAATTGTTTTTCAAAATATTCTGAAATTTTCATGATTACAAATAATTTGAGAATGATGAAAATTTAGTATGGTGTCAGGGAAGAAGCTTTGAAAAGTTTCATTTTTGTTGTTTATCAGAATAGTCATTTAAAATTTAAAAAAATCCATTATTATGCTTGAGATATCTAAATTGTATTTTGTTTTTATTCTGAAGTAAATTTTTTAATTTAAATTTTATTTCTTTGGATTCGATAAAATCGTTAAGGAATTTTGGCTATGCTATATGTACACAATTATAATATTCTTGGATTGAAAAGTAATTAAATTACCAGAATATTTTTTGAGATATGGATATTGAAATATCTGTCCCCAGAAGAACTATTTTGGCAGCAACAACTGTATTTTTAGGCAAGGTAATTGAGTCAAACAGAGAATAGATGGCATGTACAGGGAGAAACATCCCATACAGCCCAAACACACAGTTCATCGTGTGGTGACGAGCCAGTCGTTCGGAGACTAATTATCAGACTATTGATGAACTTGAGGAGAATGTCAGGGTAGCAGCCACAAGAGAGAGGAATATTTATAACCCAAGTTCCTGAAGTGCAGAGCACCAACTACCCGTGCTCACTAGTATGGACTAGTGTTGAGCGTTTTTTACTCGCGTCCTGGTTTGATTGCTGAGTTGAACCAGTTGACCAGAAATTTTCTCGCTGGGGTTGAGTCTGGAAACCTGGACATAGATCTAGGATTGATGTGGGTCAGTCCGAGCAGGATAGCTGTTTGCATCCTATAGCTTGGGAATGCTGGACAGCTGAAAAGAAGATGATCGAATGTCTGTGGCTCTTTTGAACAGTGGATACAGGTAGGGTCAAGCAGCCACAAATTTCTGTAAGTATGAAGTTATGAACAATACCAGCATCATGCGGAGGTGCATTATCCTGCTGAAACGTAGCATTTCACAGGCCTAGATTAAAGAGTTCAACCATGGGTCTTAACACATTAGATATTTAATGGAACTGTTCAAAAAGCGGGGAATGAAAACGAGGTGACTAAGATAATAGAATCGAATGTTTGAACAAACTTGATGCAAACGAGTGGTGCTTGGATAGTGGCGCAACTTCAACAAAATGTGTAGCACAAAAAAGTCATTCACTTATTTTGAAGACACTGCACCAGTAAAAATTACACTGGCAGATGGTCAATTCATTGAAGCTATAGGAAAGGGGAATGTAAAATTAGATTGTCAAAGCAATATGGAACTGTAACCTTATCCTTAGAAGATGTGCTGTTTGTTCCTAGATTAAATCGAAATCTATTTTCTATCAGTAAGTGCACAAGTAAATTTAATGTCGTTAATTTCAAGCACAGAAAAGCTGAAATTGTGAACATGCGCACAAAAATTTGCATACAAGCATATGAAAAGAAAGGACTTCACATTTTGAGCCGAACCAATTGTCCTAAGGCATTATTAACAAAGAGATTTGCATAGCGGGCGATAAAAACTATGAAAAATGGCACAGTCGATTTGGCCATTTAAATTTGCAAGATCTCAAAAAGCTAAAAATACAAAATATTGTTTATGGCCTGCCAAATTTTAATTTTATAGATTTTAAGTGTGAAGTTTGTTTGAAGGGTAAACAAACAGGGCTACCTTTCCGAAAAGAATCCTTTACGAAAACAAGGGAACCATTGGAACTGGTTCATACCGACATTTGTGGTCCAATGAGAACAAAATCATTGGGTGGTGCCCTTTATTTTGCAACCTTTATTGATGATTTTTCGAGATTCAGATTCAAATTTATAATGAAATCAAGAAGTGAAGTATTTAAAGGATTTAGAATATTCAAAAATTATGCCGAGAAGCAAACCGGAAAAAGGTTGAAATATATTAGGAATGATAATGCGCCTGAATACCTTAGCAAAGAATTCAAGGATTACCTAGAAGGAGAAGGTATAGGACGTCAGCTCTCTGTCGAATATACACCTCAACAGAACGGTGTCGCTGAGAGAGCGAATAGAACTCTAGTAGATATGACAAGGTGCTTTATGATTGAAGGTAATTTACCTGAAACTTTATGGGCTGAACTAATACACACGTCAACTTATATCAGAAATAGATGCCCGAGGCATAACGATTGTAAAACTCCACATGAGTTATTTACCAAAAGAAAATCTGTAGTTTCTCATTTAAAAATTATAGGAAGTAAATCGTTTGCCATGAATAATAGGCCAAATAGATCAAAGTTCGCACCTCGCGGTGAGGAATACAAATTGATAGGATATTTTTCAGAATCTAAGGCATATAGACTTTGGAAGCCTGGAACGCGTACAATTATAAAAAGCCGAGATGTACGTTTTATTGAACCAGAATTATCCAAAATTAGGAATGAAGTCGTCGAAATTGATGTTGGTTCAGAAAGGGCTTCTTTCAAGGAAATCCCTCTAGTAGAAGAAAGAGGAAGTACATCAGAAATTGACCCAAAAGCTGAAATTGAAAGCCAATCGGATCTAGAAATATCTGAAGTGTTAAACGAGCCATCTGAAAGTGGAGTGATAATTTCTAGAAGAGGAAGACCAAGGTATATTAGAACGGGAAAACCTGGTCGACGAAGAAAGGAATATCCTACAGCAAATTTATCCACGCAAGAATTTTCAGAAGTGAAGTACTCCCCAGATCCAAAAGACGCAGAGGAAGCGCTGTCTGGAAAAGATTCTTATTTTTGGAGGAAAGCAATGAAGGAGGAGTTTGATTCATTGATTGAAAACAAAACTTGGGAACTGGTTGATCCCTCTAAGGGCCAAAACGTAATTGGAAGCAAATGGGTATTAAAAAAAAGGTACAGTAGTGGTGGTTCTCTTGAGCGCCATAAGGCTCGTCTTGTAGCAAGGGGGTTTTCACAGCAGTACGGAATCGACTACGAAGAAACATTTGCTCCAGTAGTGCGCCAAAGTACAATTAGAGTATTTTTCGCTTTGGCTGTAGAATACAACTTGATAGTCCACCAAATGGACGTTCAATCTGCTTACTTGAACGGAGAAATTAAGGAAGAAGTTTATATGGCACAGCCAGAGAACTTTGTATCAAGAAAATATCCAGAGAAGGTATGTCGACTCAAGAAGGCCATTTATGGGTTAAAACAAGCTGGAATAGTTTGGCATGAAAAGCTTGACACTGAATTAAAATATTTGGGACTGAAGCAAATTCAATCTGACTACTGTATCTACATCAAACATCATGAAGGCATTCTTCTGGTGGCAATCTATGTTGATGATTTGATAATTGCAGCAGAAAGAGAAGACACGTTGATATCCTTTAAAGAAAGTATGAAGAATATATTCAAAATAAAGGATCTTGGAAAGATAAATTATTGTTTGGGTATAAGAATACAAACGGAAAAGGATGGCTCAATATCCATAGATCAAGAGAAATATATTGAAGAACTTCTGGCGAAATATAGGATGAAAGAGGCCAAGCCGATTTCTACACCCATGGACTCGAACTCCAAGTTAACAAAGATTTCATCTATAGAGGGTAAGAATGAGCCAGTAAAAAAGGTAGAATACCAATCACTGATTGGATCATTAATATATCTTTCAGTGTCGACAAGGCCTGATATAGCCTATGCGGTTAGTGCTTTGGGAAAGTTCAGCAATGATCCTAGGAGACAGCACTGGAATGCGGCCAAGCGTGTCCTCCGCTATCTAAAGGACACTTTATGTTTGAAAATAACTTACGATAAAACTAATGAGACCCTTTATGGTTATGTCGACGCTGATTGGGGTGGAAACCTCGCGGATAGAAAATCTCAAACGGGACTTGTTTTCTTCTTAGCAGGAAGTCCAATAGCTTGGGAATCGAAGAAGCAGCAGACTGTCGCTCTTTCGAGCACGGAATCTGAGTACATAGCACTTTGTGAAGCGGGAAAGGAGGCAGTCTATCTTAGAGCGCTGTTGGATGAGATTGGATTTGGTGAATTATTGAATGAACCTACGGTTTTAAAGACTGATAACCAGGGCGCTCAACAGCTGGCGAGAAATCCAGTCCATCATGTCAGAACTAAACACATTGACATCAAATGGCATTACATTAGAAGCATTTGCAGCGATGGTTTTATCGAGGTCGTTCACACACCAACCCTGGAAAATGTTGCCGACATTCTTACTAAAGGTCTTCCAAGAGTCTTGTATGATAAACATGTTGCTGGATTTGGAATGTAGAAATGTGATAAATTGAGAGGAAGTGTTGAAATTGACAATTATCTCGCATTTTCTATGAATATTAATAATTATCATCGGACCAGTGACTTGCTACTCTGTGGTGTTGTTCTAGATATATATAGCTGTTGGTTAGATAGAGTAGGTGACTTTCTTCCAGTTGTTATTGTGTTGTTTGCCTGTATTAGTGACTTTAAGTTTAAGTCCAATAAATATCCTCCAGATATATCATATTGTCCTCTTCATTTTATCAATTTTCATATGATATTTGATTTTTACCTTTACATATCAATATATTACAATTAAACTTTTCATATAAATTTGATTTGATATTATTTTGGCACTATTTAAAAATACATTTCTTCAAATGATCAGCCGTTCAAACAACACATTGGATAAAATAACATCGAAGTATTTCCTAGCTGCTGCCAATTCCGTTCACATAGGGTAAACTATATCTTAGAAGATGTCTCACAGATCAAGATAACATTGTCACCCACGTTGTCCATCCCAATTCTCCCAGTTAGATATGGATGAACATTACTCACATGTGGACTGGACCTGCTGAGTCTTGTAAGGAATTCCTTCTCAGCCTCCTTGGTCTCAGAGTAGATTTATATTATGGCATCTTCTCTTTTACTGGAGTTTCACCGCAGTAGGAACATAAGAGTGATACAGATACAGAATCCCACAGCACACTAAACCACATAGAACAAGATGTTAGATTCATATCAACATCTATTGATTATTTCTGAAAAGTAAATTAGATACTACTATACCGGTAGTGTTGTTCTGTTCTAAGTTTATTATTATAATCACGATTACTAATAAGAATGAGCATAATACAGTCATAATGAACAAGATTTGATATCTCAATATTCGTTTGACAAACTTTCACCGTGGAAAAGCTTGGCAAAGTCAGGTCCTTCTGCTAACTTATATATACTGATTCATTATTAGACGTTCTATGAACGGGTTTATAGATAAAAAGCCAGTTCTAAGTCTTATCACAGTCTTACTTTGAGGTAAATAACCAAATAAGAAGATAGATATTTCCTGGTGACATTCATAGTTATTTGAAATTTGAGAATTTTTATTCGACGTTTGAACAAAATTCTTTTAACAAAACGTTATAAATTTATACCTCCATAGAGCTAAACAAAATGTTTTATTTTCTTGTCGAAGACAAACTTTTGCCGAAACAACGAAAATTAAAGAAAATAATATTCTAGACCAAGTGTCTCTTATTTTTTAGAACCGAAAGACAAATATTGAGCATCAAGTAATCGCACATTTGAACCTAAAAGGTGTTGACATGATAAAATAAATTTTCACCTACACCGCTAAGATATTCCATCATATAAAGATATTCATCTAATATACAAAGATATAAAGGCTTAATATTAAAATAATTTATAAATTATACTGAAATCCTGCAGGTGTTTTTTTTTCCATCTAAAAATCAATTCACATATTTGCGGCTTTGAAATATGCTGAAATGTTGCAATGCTTTTTTAAAAGGTTTTATTCAACTAGCTTCCATGTCTGTCAGTTTGTCTACCCAAAGATCTCGTTTTCAATTTATAACATACTCAATAAACATCTAGAATTCTGATATATTTTGTATATTTGTTCAAACAAAGAATTCATATTAAGTTGGCCAATTTTCATATTTCTGGGTAGTCGGAAATGATCTATTTTCTGTATTTCCTTTCAACTTTACATTCAATTTTCCATAAACATCTTGACCACGTAGTCTGATAATAATAGACTAATGCAATAGTAAAATATTTCCGGCCAAGCTTTCCTAATTCTGAATTCATTTCTAATCATGGAAATTTCAGAAACTTTTTAAAAAGGCTTAAAGAAATGGTAAACTCGAGTTTATTTTTTTTGGACACGAGGACCAAAACTATTTAACCATAAATATTTTACGGAATTGTCCTGTTTTTCAGGACTAAAGAATAAAAAAAATATTAATAGTAACAGATCCAAGTATTTTCATTTAAAGTAAAGAAACGTATATTAAATTTAATACCATTTGCAGACATACGAATTATATAGGAACTAATATCTTTTATGATGTTATAAATATTTTACCATGCAAGTTGTAGATATATTGTCAGAAATCTCATTCTTGTTTTGTACACAGTTCTCTGTTATCGTTTAGGTTTAGTAATTTCATTTGTCCTATTACACTGTTTAAGCTCTTACATAAATCATTTTTACTTATCTTTTAATATTAATGATAAATAAACTAATTTTATTGTAAATATTTTATTACAACCTTTTCCTTTTCTTTTCCTTGTTAATATCTTATGATTCTTTTTACGGCCTAAAATTATTTCAAATATATAGACAACTGTAAAAGCATACATGTATTTCAGCGCAAGTATAGCTAGGGGGCATAGCGCTTTGAATTGAAAAAAGTTCAATATTTATAATGTCTGCATTTGTCGCTTTTATCTTTGCCATAAGAATGTATTTTATATATTGGTAGCTGAAAGTTTGAATTAGTTAAGTTCACGGCGCCTTTTAATGTAAGCCTTTTCATAAAATATTTTAAAATTCATTATTTGCCAAATATGTTTTCTATAAATATTTTGTTCTTTTCAGTTTAAACTAAACAAATGTATTAACTTTTGCACTGAATAAATTATTCTACTTTCTCACTCACGATTATAATACTAATATTTTGAGGTTCTATTTTATTAGATGTCTGAACATTTATTTATATTTATTTAAACATGAAGGCATTAGTAAATATTTGAACTATGAATATTATATATTTAGTTATTTATATCTTTATTTTTATAAATCGAGATTGAATTTTACTATATTTTATATATTTTCAGTGATAAATGATTCATTTGTATTACTCCAATTTCCTGTAATTTCATTCGTTTGCTTGCTTCATCTTACTTTCTGTTACTTAACAGATTTTCTCTGATTATTTTACACTTTTATCTTTTCATATAGTCTTTATTTTATTTGTGATAGGTTTTATTTCCATCTTTTGTTCATTAAATTTCTGCATATTTTTATATTTAACATACACGTAGATAGAAATCCGCTTAGATGTCTTAAAATTAATGAATAATCATTGTTATCTGATTGAGCCTAGGTGAAATTTTCAGGCTTTTATGGTGGTCTGACAGAATGTTAAAATATGAATAAAAATTTGTTATCACTCTCGAATCCATTTTTAAAGAATTATAGTCTCTCATAATTTTCTCATGAGAGAGTTAAAAATGAAAAGATCCAAACAAGTAGGAGTGAAAGATCAAAATATTGGGTTATACACAAAATAATACTAAATTCGTTATTCAAACCAATGTTTATTTACATATAAAAACATTTACAAGAAATAAAAAACATAATATTAGCTTATATATACAAATACTAATAGTAATTCATAATATTTTAAAGGTTGGAAAGAGAAGAGAGAAATTGAATAATTCATATACCCAATTTTTGAAGCAATTTACATTTAATATTTCAAAATACATTTTATTTTAAATGAAAAATATATAAATACACTGGTGTCCAAAAAATAAGAAACTTTTGTTTTTTAATGATATGTTTTAAAATATACAACGATAAAAGCTAAAAAGTAATTTAATTAGGTATTTTAGGTCGTAGAATTTATTTATCGCAACCATTCGATCCGGTAAAATTGAAAATATGCAAATATTTGCTTGTCTTTATAAGTGTGCTATTTGGCGTATCGTTTACCCCATCTAATAATTGTCCAATTATAATTTTATTTCATCCTTAGTTAATTATATGAGTTTACGAAATATTTTAGCAGTTGATTTAAAATGTAGAGCTGTTGGAAGAATGGAGGCAAGGCAATCACAAGTTGAAGTAGCAAAATGGCTAAATGTGAATAAATCTGTGGTCAGCAAAATATGGAAACAGTTTATTGAGACAGGAACCATCAAAAGAAAAGAAGGTTCTGGTAGAAAAAGAAAAACAGCTACCTCTGAAGACCGTTATCTGGTCGTAACTGCCAAGCGCCATAGGGAGATGACAGCTATTCAACTCTCTAATGAACTCTCAAGTGCTACTGGAACTAGAATTTCAAGACAAACTGTTTACCGAAGGCTTCACGAAGGTGCTCTTTATGCAAGATGACCAATGGTCTGTATCCCTTTAACTTCTGCTCACAGGAGAGCCCGCTTGAATTGGTGCTTGGAACATCACGCCTGGACTCATGATCAGTGGGCCAATGTTCTCTTCAGTGACGAGTCAAGATTTAGTTTAAACACAGATTATCGACGAGTTTTCATCTGGAGGGAGCCTGGAACCCGCTATCATCCCAGTAACATCAGGGAAATAGACAATTTTAGAGGGGGCAGTCTCTTAGTCTGGGCTGGCATCAGTTCTAGCAGATGCACACCCCTCCACATTTTTTCTGGGGGCACTTTAACTGCCCAAAGGTACAGGGACGAGATCCTTGAGCCCTATCTACGACCTTATAGAGATCAAATTGGTCACAATTTAATTTTTATGGACGATAATGCTCTTCCGCATAGGGCTAGGCTAGTCAATGAATATCTCCAGAGTGAGATTATTCGAAGGATGGATTGGCCAGCCAGATCTCCGGACCTGAATCCAATAGAGCATGTGTGGGATGCTCTAGGGAGGCGTTTCGGAGCTCGTCACCCCTCTCCCAGAACCCTCGTTGAGCTAAGAACTGCTCTATTGGAGGAGTGGGATTTACTACCCTTGGACCTCCTCCAAAGCCTGGTAAACAGTATGAGGGCTCGCTGTGAGACCTTGATAGCTGTTAGAGGTGATCATACTCCCTATTGATATCTTATTTCTTTAAGATCTGGAACCTTAGCTTTGGGTAGGTTGGTAATAATTTTCATATTTCATAATTTCAAATATTTTTTCATTTTCATATCGCTAGTCAAATTCTCCATAGTTTAAACTATTTGTATACTAAATTTTATATTTGTTAATAAATTATCTTTTGAGAAATTTCAATATTGGTTAAGTTTCTTATTTTTTGGACACTAGTGTAATTATAATAAAGAGAAAATATTAATATATAATATGAAAAAATGTATTTAACAGAAATAACTTAATTTTTCACAAACAAGATTTTATTCAAACAAGGTAGCAAATTGAGAAGTAGATATAATACTTTCAGAAAGATTTTACAGTTACAAAATACTCTCAGAAATACATCAATACTCTTAGATATATATTATTACATTGATTTTGCTAAATATACAAATACAATATTTACTTTCAGAAATAAATAAATACATAAACTTTAGAAATAGAATAATACAATACTTTTTCAGTTCATATAATATGAAAAACAATACCTCCTTTCTTTCTCCTGAAAAAATATATACAATACTTTCAGAAATAGATAAACAAAATATCTTTTCAGTATAATAGCAAAAATAATGTACTTCCTGAAAGGATATATACAATGCATTCAGAAAAATATATAAATACAATACTTTCAGAAAATTACTCTTTGAATACAAAACCTTCGGGAATAGACAAAATGATTTAAGAATTCTACAAATACAATATTTTCAGAAATATTTAAACAAATTACTCTCATAAATCGGATAAAAATAATACTTTATATATAGACAAATACCACACTTCCATTAATAGATATATACAATATTTTTAGAAAAAAAAACGGCCAAATACATTCAGAGAAATAGACAAATACAATATGAATTTTATAAATTCAATATTTTAAGAAATAGAAATATACAATGCTTCCACAAAAATAGATTAGAAATACTCGAACAAGTAAACTATATAAAGCTCCATAAAATAACTAAAATACAATTTTCCTGATATAGAAAATACAAAACTTTCAGGTATAGACAAATACAATACTTTAAGATATAAAACCAATGCAATAATTTCAGGCATAGACAAATAAATATTTTCCATTTTTCGACAAATACAATACTTTCATATATAAACAAATGCAATGCTTTTAGATATACACAAATACAATACTTTCAAATATAGACAAATACTCTTCACTTTCAGAAACAGAAATTTATAATTATTTTATAAAACTTAGGTAGTATATACAATACAATATTTTCGGAAATAGATTACGATAATTTAGAAAATGCGCATATGTAAATGAATAGAAATAAAAAGTGTATGAAATACAGACATAGGATAAGTCGTGAGATATATTTATAGGGTTTATGGAATATATTGATGTATAGTCTTTATAATATTTATTTGTTTGTATTGTTTTTATGATATTTACTTTTCAATATTTTATTATATTTATATTATCTTGTTGTGGACAATATTGTGTCGTATTTTGTCTCTCTTGATATTCCAATTGTTTACAATTATTCAGAAACCTTTATAAAACCGAAAAAATAAATATATATACATTTATTTATTTTTGTAAATAGAGCAATCCATAAATAATCTTTAATTAAAAAGGCATATATTGGATAAATGATATTTTGATCCAATATATGCCTTTTTAATTAAACATTTATTTATATTTACATAATTTGTTTTGAAAATAGAGCAATCCATCTAATTCATTTGATAATAAAAAGGCATATATTAGATTTAATAAAATATTTATTTTTTCAATATTTCGGCTGGCTGAACGTCAACCTTTATCGAGGCATTACATCCTTGTATAATATTTGTATAATCATTACATCTTTATATAAAGGTTGGCTTCAGCCAGCCGAAATATTAGCAAAATATTTTTTTTATTAAATCCAATATATGCCTTTTTATTATCTAATTTACACAATTACAAACAAACATCCTAAAATTGCGATATTTCCATGATAAAACTGATAATTTGAAATTTATCGGTTGACGTTATTAATATTTTTGATAAATCAAACATGTCTATTTCTACATTGGATTCTTCCAAAAACATCTTCCGTTTTCAATTGATCTGGGTTTGCTAAGAGATTTTAAAATTATGAAAAGTTGTTGAAGAATATTATTTGAAAGCTCCAATTGGTTTCTTCAAATATTATTTTGTCTTCATTTATATAAATTTTTAAGATTGAATTTTTCTATTGCTATGAAATTTTGCTATGCGATTTGCATTATTTCTAGGTCTTGATATCCGAATATATTGGAAAGATGATTTACTTCTTATCGACGACCAACTAACCTGGCTTTGTAATTTTGGCCATCGAGCTGCTGATTTGGTCAATAGATCGCCTGCATTGTTTGAAAATATCCATTGATTTGTTTTCTTTATGAGCTCTGATTGTTTACCGCTATGATATTACACTCTAAATCTGCTTTCATCTGAATACGATAGGAAGTCGTGAGAACGTTCTCCAAAATAAACTTTCCAATATTCGTAAGGAAATTGTGAAAAAATTATAAAATAATAATTGAAATTGTAAATATTTTTGAAGCTCTATATGTGTTCATTTTGAATAAAAATAATCAAAATATATTTCTATACAGTTTATATACTTCATTGAATAAAATTAAGAGAAGAAAGGCATGGCTCATCATTGGTGAACAATCCCGGCGGTTTTGCCATTTTTAACTTCAGAGCGCAACATTATTGTATATATTCTCAGCATTGCTTATGTAATTCTATATACAGTTACGAGCGTCATGCGTGGCCTCTGTCACGGTTTGCTTTTTTTTTTTGGAATGGCGCCCTCCTATTGGTCGGCTACGATCACGCCACCTTTGCCCCCCCCCCCCCCCCCCTCCCATTTCTGTAACTATTGTGTTGGAGCGGGTCGTTCCTTAAATAAATGCATATATTAGTTAATAACCAAATGGAATCCTCTCTTTCTTTTTCCCAGTAAGAGACGCCTACGGAAGCCAACAGTACATAGACAGATAAAGCACATAGGCTATAGTTATTAACTAAAATATGCGTTTATTTAAGGCGCCAATTTATAATTGTAACAAATAGTATTTGAATCAAAACATTCAATCGGGTAGAACACGGGCGTTGCCCGGGTCATTCAGCTAGTTAGGTATATTGGTGTTTTGAAAGACTGTGTGTGTTTTAGAAATATATATCTAAATTAAATATTTTATGCAGCGAGCAATTTCTTTTCACAAAATCATAGTATTCATTTTATTGCAGTTTAAGGGCTGTAGAAATATCTAATAAATATATATAAGTAGCGGGATAATTTTTTTTTTATTATAAGCGATAGAAGACACTGCATTGAGGTGATATTCAATATGTTGCTTACCGAGCTTATTTGTGATATTTTGCAATACAGCAAACAGTAGCAATCCCTGAGTAAGTCCAGGTCAGCTGTAGCCACCTTTGATCGGTTCTGCTTTGTGGAGAGACGCTCTATCAATCTTCAATGGATTACATCAAGGCAATATAGAAAATTTTGGAAAATCACTGGTAATACAAATAATGTAGATGTCAGATCAGTTTCTGTTCGGGCTATTCGGCTAATTCTGGCGTCGCATCTAGTTGAAAAGGGCCTCACCAATGGGCCCACCTTTCTGAAGACCTTTCTTTATATGAAACGGGTAGAGAAGTTAGCGATTGGGAATTTCCCGATTTCTATAAGTTTGGAAGACGTTTTAACGGCAATAGGCCTTAATGCAAGATGGTTTCTCTTAAACCTGAGGTCGTGACATTCGACGGATACACCTGGACTACTGGCAGCAGGGAAACCTTTGTTCTTCTAAATGAAGACTCCAGACTCAACTAGTTTCTTGATATCTCTAAAGGATATTTTGTACATATTCGGTTATTTCGTGTGTCTTCAATAAAAATAACTCTATATCAAATATCTTTCAGAGTTATCGCCTCATTGCCGATATACATACTGAAGAGGAAACTTTCTTAAGTTTACCTATGTGTGTGTGTTGTAATATGAAGCTCTCCATCTATAAATAATCATTAAAATAATAAATTTAGTTTAGCTCCACTATAAAATGTAATGGTGGTGATAAATAATGAGCAACAACCTCAGTTCAGTTAATTCAGACAAAATGCAAACCTGTATGTCATGGCTTTGGCTAGGACTCTAATCAGTTACGAAAAAGCTTCAATTTCGTAACAAAAAATGAGATATGAAGGTGTTTGAATCTTACAAAAAATGTTTGGACAGATGAATTTATTGTGCCAATTTTCTGGAAGGATTAAAATGTAAAATTTCTATTTGTAAAATACATAGTTTGAAGTGGGATTCCTTTCTTTGGTTACTTGAATATACAATCCTTCTGCATTTTATATGTAATTTGATGATCAAGAAAACTCACTGTCCATGCAGTGCCGACTTATGGTCAAATAGAAAGGATCCTGATTCCATGACAGAGATAGCAATAACATGCTTCATTGAAAACCCTTGATAAATATATACCTTGGCCATTTATATTTAGAATATTTTACATCACCCTAATATAACTTGGAAACATTAAAAATTTCATAAATTGATAACAAATTTGTCAAGAATATATTTTTATAAAAATGAATTAGCTATATCACCTATTGAAATTACCACAAAAAAATGTGATATCTATTGATTGTCTCTTCTAACTAGCAGGTTTGGCTCTTGACAAACCTACACAATAACAGATCTGTTAAATGCAAAACTCCCCATCTGGAGCCCATGATTTGATGTTGAAGCCATCCTCATTTCAGAGCAATCTTAGATTTATTTTCATATTTATAAAACAAGTATGAAATCCTAATAATTTGACAATGAGCGGTCATCTAGTAAAAGTTACTTAGAGTATTCTATGGCAAAAATGAAAATCGAAATTTGTTGGAAAATATTGATCTAAAATGTAAGGGGCTACTTTTCCTGTCATTAAATATTCAAAATGTTCAAATATATACAAAGTGTATTGAGTGTATTATAGTAATATGGGGTGTCATCTATGTTCTCCTTTTTTCTTCAATGGATGAATGAAATTTATAATAACCAGTTACACATAATAGTTGAGTTTCAAAATTATTTATTGAATTCGAATTTATTTTATATTGAAGGATTGAAGTGAAGCAACATATAATTTGGAGCAGACTGGCTAAAACTTCTATAAAACACACAAAAAAATATAAGTTTAAAGTAGTGGTGAGAGGAAGTAACTTATAGGTGTTGAAATACAATAGAAATAAATTAGATTGACATGGTATGTTTGTAGATATATATTGATTAAAATTTCTTGAAACTGAAAGTTATATCAGAATATTTATATATTTTATAAAATATTTCACAAAATATTCAAAAAATAATTGATGATAGGCATTTAGGATAT
The DNA here is from genome assembly GCA_030710605.1 of Cordylochernes scorpioides. Classification (NCBI taxonomy): domain Eukaryota; kingdom Metazoa; phylum Arthropoda; class Arachnida; order Pseudoscorpiones; family Chernetidae; genus Cordylochernes; species Cordylochernes scorpioides. Next base: position 68,156,514 of record CP092875.1, on the reverse strand, counting down.
TTTATTTAGGAAATTATATTCATTTAGAAGTAAACGAAATTAATGAATTGCTAGTTAATAATTTAAAGGTAAGAACTCGTTTAATTGATAAATAGGCATCCATTTAGTCGAAGTTCATAAATTCTTCAAACTCGGTAATTTAAATAAATCATTTGTTTTGGGAGTTAATAAAAGAAATTTCAAGACTGTGAGGAGTATTTGTAATATAAAATTATTTTCAAAATATGGAATACAACTATATTCTCTTGATGAAACAAAAATAATTTGTTTAAATTATATTTATAAAAAGTGATTAATAGTGTATCTCTGTTGATACTAAAAAGCAATTTTAGTGAATAGATCGCTTATTGTCGATCACATTTTGTTTTGAACATGGGGACAGTTCTTCAGATGGTCTTGGATTAATTCAAATATAAAATATGACTACGGTGACCACCTCATAGCAGATGATCTTGTTATAAATCAACTGTAAATTACCATTAAGCACCATCTCAAAGCAGATGATTTTTATATAGTTCATATATTTATTTTAACATGGTGACCACCTCAAATCAGATGATCATGGTATAATTCACTATAAATTAACATAAGACAACCATCTCAAATAACAGATGATCATGGAATTATTGAAATTATAATTTCAACTTGATAAACAACTCTGATAGAAGATAATTTTGGTATAGTTCAATTATAGAGAACAAATTGACACCACCTCATTGCAGATGGTCTTTAGGTAATTTACCTTTTAAATCCCCAACTTGAATATTTTATATCAGATGATCTCTTGGTATACTTTAAATGTAAACTACCATAAATAAATGACCCCATAATAGATGATATTAATGAATTTCTGATTTTTAAATGAAAATAACTTTTCTATTCTCTCTCATTGTATTTGAACTTAAAAGTGTCAGTTTCGTAGCTTAAAACAGTTGTACATCTATAACAATAATTTTATCTAATTCTACATAAAAATTATTTAACAGCAATGAGGTCATATCTGGTTTATTATATCCATCAATTTTCTTTATTAATATGAGGATTCATATTTTACAATTGGTTGGTAAAGGTTTTTAGCGACTACATAAATATATATTTAGCGAAATAATGTAAAATTCACCAAGCTTTAAATAAGAGATATATTCCCTGTAAAAAATTTCGTGTCAACAAATGGTGGTTCAATTTTATTTCTAGAGAAGGTATTTTATTCTGAAGGATGGGATTATCAATCCAAGTCAGCCCCATAGCCCCATCCAGTGGACCAGTCTGTGGCCATCCCCTGAACCACATAGATCCAATGACCTAGCCTATGACCTAACCCGAGCCCCGCGATCCAGTAGTCCAGTCAGTGGCCAACCCTTCAGCCAGCCATTGAAACAACAACATGCCAAGTGCCAGCTCTACCTTATCTCAGGGTATACCCTACATTGGTTGTTGAGACTCTGAATCATTAAAAGGAGATTTAGTACAGAACAAATATAATTATAAAATTTTTATTTAAAATTACTCGCTGTCTGTAAAAAAAAAGTGAATTTATCATCATTACTAGCGACAGAAATGAATAGAAGACCGAGCAAGAAGGAAAGCGAGAGAGTAGATGAATATATTTGAAGTTTGAAAAAAAGGAAATTCAGAAATATATTCTGAAAAAATAAACATTTCAGCTTATCAAAAAGGAATAACAAACTCCAATATCAGAAGTATATTGGAGATCTAGAACAAAAAGAAATAACAAACTCCAATATCAAGAGCATATTGGAGATCTGTACCAAAAAGGAATAAGAAACTCCAATATCAAGGGTTTATTGGGTATCTAGAACAAAAAGGAATAACAGACCCCAATATTAAGAGTATATTGGAGATCTGGACCAAAAAGGAAAAAGAAACTCCAAAATCAAGAGTATATTAGAGATCTAGAACAAAAGGGAATAACAAACCCCAATATCAAGAGTAAATTGGAGATCTAGAACAAAAATAAATAACAAACTCCAATATCAAGAATATATTGGAGATCTAGTCCAAAAAGGAATAAAAAACAACAATATCAAGGGTATATTGTGGATCTAGACCAAAAAGGAATAACAAACCACAATATTAAGAGTATATTGGAGATCTGGACCAAAAAGAAATAAGAAACTCCAATTTCAAGAGTATATTGGAGATCTAGTCCAAAAAGGAATAACAAACCACAATATCAAGGGTATATTGGAGATCAAGAAAAAAGGACTAACAAACCACAATATCAAGGGTATATTGTGAATCTAATACAAAAAAATATATAAAAAACCCAATATCAAGGGTATATTGGAGATCTAGACCAAAAAGGAATAACAAACCACAATATCAAGTGTATATTGGGAATCTAGAACAAAAAGAAATAACAAACCCTAATATTAAGGGTATATTGGATATCTAGCCAAAAAAGGAGTAACAAACTCCAATATGAAGAGTATATTGGAGATCTAGAACAAAAAGGAATAACAACCCCCAATATCAAGAGTATATTGGAGATCTAGAACAAAAAGAAATAAAAAACTCCAATATTAAGATTATATTGGAGATCTAGAACAAAAAGGAATAACAACCCCCAATATCAAGAGTATATTAGAGATCTAGAACAAAAAGAAATAAAAAACTCCAATATCAAGATTATATTGGAGATCTGGACCAAAAAGGAGTAACGAACTCCAATATCAAGGGTATATTGGAGATCTAGAGAACATAAAGGAATAACAACTCCCAATATCAAGGGTATATTGGGGATCTAGAGCAAAAAGGAATAACAATCTTCAATATCAAGGTTAAATTGGAGATTTAGACCAAAAAGGAATAACATACCCCAATATCAAGAGTGTATTGGGGTCAAATGAAATTGAAATAATAATGATAATAAATTCACATTTTAAAAGGTGTTATTGAAATAATTCTATCTCTATATAGTTAAACTAATATTTAAAAGGATTGAAAGAAGACATTAATAAATATATCCATTTAATTGAAAAAAACATTTTTAAAGAAATAGTTTTTAAATATGATAAATTGTTTGTGTGATATCTAATATAAAATAAGTTGCTACCAAAATAAAATTTAAAAAAATTATAGTTTTATTATAATTTTATTTCACAGAATAACATCGATAGAAAATATAAATAATAGATAATATAGATACAAGGAGATAGATTAGTTAAAATATCTTCATTACAAGAGGATGATTAAGTGATCTTCTTTTGAAGTCGAAATCTATTAGAACGGCCAGTTGATCCCCAGAAACACCTTGAGGGACGAAAGCATTTTGGAATGGTTAAAGGTTGCGGCAACTCCATAAGCTGTTTATCAGCGATCTATCGCATAGTTGGCACATCTCGAGGCAGATTGTTCAGGATGTCGTGGCATGTAGTGTCCCGGAAGGTTATTGAGGCGTAGGTCGGCTGAGGAGATTAAGCGGAGGCGACACAAATGAAGGGAATGTCCAATCACGCCCTCAGCTTTGAAGAATATATTTGTAGGATAATCTGAATCCAGATTCCTTCCCGCGAACAGGCTGTGGATGTGTGTGAGGGTCATTCTTAAATTCGCAGGACGACATTTTTTTACCTCGTGCACCACCCGGAAGTTGATGACCTGTAGTAGACGCTAGTAGAGGCTCCAGAAGCGCAGCACGCGTTGAGCATCCTTTAACACGATCATTTCAAGGAAAGACTCTTTAGACTTGAGACCGCGCAAGGAAGACAGCAGGTCTGGTGGCCGGACGGGAGTTTTGTCATCTTGCAGACTTGTAGAAATAAAACTAACAAAGAGCAGAATCAGGTTATTCTGATCAACGATGCTGTACACCTACGAAAGGCTATAGGGACATGTTAATCTTGGAGGAAACTCATGGCTTTGAAACGGCGATGAAACCCTTGAGCCAGTCTCTGAAAATGTCGATCATAGCAGCCATGGCCACAAAGTTTTCTCGGCGATCTTCAGTCTGTTTTCACTAAATCTACCCAGCATCTACCACCAAAATGTTACGTAGATCTTGGGACAGACAACTTCAGAATCACGCGGGTCACAAAATTCACACACACAAAGGTTAAGGAATTGTCACCAATATGTATATTATGGAGAATCTATTTGTGTAGTTGATTCATTTAATTAAAATCATAAATGAATATCTTCAATCTTTTTATATTTCATTTTTAACGTTTCAGCCACTTGCCCTTTTTAGGAAAACTCTATTTGTTATTTTGTGTCAAAAAACGATCAGAATTTTATATATTTAAATAAAAAAGCCAACCTAGATTTGTTAAAGAAATAAAAACATTTTTTTCTTTAACATATCGAGGAATGCTCTTTTTATATAAATATATTTCTTATTGTTTCGAAAATAGAGCTATCCTTGAATAAATTAATTATTTTCAATTGTGTTTGCTTTGTATTTATTTCTGAGTAGACTAATATTTTAAAGAGCGTGGAGCGTGTACTCCATACCCAATAAATAATAAAAAATAATTCAATATTGATGAATAAAATTTAAATATATCTAGACAGAGGGGTAAAATATAAAAGTGGTTGGAAACACTGGAAAAATATAAAAAGTTGAAGATATTCATTTATTAGTAAATTAAATTTAATTGCCATCTATCGTTAGAATTTTACACAAATAAATTTACTGGCAATGCGCTTCTTTTAAATATCATCAAATATTATCTCTACAGACCATACTGCAATGATATGAGTTATTGATTGAGAGGGTTCACTACTGATGAGCCAAGCCCTCTCATTCAATAGCTCATATCATTGCAGTAAGGTCTGTAGAGATAATATTTGATGATATTTAAAAGAAGCGCATTGGCAGTAAATTTATAAAAATTTATTTATATTTAAATCAAATATACAGGTTGGACCATAAGACCCGAAACTTTTTATTTTTATTAAAATTTAAAGGCAAACTAAAATTGTAACTAAAATTATTTCAATCTAGTTTGCCTCAATTTTTAACAAAAATAAAAGGGTTCAGGACTTATTGGCCAAAATGTATCATTTGAACCTCTAAAATTAGTTTAATTTATATAGGGATAGAATTAAATCAACAAAAAAGGTTTAACCCTCAAATTTGTTCAGTATTTCATTAGGTATATTTATTCAGAGTCCCATCGTAAATGCTGGGATACCACAAGATAAAGTAGAGCAAGCAGTTGGCATGCTGTTGATGAAAATCATGGCCAGCTTAGAGTCAGCACACATCCTAGTCCACCGAATCAATAGGGCCCAAGGAAAGGTCACAAGCCAGGCCAAAGGATCTATGGGTTCAGGGGGAGGCCACAGACGGGTCCTCTGAGGCTATGGGGCTCACTTTCTCTATGTATGTCCTGTGTTATGTAATTATAGAAAGAATTAATAGTATTTGGTTCTCAAAAAGAGGCTTAAGAAGCTATTTATCCAGGAAGGGAGTCGCGAGAGAGGTGGTATACAACCCCACCCCCCTCCTGGAGGGCTCCCACCCACGCCCCTCCAGAGTGGAATCCACACCCTCAAAAAGGAGAGTTTCTAAGCATACTATTCTACTGACTCCCCCTGCACTCCCTTCCTGATCATGACATAGGATTTCAACATCATCCATTGATAGCAGTTCGAGCTGAAATTGACTCTTTCAACTTGATCATATTTGCACCAGATTTCCATGCAATTTCCACTGCTGCAAAGTTTAAATGGTATTTTTGTACCTTCTCCCTCAATATGAGAAGTAGAGGTTTAACCTGAAGGGTAGCGTCCAAGGTCCAACAAATGGCGCCAAAATAATAAGACTTCTTCAATACGAATTTTGGGGCCATATAAATCAAAGGGCCACCAAAACAACATGGATTTTGCCTTGTTTTGATGTTAAACTTACACAAGCTATATTATACCAGTGTTATGTGACCATCAAATTCAAAAAGGTATTACATAATTTCACATCCTTGTGAATGATGCTGTGAATTTCAAGATAATGTAATCCTAACGTATTTCAATGGTATAAAACCTTGTATTTTTTATATTTTTTTCTTTTCCTTCATCATGAAGAAGTTAAATATTATAGATAATACATTACTAATATGAAAAATTTAAAAATAGCGCAAACAAAAAGGTAAACCTTTGGTAATTTGAAGTACTTCTCTCTTGGTTTAAATATCTTTGTAATTTTTATTATTAACACGGAATACGTGACTAAACCCAACTCTGGCAATTGTGATATATTTTCAAAATTGTCAATTTCAAGCACATCATTGAGGAAGTTGTAATGATAAAAGGTAAGTTTTGTATTACCGCAATTATGAAAGAATCCTCTTGTGGGACTGAACTTTCACTTTGGAAGGGAAGGTCAGGAGCAGTCAACCTAAAAAAACGAGTTATTAGAGGGGACATTAATAAATAATATTCTCTCAATAACATCTAATAAAGGGTCGTAGAATTGTGTGTATTCATTTCTAATAACTGGGCACTTTTTGCATAATTAAAAATCTATTGAGTGTATATTGTATAGAATCAAAGATTATGAAATTATAATTTTACGCGGGAACCCATATATATAATTTAACCAAATGGGTAAGACAACGCACTCAGAGTGAATATGTTTACCAAATAAAGAGAAATAGTTCTCCAAGGAAAAGTATGAAATCGATTATCTCTCTTTCTTTTCTTACTTCTAGAATAGCATTATTATATTCTTAGCGCTATTTACAGTCTTTTTAAAGAAAGATGGCGCTAATTTAACATATACAACTTGAAATTTAAAATAACACACCAAGTTCTAATTCAAATAAAAATAATTATATTTTTTTATTGAAAAAATTCAATAATCTTGGATTTATTTAATTTAAAGCGATATGTCCCCCTATGGACACTTGCGCTATCATACTAGCATGCCTCTATATTTTTCTATACATATTTACAAAAATGTAGACCATATGAAATAGTCATAGGATATTGACAAGGAGAAAGAGAAAAAAAAACATTACTATAAAATATATCCACCAAAATTGTTCATTTATCATTATTATTAGAAGAGGAAAAAAAATTGAGAGTTCAAACATTCTGAGAACAAATCAAGCTCTTAACGAGAAAATAAAGAGATTTATTGTAATATCTACAATCAATATAATATATAAAATGAAAGAATTTAAAAGCATGAATGTTTCTTTTATACATAATACAAACTTCTACTGCCCTTACTGCGATGAAAAATATATATTGGGAGGGCTTAGCTCATCAGTGGTGAACCCTCCCAGCGGTTTCGCCAATTCAATCCAACAGACCGCTTCTCAAAGCTCTAATACTGTATTGGACGATTCTGCTTATATACGCAGCACTGAAGGGTGGAATCTCAGAAATGGTTTTCAAGAAAACTATGGACATAAGCTTATAGGACAGTAGAATTACGTTCAAATATATATTTTTCATCGCAGTAAGGGCAGTAGAAGTTTGTATTATGTATAAAAGAAACATTCGTGCTTTTAAATTCTTTCATTTTATAAGCATAGCTAGTGCGTTATTGCTTTGTGTTAATTTATGTCTACCTGACCTTGTCTTTATTGTTTGCGGAAAAGCATTGCTCGATGCAAATATTTGAATGTAATTCTACTGTCCTATAAGCTTAAGTCCAAGGTTTTCTTGAAAACCATTTCTGAGATTCCACCCTTCAGTGCTGCGTATATAAGAAGAATCGTCCAATACAGTATTAGAGCTTTGAGAAGCGGTCTAGTGGATTAAATTGGCGAAACCGCTGGGAGGGTTCACCACTGATGAGCCAAGCCCTCCAAATATATATTTTTCATCGCAGTAAGGGCAGTAGAAGTTTGTATTATGTATAAAAGAAACATTCGTGCTTTTAAATTCTTTCATTTTATATGCATAGATGGCGCGTTATTGCTTCGGGTTAATATAATATATATTATCACAGTGTTTCCTTAAAGATATTTGTTGCTATAGAATTCAAATCTGCAAAAGGTTTTAAATTTAATATACTTTTTTCACTAAAAATAAAAACACTCAGATCTTTTACTATTAAATTATTGTTGATTCTAAAGTCCTGAAAGACAGGACGATCAAGTAAAAGATGCATTGAGGTTTGTTCCTCGTTTCCACAAAAAAAAAGCTCGAGTCTTCAACTGTTTTAATTATATTTCAAAATATTCTGAAATTTGAATGATTACAAATAAATTGAGAAAGATGAAAATTTAGTATGTTGTTAGGGAAGAAGCTTTAAAAGTTTAATTTTTGTTGTTTATCAGAATAGTCATTTAAAATTTTAAAAAATCCGTTATTATGCTTGAAATATCTAAATTGTATTTTGTTTTTCTTCTAAAGTTAATTTATTTAATTTAAATTTTATATCTTTGGATTCAATAAAATCTTTAAGGAATCTTGACTATGCAATATGTACACAATTATAATATTCTTGGATTGAAAAGTTATTAAATTACCAGAATATTTTTTGAGATATGGATACTGAAAATACTTTCCCCAGAAGAACTATTTTGACAGCAACAACTGTATTTTTACGCAGGGAATTGAGTCAAACAGAGAATAGATGACATGTACAGGGAGAAACATCCCATACAGCCCAAACACACAGTTCATCGTGTGGTGATGAGCCAGTATTCGGAGAACAATTATCAGACTATTGATGAACGCCAGAAGAATGTCAGGATAGCAGCCACAAGAGAGAGGAATATTTATAACCCAGGTTCCTGAAGTGCAGAGCACCAACTACCCGTGGAGCCCAGCTCACTAGTATGGACTAGTGTTGAGCGTGTTTAACTCGGGTCCTGTTTTGATTGCTGAGTTGAACCAGTTGACAAGAAATTTTCTCGCTGGGGTTGAGTCTGTAAACCTGGAAATAGATCTAGGATTGAGGTGGGTCAGTCCGAGCAGGATAGCTGTTTGTATCCTATGTCTTGGGAATGCTGAACAGCTGAAGAGAAGATGATCGACTGTCTGTGGCTCTTCTGAACACATTAGATATTTAATGGAACTGTTCAAAAATCGAGAAATGTAAACGAGGTGACCGAGATAATAGTTTCAGAATAATGGCTCGTCAGTCTTGGGATTCCACGATGTTTACAAGGGATTCAATAAATCTTCAGAAAGTTACAGAGAGGTTTATTCGGTAATGTCGCTAAGCTCATTCCACGGCCGAAATATAGATGGAAATTTTGTTGTAAGGATATTGTTTTTTAAAAGAAATATCACTCCTTCTGTCAAAGGAAAATAAAACCTAATCTATATATTTATTGTTTTATTTAAGTAAATGACTAAGGTTTTTTATGACAAAACCACAATACCTTAGAAATAAGCTTTAAGCTTATTTCCATATGATATTTGATTTTTACCTTTACATATCAATATATTACAATAAAACCTTCCATATAAATTTGATTTGATATTATTTTGGCACTATTTAAAAATACATTTCTTCAAATGATCAGCCGTCCAAACAACACATTGGATAAAATAACATCGAAGTATTTCCTAGCTGCTGCCAATTTCGTTCACATAGGGTAAACTATATCTTAGAAGATGTCTCACAGTTCGAGATAACATTGTCACCCACGTTGTCCATCCCAATTCTTCCAGTTAGATATGGATGAACATTACTCACATGAGGACTGGACCTGCCGAGTCTTGTAAGGAATTCCTTCTCAGCCTCCTTAAGAGTGAGACAGATACAGAATTCCACAGCACACTAAACCACATAGAACAAGATGTTAGATTCATATCTCAACATATATTGATTATTTCTAAAGAGTAAATTAGATACTACTATACTGGTAGTGCTGTTCTGTTCTAAGTTTATTATTATAATCACGATTACTAATAGGAATGCGCATAATACAGTCATAAAGAACAAGATTTGATATCTCAATATTCGTTTGACAAACTTTCACCGCGGAAAAGCTTGGCAAAGTCAGGTCCTTCTGCTAACTCATATATACTGAATCATTATTAGACGTCCTTTGAACGGGTTTATAGATAAAAATCCAGTTCTAAGTCTTATCACAGTCTTACTTTGAGGTAAATAACCAAATAAGAAGATAGATATTTCCTGGTGACATTTATAGTTATTTGAAATTTGAGAATTTTTATTCAACGTTAGAACAAAATTCTTTTAGCAAGACATTATAAATTTATACCATAGAACTAAACAAAATGTTTTATTTTCTTGAATAAGACAAACCTTTGTCGAAACAACAAAAATATAAAAAATATATTCTAAACCAAGTGTCTCTTATTTTTTAGAACCGAAAGACAAATATTGAGCATCAAGTTATCGCACATTTAAACCTAAAAGGTGTTGACATGATAAAATAAATTTTAACCTACACCGCTAAGATATTCCATCATATTGAAGCGATGCAGAAAAGTAGAAGAGAAGAAGTGGGAAGGCCAAGGGAGGCAAGGCACGCCCGCGCGAGCACGCCGGCGCGAGGGAAGAAAAGAACAGTTTGGAACGGCTTCAGTTGGAAGATGGCGTCGGAACGGGGACTCGCTATCATGGTGTGACGCATTCCATTTCAGGAAGTGGGATCCGGGACTGTGTGGATTAACAAGTGGAGGACGAGGAGAAACCTACCTGGGGCGGCATTGAAGGCAAGTGTTTATCTCCCCTGTATAGTTCTTAATATCCCTTTTAAAGTTGCTGTGATAATAAATCTATAGCACTAAGCTGTATCCTAAACGAACTCACTTTATCTTCTCAGTAAACCTTGAACGCAAACATCGACGGCTGGGAAGAAGCGTCGTAACAACTGGTGTCAGAAGTGGGATACAGCTTAGTTAATTTTAATTGAAGATTTTATTTTGCGCCAATTTAAAAAGAAAAATGGAAAAACTAACCGACCCCGAAATCGAAAAATTCACAAAATTGCTCCGTCAGATAAGCCAGAAATTAGATGTGCTCGGAGAAAACTGGGATTCTCGATTGAGCCGACTCGAGCATATTCGGAATGTCAAACGTTCTGCCACACCCATGTCTTGCGAGGTTGGGTTCAATGTACTATCGCCAGAAAATCCTGATGGCTTTTCAAAGGCAATCACAGCGACCAATAGCCCACGTATTCAATGTCTGAGGGGACAAGAGACGAGTCCAGGTGATGAAGATCCCGGCAAGACCATCACAACAGGGACCATCACGTCGGGAGACGTCGTAAGTGAACTGTCAGAATCTACGCTGGAAGATTCTCCCGTGATCCAGAAGTCCGAAGAGTGTCGACAGCAGGAAATGATCAAGACTGGTTGTGTAGCGGAGGAGGACGAGCTGATCGCCTCAGACAACGGCTGTGGCACGAGTGATTCGAACCAAATCAAGCGGACGGAGGGAGAGTGCCCTCCAGGTGATATACAGTGTGGAAATTCAACCCCTGGGATTCTTTCTGAAATACTCCATGAGAACAGCAACGATCTTGGCGAGCTGCAGTGCGACAGCGTGGCTGACTTCTGCGACAGTGACAGATTGTCAGGGACTACAGCGGCGATCCAACTGGACGGGACGGAGCTGGGTGCTCCGTGGAGGTGCGACGGGGCTAGATGGTCGAAGCACCCCAAAGTTGGAGCCGGCGACCCGACTGAACGGGATAGAGCATTGGACGCTCTATGGAAGTCCGACGACACTGTCTGTGACGCGGTAGTCGCGCGCAATGTGTCAGCGCCGTCGTCTGCAATGCAAGCTGAAGAGATGTGCCAAGAATGTGTACCATTCATCTTCGTTCCCTCGCCCGACAAGGTGCAGATCAAGCAGCCACCGCCTGGGAAAGGTTCTGCCGACCTTGGGACTGCCATGGGATCCGACACCTCCAGAGGGTTTGAGAAATTCACAGCCCTGTGCGTGGTTGGCACTAGGGAGCCCAGGTTTGAAGGGTTAGGAAAAGGAGAGCCTCTGGAGCAGGAGAATGGGAAGCCTAAAGAGGAAAAGGGAGGCCGCGAAATGGACGGCGTGGATCGGGTGGACGAGTCCACTGTGGGGATCGGCGATCTACAGCCCCGTCGTGGAAAGAAGCGGCGAAAGCGCAATACGAACGATCACAACCCTTTGTACATTGCGGCTACAGAGTGTTCACAAAGAGAATTCAAAATATCAGATGGAAGCATAGTAGGCAGTGAAATATGGCCGCCATCTTGTGGAGAACCACCGCCCTGTGCTAGACAGCGAGACCAATCAATGGCGTCGGCACTGGTTGATAGTGGAAAGAAAGCGCGAGTTGAGATGTGGTTCTGCAAACAAGGGTTGGTGTTAACCCTGCCGTTACGCTTCCGGGAGGCTGACGACCCTTATGTGGCCAGAGACGTCAGGGAGATCAAAGGGCCGCCGATCAGCGCCTCTGGTGAAATCAGCCTTTTCGGGACGAAAAGGATTGAGAAGGGGGCAGTGAAGCGATGCAGAAAAGTAGAAGAGAAGAAGTGGGAAGGCCAAGGGAGGCAAGGCACGCCCGCGCGAGCACGCCGGCGCGAGGGAAGAAAAGAACAGTTTGGAACGGCTTCAGTTGGAAGATGGCGTCGGAACGGGGACTCGCTATCATGGTGTGACGCATTTCATTTCAGGAAGTGGGATCCGGGACTGTGTGGATTAACAAGTGGAGGACGAGGAGAAACCTACCTGGGGCGGCATTGAAGGCAAGTGTTTATCTCCCCTGTATAGTTCTTAATATCCCTTTTAAAGTTTCTGTGATAATAAATCTATAGCACTAAGCTGTATCCTAAACGAACTCACTTTGTCTTCTCAGTAAACCTTGAACGCAAACATCGACGGCTGAGAAGAAGCGTCGTAACAATATAAAGAGATTCATCTAATATAAAAGATATAAAGGCTTAATATTAGAATAATTTATAAATTATACTGAAATCCTGCAGGTGTTTTGTTTTTCCATCTAAAAATCAATTCGTATATTTGCGGCTTTGAAATATGCTGAAATTTTGCAATGCTTTTTTAAAAGGTTTTATTCAACTAGCTTCCATGTCTGTCAGTTTGTCCACCCAAAGATCTTGTGTTCAATTTATAACATACTCAATAAACATCTAGAATTCTGATATATTTTGTATATTTGTTTAAACAAAGAATTCATATTAAGTTGGCCAAATTTCATATTTCTGGGTAGTCGGAAATGTTCTATTTTCTGTATTTCCTTTCAACATTACATTCAATTTTCCATAAACATCTTGGCCACGTAGAGTCTGATAATAAATAGACTATTGCAATATTAAAATATTCCTGGCCAAGCTTTCCTAATTCTGAATTCATTTCAAATCATGGAAATTTCAAAAGCTTTTTAAAAAGGCTTAAAGCAATGGAAGACTCGAGTTTTTTTTTTCGACACGAGGACCAAAACTCAACAAATATTTCACAGGATTGTCCTGTTTTTCAGGACTAAAGAATCCAAAAAATATTAATAGTAACAGATCCAAGTATTTTCATTTAAAGTAAATAAACGTATATTAAATTTAATACCATTTGCAGATATACGAATTATATAGGAACTAATATCTTTTATGATGTTATAAATATTTTACCATGCAAGTTGTAGATATATTGTCAGAAATCTCATTCTTGTTTTGAACACAGTACTCTGTTATCGTTTAGGTTTAGTAATTTCATTTGTCCTATTAGACTGTTTAAGCTCTTACATAAATCATTTTTAAGTATCTTTTAATAATAATGATAAATGAACTAATTTTGTTGTAAATATTTTATTACAATATTTCCCTTTTCTTTTCCTTGTTAATATCTTATGATTATTTTTACGGCCTAAAATTATTTCATATATATGGACAACTGTAAAAGCATACATGTATTTCAGTGTAAGTATAGCTAAGGGGCATAGCGCTTTGAATTGAAAAAAAGATCAATATTTATAATTACTGCCTTTGTGTGTGTGTCGCTTTTATCTTTGCCATAATAATGTATTTTATATTGGTAGCTGAAAGTTTGAATTAATTAAGTTCACGGCGCCTTTCAATGTAAGCCTTTTCATAAAATATTTTAAAATTCATTATTTGCCAAAATATGTTTTCTATAAATATTTTGTTCTTTTCAGTTTAAACTAAACAAATGTATTAACTTTTTCACTGAATAAATTATTCTACTTTCTCACTCACGATTATAATACTAATATTTTGAGGTTCTATTTTATTATATGTCTGAACATTTATTTATATTTATTTAAACATGAAAGCAATAGTAAATATTTGAACTATGAAGATTATATATTTAGTTATTTATATCTTTATTTTTATAAATCGATGGATTTTTACTATACTTTATATATTATTTCAGTCATAAATGATTCATTTGTATTACTCCAATTTCTTGTATTTTCATTCGTTTGCTTGCTTCATCTTACTTTTTGTTATTTAACAGATTTTCTCTGATGATTTTACATTTTTATCTTTTCATATAGTCGTTATTTTTATTTGTGATAGGTTTTATTTGCTTCTTTTGTTAATTAAATTTCTGCATATTTTTATATTCAACATACACGTAGATAGAAATCCGTATAGATGTCTTAAAATTTAAGAACAATCATTGTTATCTGATTGAGCCTAGGTGAAAATTTCAGGCTTTATGGTGGTCTGACAGTATGTTAAAATATGAATACAAATTTGTTATCACTCAAATCCATTTTTAAAGAATTATAGTCTCTCGAAAGATTCTCATGAGATTTAAAAATGAAAAGACCCAAACAAGTAGGGAGTGAAAGATCAAAATATTGGGTTATACACAAAATAATACTAAATTCGTTATTCAAACCAATGTTTATTTACATATATAAACATTTACAAGAAAGAAAAAACATAATAATAGCTTATATATACGAAAAGTAATGGTAATTCATAATATTTTAAAGGTTGGAAAGAGAAAAGAGAAATTGAATAAATCATATACCCAATTTTTGAAACAATTTACATTTAATATTTCAAAATACATTTTATTTTAAATTAAAAAATATATAAATAATTATAATAAAGAGAAAAATATTAATATATAATATGGAGAAATGTATTTAACAGAAATTACTTAATTTTTCGCAAACAAGATTTTATTCAAGCAAGGTAGCAAGTTGAGAAGTAGATATAATACTTTCAGAAAGATTTGACAGTTACAAAATACTCTCTGAAATACATCAATACTCTTAGATATAGATTATTACATTGATTTTGCTAAATATACAAATACAATATTTACTTTCAGAAATGAATAAATATATAAACTTTAGAAATAGATAAACAAAATACCTTTTCAGTATAATAAGAAATACAATACTTCCTTTCTTTCTCCTGAAAATATATATACAATACTCTCAGAAATAGATAAACAAAATATCTTTTCAATATAATAGCAAATATAATGTACTTCCTGAAAGGATATATACAATACATTCAGAAAAATATATAAATACAATACTTTCTGAGAAATCACTCTATGAATACAAAACGTTCGGGAATAGACAAAATGATTTCAGAATTCGACAAATGCGATATTTTCAGAAATATATGAACAAATTACTCTCGTAAATCGAAAAAAAAAAATACTTTATATATAGACAAATACCACACTTTGTTGTATATATATTAATTAATTGTACCACAGAGTGTGTGTAAGCTCACAGGTAAATAGGCGCTAACTGAAACAAAATATATTTCCTTTGTTTAATATTAGTTTCCCTTTTATATTTTGTTCTCTCTCTTGTAAATCAATAAATATAATGTTTAATTAATAATTATTGGAATCAGTTTAATTAATAATTCTAAGCAAAGTCAACACTTGGTAGCAGAGCGTGGTTGTTTGATATAAAGCTCAAAAGCGAAAATATTTCATCTGAAGATTAAGCAAGAGGTTTATTCTGATCGGTAAACTGAAGCACCTCTAAGCAGATTAAAGGTATTTATATAGATTAAGTTAAATTATATCTATATATTGCATGTTTAAAAGCTACCCAATATTAGCTTATAGCTACAAAATATATATATGTTTTTAATTTATATTGGTTTGTTTATATTAGCTCAAAAGGCGAAAATGGCTGAATATAATTTTTTATCCCAAACAAAAATTGAACCATTAACAGGAACAAATCATCAAATATGGGCGTTGAAAATCGGCGCAGTTCTGAGAGGAAGAAAATTATTTAAATGTGTAATTTCCGATCCATAACCTAATATGGGAGACAAAAGTTCTTGGGAGATTTGGAGTGATAAAAATAATGAAGCTTTTGGGATAATCATCACAACATTGACTAATGAACAAGCTGGAATGTTCATAGGTGAAACAAATGCTAAGAAAGTATGGGACTCACTGAAATAAACATACAGAGGCAATTTGGAAGATAAAATTATTGATATAGGCCTAGAATTAAAAAACATTAGAATGAATGATAATGAAACTGTAGATGAATATATAACAAGGGCAAAATATATTGCTGCTAGAAGTTCATCATTAGGGCATCAATTTACCTCAAGAGAACTTTCATTTCATATTGTCAGAGGCATACATCCAAGGTATGAAAATATTGCTACTGTCTTACGATCTGAGAGGCAACAGTTGAAGAGATTCAACAAACTCTAAGAGAAGAGGAGCCAAGAAGAAATATGAGATTAAATCAATCGGTTGAGAATGGGTAATGAACAAGTATACAGAATTAAAGATAGAAAGGTTCAACAATTTCAGCCAAAATGATGTTTTGTTTGTAATAAAAAGGGACATCTAACTAATGATTGCTGGTTTCGAGATAAACAGAAACAAGGATATCAAAAGAAATGGACTCCAGATTATAGAAATCACAAATACAGTAGGGAACATTCAAATAACCTAGTGGATACTGTGAAAAGAGGCATTAATGAGCAAGCATTTGAAAAATATGTCAAATAATTTGAAAATTCACCAGATAGAAGAAATGATATGCAAATAGGGTGTATAGATTCAGGATGCACAGCACATTTAACACCAAACCTAGCTTTGATGGAAAATGTGATAGATTATGAAAGTGAAATCAATCTAGCTGAGAAGGGCAAAACTACCCAAGCCATAGCCAAAGGAAATATGAGATTTACTACATGCACAAGTGAAGGTCAAGAAAATATTCGCATCAAAGATATCTTACATGTACCAAATTTAAGGAATAATTTCTTGTCTGTATACGAATTAGTCAACAAAGGAAATTCAGTTATTTTCAATAAGAATGGAGCAAAAATTTATAATGAGGGGAATGATTTAGTTGCTGAAGCATATATTAAAGATAGAATGTTTATGATGGAAACAAAACTAAGAAATGTACCAATAGCAAAAAATGAAAATGTCATGGTTATAAATATACATTTAACAAATAAAAATAGCAATATAAGTTTATGGCATAAAGGATTAAACCATATAAATTGAGAATACATGAAAAAATGATTTAAGGGCATATTGTAAGAGGATTGGATCTAAAATTCGAAAGGTTACCAGAGTGCGAGGCATGCATAATGGGAAAACTGGTTCAGAAGCCATATAATATTACAGAAAATTATACAGTTAAGGCCCTGCAGTTGATTCATATGAATTTATGTGGACCAATGCCATGTCAATCTTTAGGAGGATCTAAGTATTTTATTGTTATAGTAGATGACTAGAGTAGAAGAATCTTTGTATATTTCCTGAGATCAAAAGATGAGATCTCTGAAAGATTTGAAGAATTTAAAGCAAGAGCCGAAAACGAATTAAGTCTTAGAATAAAAGATGTAAGAACCGACAATATAACTGCATTTTGTAACTCTAGATTTGAAGGACCTTTCAAGAGAAGTGGGATCCATCACCAACTTACCACCACATACTCAACACAAAGTAATGGAGTCGCAGAGAGAGTAAATAGGACTCTTATAGATACAGCGAGAACCTTACTAATTGACTCAAAATTACCCAAGAGATTTTGGGCAGAGACAATTGCTACAGCTGCATACATTAAGAATTGTACCCCCCACAGGTCTATCAAGCATCATACACCTATGCAGAGATGGAATGGCAGGAAACCATCGGTCAAACACATTCGAATATTTGGATGTTTGACACATTGGCTTGAGAGCAATCCAAGAAGAAACAATTTTCACAAAAGGGTAGAAAGGGAATATTTATTGGTTATTCCATTAAAGGAAAAGCCTACAGAATATATGATATAATGATAAAGAGAATTCATGAAGTCAGATCAGTAAAATTTAGTGAAGATAAGAGAGGAATTGACTATGCAAATGATATTCAGGAAGATACTAATTGTGATAATTTGACCTATAAAGGAAAATTTGTAGAAATAGTTGCTGAAGACTTTCTTATCTTGAGAGAAGATAATCCTGTCACAGAGAGTAAAATGAAGTCTAAGGAGGATACTTCTGTGAAACTAGGTGGTGACTGTGAAAATGACTCATCATAAACTTACCCGATAGAGGAAAGATGCGTAAAAAGGAGGAAGAAAGAAAGGAGAAACAAAGAGCATCTTAGAAGAACGGCACAAAGCAAGACTTGAAGAACAAGAAAGAAAATTGATCAAAGAAGGAGTTCGACGCTCACAAAGTATAAAAGATAGGAATGATGCAAACTTAATTATGAAAATAGGTCATTATTTCACGGATAACTTTAAAGAAGCAATGGATAGTGGAGAAAGAAATGAATGGCACAAAGCATTGGAAGAAGAGCTCAGTGAGAGAGAGAAACATAAAGTATGGACACTAGTACCAAGGGAAAATGGTATGAAAGTCATCAATAGTAAATGCGTCTACAGTACAAAGAAAACCTCAAATGACGGCATATATAAAAGAAAGCCCAGACTGGTTGCTGTTAGATGCAATCAAAGATATGGTGTAGATTATAAGAAATCTTTTTCATCTGTACTCAAAAGGGAAAGCTTGCGAACAATAGTAGCTCTTGCAACACAACAGAATTTAATCATAATGGTGAGTTAGAAGAGACAGTATACATGAGACAACCAGATGGTTTAATGCAAAAAGGAGAAGAAAACAAAGTGTGTATATTGGAAAAAAGCCTGTATGGTCTACCACAATCAGGAAAATGTTGGAACAAAAAGATCAATGGACTATTATACCAGTTGGGAATGATTAGAACCAAATGTGATCCATGTGTCTAAAAACTCCAGAGAGGAGAAGAGTATACAATACTGGGTGTATATGTAGATGATCTCATCATTGCTGGAACTAGTAAGGAAATTAATGACAACCTAGCCTCAGAAATAGAAAAATATGTTACTCTAACAGAAAAGAAAGATAGCGAACCATTTATTGGAATTGAAATAAAAAGGGCAGAAGATGGATTTTATCTATCTCAGACTCATTATATTGATACAATTCTTCACAGATTTGGACTGGAAGAATGCAACAGTGTGCAGACACCTGGAGATCAAAATCAAAATTTGGTTGGATATTTGGACTCTAAGCCAGTAGATTAAACTGCATACCAGTAAACGATTGGATCACTAATGGACATTTCTAAGGGTACTCGACCGGACATATCCTTCAACGTCAGGAATTTATCACAGTATAGTAATGCTCCAAGAGAAATACACTTAACTGGAGTTAGAAGGATTAATATATACCTGAAGGGTAAAAGAAATAAAATGTTGGCATATAAGTCAAAAGACAACAATATTACAATAAATACTGATTCGAGCTGGTGCACAACTGAGACGCAAAATCCTATTCAGGCTATACAGTCAAACTTGGCAACAACTTAATAAACTGGAGAAGTAGAAGCAAAATTTAGTAGCCTTGTCTACATGTGAAGCAGAACTTATTTCAATATGTGAAGGCATTTCAGTAGTATTATGGTTAAAGGGATTACTAGATGAACTTTGTGAAAATTTAACTTTCCCAATTACCTTGAAAATGACAGCCAGGCTGCAATAAACTGGACCCAATCTGACAAAATTACTTCACGAACAAAGCACATATACCGAAAGTATTATTTTGTAAAAGAGGAAATTCAAAATGGAATCAAGCTGGAATACACTAAAAGTGAAGACATGGAGGCGGATATACTAACGAAGAGTCTCTTTAAGGACAAACTACGGAAATGTGCAGATAGCCTTGGACTTGCTGATTAGGGCTTACACACAGGGGAGCGTATGTTGTATATATATTAATTAATTGTTACCACAGAGTGTGTGTAAGCTCACAGGTAAATAGGCGCTAACCGAAACAAAAAAAAAGTTCCTTTGTTTAATATTAGTTTCCCTTTTATATTTTGTTCTCTCTCTTGTAAATCAATAAATATAATGTTTAATTGAAAATTATTGGAATAAGTTTAATTAATAATTCTAAGCAAAGTCAACACACTTCCATTAATAGATATATACAATATTTTCATAAAAAAGGGCCAAATACATTCATATAAATAGACAAATACAATATAAATTTGATAAATTCAATATTTCAAGAAATAGAAATGTACAATACTACCACAAAAATAGATTAAAAATACTCAAACAAGAAAAATATATAAAGCTCCATAAAATAACTAAAATACAATTTTCCTGATATAGAAAATACAAAACTTTCAGGTATAGACAAATACAATACTTTAAGATATAAAACAAATGCAATAATTTCAGGTATAGACAAATAGATTTTCCATGTTTCGACAAATACAATACTTTCATATATAAACAAATACAATGATTTTAGATATACACAAATACAATACTTTCAAATATAAACAAATACTCTTCACTTTCAGAAACAGAAATTTATAATTATTTTATAAAACTTAGGTAGTATATACAATACAATATTTTCGGAAATATATTACAATAATTCAGAAAATGCGCATATATACATATGTAAATAAATATAAATAAAAAGTGAATGAAATACAGACTTAGGATAAATCGTGAGATATATTTATAGGGTTTA
This sequence comes from Cordylochernes scorpioides, assembly GCA_030710605.1. NCBI lineage: Eukaryota > Metazoa > Arthropoda > Arachnida > Pseudoscorpiones > Chernetidae > Cordylochernes > Cordylochernes scorpioides. The sequence goes on along the minus strand of CP092875.1, from coordinate 68,135,616 downwards.
TGGAATATTTTGATGTATAGTCTTTAAAATATTTATTTGTTTGTATTGTGTATATGATATTTACTTTTCAATATTTTATTATATTTATATTATCTTGTTGTGGACACAATATTGTGTCGTATTTTGTCTCTCTTGATATTCCAATTGTTTACAATTATTCCAGAAACTTTTATAAAACCCGAATAAATAAATATATATACATTTATTTATTTTTTGAAAATAGAGCAATCCATAAATAAATCTTTAATTAAAAAGGCATATATTGGATTAATGATATTTTGATCCAATATATGTCTTAAACATTTATTTATATTTACATAATTTATTTTGAAAATAGAGCAATCCATCTTCAATTCATTAGATAATAAAAAGACATATATTGGATTGAATAAAATATTTATTTTGCCAATATTTCGGCTGGCTGAACGCCAACTTTTATCGAGGCATTATATTTTTGTATAATTTTTGTATAATCATCACATCTTTATATAAAGGTTGGCGTTCAGCCAGCCGAAATATTGGCAAAATAAATCTTTTATTAAATCCAATATATGCCTTTTTATTATCTAATTTACACAATTACAAACAAATATCCCAAAATTGCGATATTTCCATGATAAAACTGATAATTTGAAATTTATCGGTTGACGTTATTAATATTTTTGATAAATCAAACATGTCTATTTCTACATTGGATTCTTCCAAAAACATCTTCCGTTTTAAATTGATCTGGTTTTGCTAAGAGATTCTAAAATTATGAAAAGTTGTTGAAGAATATTATTTGAAAGCCCCAATTGGATTCTTCAAATATTATTTTGTCTTCATTTATTTAAATTTTTAAGATTGAATTTTTCTATTGCTATAAAATTTTGCTATGCAATTTGCATTATTTCTAGGTCTTGATATCCGAATACATTGGAAAGCTGATTAACTTCTTATCGACGACCAACTAACCTGGCTTTGTAATTTTGGCCATCGAGCTGCTGAGTTGGTCAATAGATCGGCTGCATTGTTTGAAAATATCCATTGATTTGTTTTCTTTATGAGCTCTGATTGTTTACCGCTATGATATTACACCCTAAATCTGCTTTCAGCTGAATACGATAGGAAGTCGTAAGAACGTTCTCCAAAATAAACTTTCCAATATTCGTAAGAAAATTGTGAATATTTTTGAAGCTCTATATGTGTTCATTTTGAATAAAAATAATCAAAATATATTTCTATACAGATTTATATACTTCATTAAAACAAATTGAGAGAAGGGCATGGCTCAGCAGTGGTGAACACTCCCGGCAGTTTCGCCATTTTAATCTTCAGACCGCTTCACTATTGCATATATACTCAGCATTGCTTATGTAATAAAGTAAATTGGTGTATTGAAAGACTGTGTGTGTTTAGAAATATATATCTAAATTAAAGATTTTATGCAGCGAGCAATTTCTTTTCACAAAATCATAGTATTATTTTTATTGCGGTTTAAGGGCTGTAGAAATATCTAATAAATATTGTCAAGTGGATCTGCAGCTCCGGTCACAAGAGGCGCCATGGGACGCCTGTCAATCATCCCTAAATTCCGGTAGAGGGGGCACGGTGGCTAACGACGCTCACATTAGTATTATCTTTACTTCGGGATAAGTTATATTATTTTATCTGACCTTCTCTCTTCCTATAAATACCTCTTGTAAATAATTTTATTTGAGAACTAGAAGGCAAATACCCTATATAATAAATTAAAATTTTCCATATTTTCCCTTGCTTTATCTCCGCGACAATACATATAAGTAGCGGGATAATTTTTTACAGTTTTCAGCGATAGAAGACGTTAAATTGAGGTGATATTCAATATGTTGTTTACCAAGCCTTTTTGTGATTTTTCGCAATATTGCAAACAGTAGCAGGCCCTGAGTGAGTCCAGGTCAGCTTTAGTCAACCTTGACCAGTTCTGGTTTGCGAAGTGACGCTCTATCTTTCTTTAATGAACTACACCGAGGCCCTGGAGGAAATGCTTGGAAAATAATCAGTATTACAAATAATGAAGATGCCAGATCAGCTCTTGGTTGGACTTTTTGGCTAATTCTGGGGGAGCGCCTAGTTGAAGAAGGTTTCACTTTTGGGATCACCCTTCTGAAGACCTTTCTTCATAGGAAACGGGCGGAGAAGTTAGCGAATGGGAATCTCTCAATTTCTATAAGTGATGAGGACGTCGTCGCGGCACTGCGGCCCTACTTCAAGATGGTTTCTCTTAAACCTGAGGTCGTGACATTCGACGGATACACATGGACTACTGGCAGCAGGGAAACCTTTGTTCTTCTAAATGGTACAACTTCCTTAAGTTTGTTTTTGAATGTGTGTTTTATAATATCAATATGATAGCATAATATAATGCTCTCCCTTTAAATAATCATTGAAACAATTTATTTAGTTTTCCTCACTATAAAACGTAATGGTGGTGATAAATATTGAGCCAAAACATAACCTTTGGGAAATTCAGAGAATATTCTAACCTGTATACCAATGGTTTCGGCTAGGACCCTAATAAGTACAGAAAAAGATTCAATTTCATAACATAAAAGGGAGTTATGAAAGTCTTTGAATCTTACACAATTCTTTTTCTTTAGCATATTTTACACCACCTCAATTTAATTTGGAAATTTTAAAAATATCATATATTGATAACAAATTTTAAAGAAGATATTTTTATAAAATTGAACTAGATATATCACCTATTGTAATTGATACAAAAATTGTAATATCTAATGTCTGTTTCTTCAAACTAGCATATATGACTAGTATATGGCAATGTCAAATTCAAAACTCCCTATCTGGAGCCCATGGTTTATTGTTAAGGCCATTCTCATTACAGAGCAGACATTTTTGAAAATATCTATAAGGCAAGTATGAAATCCTAAGAATTTAACAATAGGCGGTCATCTGGTGATGGATTTCTCAAGGTATTCTGAACCGTTTTGGAAAAAAAAATTGATCTAAAATATGTGTGTAAAAGGCTACTTTTCCGGTTTTCAAATCTTTAATATGTTTTAAAATATACAAGGTATATTGAGGGTATTATAATAAGATAGGTGTCAACCATGTATTATATTATTTCTCCAACTGATGAATGGATATTATAATAACCAGTTACACAGCATGGATTAGTTTGAAATTATTTATTGATTTCGAAATCGATTTTTTATTATTTTGAAGGAATGAAGTGAAGCAACATATAATTCGGAGCAGACTGGCTAAAACATCTATAAAACACACAAAAAAGATTAGTTGAAAGTAGTGGTGAAAGGAAGTAACTGTTGTTGCAATATAAGAGTTTAGAGTTGCATTGGTAAAAATATATTAGAAATAAGTATTAGATCAACATGGTATGTTTGTAGATATATTTCAATCAATATTTCTTGAAATTAAAAAGACATCAATATAATATTCAGAAAGGAATAATATTCCACCAAATTATTTTTACAATATTAATGATAGGCCTTTATGAAATCTAATTCAGAAAATTATATGAAACACATTTAGAAGTAAACGTAATTGAATTATTGTTAATTAATTATTTCAAAGTTTGAGCTCGTTTCATTCTTAATTAGTTTGGAAGTTAATAAAAGATATTTCAAGACTTTGAGATCTTTTTTAATTTAACATTATAAAATCAATATGGTATACAACTTTATTCTCTTGAAAATACATATAATATTTTCATTTTTTAATAGAAGTTGATTAATAATAAACATCTCTGTTGATGCTATGAAGCAGTTTTAGTGAAGAGATCACTCATTGTGGATCACATGTTGAATTGAACATAGAAACAGTTCTTCTGATGGTCTTGGAGTGACTCAAATATAAATATGACTAAGGTGACCACCTCATAGCAGATGATCTTAGTATAAATCAACTGTAAATTACCATTAAGCACCATCTCAAAGCAGATGATTTCCATATAATTCAAATATAAATTTTAACATGGCGACCACCACAAATCAGATGATCTTGGTATAATTAAACTCTAAATTAACTTTAGACAACCATCTCAAAGCAGATGATTTTGATATTATGGAAATTATAATTCCAACTTTTGGCAAACAACTCTGATAGAAGATGAATTTGGTATAGTTCAACTATATAAAACAAATTGAAACCACCTCATTACAGATGTTGTTTGTTCAATTTACATATTTATTCCTCAACTTAAAAATTTTATATAAGATATAACTTTGACATTAATACCATGAATAAATATACTCTTAGTAGATGATATTATTGATGATTTGATTTTAAAATGAAAATATCTTTTCCATTTTCTCTCATTTTATCAGGATAACAGTTGTATATCTGTGAAAATAATGATATATAATACTACGTAAATATTCTCTAACAGTAATGAGCTAATATGTTGGTTATTCTTTTCATCGTTGACCTTCATTATCATGAGAAATCATATTTTTCAATTTGTTAGTGAAGGTTTTTGGCAACTACATAAATATACTTTTAGCGAAACAATGTAATGATTACAAAGTTTTAAACAAGAAATATATATCAAGTATAGGCGCGTAGTCAGCAAATAGTGGTTCAATTATATTCGTAGATTTCAGAAATGTACTTTATGATAAAGGATTGGATTATCAATCCAAGTCAGCCCCATAGCCCCATCCAGTGGACCAGTCTGTGGCTATCCCCTGAACCACATAGACCCAATTGCCTAGCCTATGACCTAACCCGAGCCCCGCGATCCAGTAGCCTAGTCAGTAGCCAACCCTTCAGCCAGCCATTAAAACAACAACATGCCAAGTGCCAGCTCTACCTTATCTCAGGGTATACCCTACATTGGTTGTTGAGACTCTGAATCATTAAAAGGAGATTTAGTACTGAACAAATATAATTTAAAAAAAAAATAAATTTTAAATTACTCCCTGTGCGTATAAAAATGTGAATTTTACATCATTTCTAGAAACACAAAGGGATAGAAGACTGAGCAAAAAAGAAACCGAGAGAGAAGAGGAAAGATATTTGGAGTTTGAAATAGAAGAAATTCAGAAATATTTTCTGAAATATTAAGCATTTCAGCTTATCAAAAAGGAATAACAAACTCCAATATCAGAAGTATATTGGAGATCTAGAACAAAAAGGAATAATAAACCCCAATATCAAGAGTATATTGAAGATCTAGAACAAAAAGGAATAACAAAATCCAATATCAAGAATATATTGGAGATATAGAGAACAAAACGGAATAACATATTCCAATATCAAGAGTATATTGGAGATCTGGACCAAAAAGGAATAAGAAACTCCAATATCAAGAATATATTGGAGATCTAGAACAAAAAGGAATAACGAACCCCAATATCAAGGGTATATTGGGGATCTAGAACAAAAAGAAATAACAAACGACAATATTAAGAGTATATTGGAGATCTGGACCAAAAAAGAATAACAAACCACAATATTAGGAGTATATTGGAGATCTAGTCCAAAAAGGAGTAACGAACTCCAATATCAATATTATATTGGAGATGTGGACCAAAAAGAAATAACAAACCCCAATATCAAGAGTATATTGGAGATCCGGACAAAAAAGGAATAACAAACTCCAATATCAAGAGTATATTGGAGATCTAGTCTAAAAAGGAATAACAAACCACAATATCAAGGGTATATTGTGGATTTATAACAAAAAGGAATAACAAACTCCAATATCAAGGTTATATTGGAGATCTAGAACAAAAAGGAATAACAACCCCAATATCAAGGGTATATTGGGGTTATAGACCAAAAAGGAGTAACAAACTCCAATATCAAGAGTATATTGGATATCTAGAAAAAAAGGAATAACAACCCTCAATATCAAGAGTATATTGGAGATCTAGAACAAAAGGGAAAAACAAACCCCAATATCAAGGGTATATTGGAGATCTGGAACAAAAAGGATTAACACAACCCCCAATATCAAGAATATATTGGAGATCTATAACAAAAAGGAATAACTGACTCCAATATCAAGGTTATATTAGAGATCTAGAACAAAAAGGAATAACAACCCCCAATATAAAGGATATATTAGGGATCTAGACCAAAAAGGAGTAACAAACTCCAATATCAAGTGTATATTGGAGATCTAGAACAATAAGGAAAAACAAACTCCAATATCAAGGGTATTATGGATATCTAGACCAAAAAGGAGTAACAAACTCCAATGTCAAGAGTATATTGGAGATCTAGAACAAAAAGGAATAACAACCCCCAATATCAAGAATATATTGGAGATCTAGAGAACAAAAAGGAAAAACAACCCCCAATATTAAGGGTATATTGAGGATCTAGAACAAAAAGAAATAACAAACTCCTATATCAAGATTATATTGGAGATCTAGAACAATAAGGAGTAACAAACCCCAATGTCGAGGTTATATTGGAGATCTGGACCAAAAAGGAGTAACGAACTCCAATATCAAGATTATATTGGAGATCTAGAACAAAAATGAATATCAACCCCCAATATCAAGGGTATATTGGGGATCTAGAGCAAAAAGGAATAACAATCTCCAATATCAAGGTTAAATTGGAGATCAAGACCAAAAAGGAATAACATACCCCAATAACAAGAGTGTATTGGGGGTCAAATGAAATTGAAATAATAATGATAATAAATTCACATTTTGATAAGTGTTATTGAATTAATTCTATCTCTATATAGTTAAACTAATATTAAGAAGGATTCAAAGAAAACATTAATAAATTTATCTATTTTATTGAAAAAGCATTTTTAAAGAAATATTTTTTAAATATGATAAATTGTTTGTGTGATACTAATATAAAATAAGTTGCTACCAAAATAAAATTTAAAAAATTAATTGTTTTATTATGATTTTATTTCACAGAATAGCCTCGGTAGAAAAGTTAAATAATATATAATATAGATACAGGGAGAGATAGATTGGTTAAAATCTTTTCATTACAAGAGGCGGATCATTTGAACTTCTTTTGAAGTCGAAACCGATTAGAACGACCAGTTGACCTCCAGAAACACTTTGTGGGAAGCAAACATCTTGGGATGGTTGAAGGTAGCGGCAACTCCATATACTGTTTATAAGCGATCTATCGCATATTTGGCAGACCTCGAGGCAGATTTTTCAGGATGTCGTGGCATGTAGTGTCCCGAAAGGTTATTGAGGCGTAGGTCGGCTGAGGAGATTAAGCGGAGGCGACACAAATGAAGAGAATGTCCAATCACGCCCTCAGCTTTGAAGAAAATATTTGTAGCAGAAGCTGAATCCAGATTCCTTCCCGCGAACAGGCTGTGGATGTGTGTGAGGGTCATTGTTAAATTCGCAGGACGACATTTTTTTTCCTCGTGCACCACCCGGAAGTTGATGACCTGTAGTAGACGCTAGTAGAGGCTCCAGGAGCGCAGCCCGCGTTGAGCATCCATAAATACGAATATTTAATGGGAAGGCTCTTCAGACTTGAGACCGCGCAAGGAAGACAGCAGGTCTGGTGACCGGACGGGAGTTTTGTCATCTTGCAGACTTGTAGAAATAAAACTAACAAAGAGCAGAATCAGGTTATTCAGATCAACGATGCTGTACAACTACGAAAGGCTTTAGGGACATGGTCATCTTGGAGGAAACTCTTGGCTTTGAAACGGCGATGATATCCTTCAGTCGGTCTCTGAAAATGTCGATCATAGCAGCCATTGCCACAAAGTTTTCTCGGCGATCTTCAGTCTGTTTTCCCTAATCTACCCAGCATCTACCACCAAAATGTAACATAGAAATTGGGACAGGTAACTTCAGAATCACACGGGTCACAAGATTCACGCACACAAAGGTTAAGGAAGTGTCACCAATATGTATATTATGGAGAATCTATTTGTGTAGTTGATTCATTTAATTAAAATCATAAATGAATATCTTCAATCTTTTTATATTTAATTTTTAACGTTTCAGCCACTTATCTCTTAAGGAAAACTCTATTTGTTATTTTGTGTCAAAAAGCTCGATCAAAATTTTATATATTTATATAAAAAGCATACCTAGATTTGTTAAAGAAAAAAAAACATTTTTTAATTTAATATATCGAGGTATGCTTTTTTTATATAAATATATTTGCTATAGTTTCAAAAATAGAGCTATCCATAAATTAATATTTAATTAAGATGGCATATATTTTGATCTAATATATGCCTTTTTAATTAATTATTTTCAAGTGTGTTTACTTTGTATTTAAATTCTGAGTAGACTAATATTTTAAAGAGCGAGGAGCGTGTACTCCATACTCAATAAATAATAAAAAATAATTCAATATTAATGAATAAAATTCAAATATATCTGGACAGAGGGGTAAAATATAAAAGTGGTTGGAAACACTGGAAAAATATAAAAAGTTGAAGATATTCATTTATTAGTAAATTAAATTTAATTGCCATCTATCGTTAGAATTTTCCACAAATAAATTTACTGGCAATGCGCTTCTTTTAAATATCATCATATATTATCTCTGCAGACCTTACTGCAATGATATGAGTTATTGAATGAGAGAGTTCACTACTGATGAGCCAAACCCTCTCATTCAATAACTCATATCATTGCAGTAAGGTCTGTAGAGATAATATTCGATGATATTTAAAAGAAGCGCATTGGCCATAAATTTATAAAAAAATATTTATATTTAAATCAAATATACAGGTTGGACCATAAGACCCGAAACTTTTTATTTTTTATTAAAATTTAAAGGCAAACTAAAATTAAAACTAAAATTATTTTAATCTAGTTTGCCTTTCAATTTAAAAAAAATAATAAAAGGGTTCAGGACTTATTGGCCAATCTGTATCAATTGAACCTCTAAAATTAGTTTAATTTATATAGGGATAGAATTAAATAAACAGAAAAGGTTTAACCCTCAAATTTGTTCAGTACTTCATTAGGTATATTCATTCAGAGTCCCATCGTAAATGTTCGGATACCACAAGATAAAATAGAGCAAGCAGTTGGAATGCTGTTGATGGAAATCATGGCCAGCTTAGAGTCAGCACACGTCCCAGTCCACCGAATCAATAGGGCCCAAGGAAAGGTCACAAGCCAGGCCAAAGGATCTATGGGTTCAAGGGGGAGGCCACAGACTAGTCCTCTGAGGCTATGGGGCTCACTTTCTCTGTATGTCCTGTGTTATGTAATTATAGAAAGAATTAATAGCATTTGGTTCTCAAAAAGAGGCTTAAGAGGCTATTTATCCAGGAAGGGAGTCGCGAGGGAGGTGGTATACAACCCCACCCCCCTCCTGGAGGGCTCCCACCCACGCCCCTCCAGAGTGGAGACCACACCCTCAAAAAGGAGAGTTTCTAAGCATACTATTCTACTGACTCCCCCTGCTCTCCCTTTCTGATCATGACATAGGATTCCAACATTATCCATTGATAGCAGTTCGACCTGAAATTATCTCTTTCAACTTGATCATATTCGCACCATATTTCGATAGTCATCACAATACTGCTGCACAGTTTAAACGGTATTTTTGAAACTTTTTTCTCTATAAGAAAAGCAGAGGTTTAACCTGAAGGGTAGCGTCCAATGTCCACCAAATGGCGCCAAAATAATAAGACTTCTTCAAAACGATATTTGGAGCCATATGAATCAAAGAGCCACCAAAACAGCTTGGATTTTTCCTTGGTTCGATGTTAAACTTACACAAGCTATATTATATCAGTGTAATGTGACCATCAAATCCAAAAAGGTATTTCTTAATTTCACATCCTTGTGAATGATTCTGTGAATTTCAAGATAATGTAATCCTAAAGTTTATCAATGGTATAAAACCTTGTCTTTTTTATGATTTTTTCTTTTATCCATTATGAAGAAGTTAAATATTTTAGATAATCCATTACTAATATGAAAAATTTATAACTAGCGCAAACAAAAAGGTAAACCTTTGGTAATTTGAAGTACTTCTCTCTTGGTTTAAATATCTTCGTAATTTTTATTATTAGCACGGAATACGTGACTAAACCCAACTCTGGCAATTGTGATATATTTTCAAAATTGTCAATTTCAAGCACATCATTGAGGAAGTTGTAATGATAAAAGGTAAGTTCTGTATTACCGCAATTATGAAAGATTCCTCTTGTGGGACTGAACTTTAACTTTGGAAGGGAAGGTCAGGAGCAGTCAACCTAAAAAAAAAACGAGTTATTAGAGGGGACATTAATAAATAATATTCTCTCAATAACATCTAATAAAGCGTCGTAGAATTTTGTGAATTCATTTCTAATAACTGCGCACATCTACTTATATATTTGCCTTATTCTGTCTGTTTGTCTGTTTGTTTGTCTGAAGCTCACGGATGGGATTTTTCATAACCATCGGTGGTTCAGTGGTAGAATGCTCGCCTGCCACGCGGGCGGCCCGGGTTCGATTCCCGGCCGATGCATTTTTTTTTTTTTTTTACAATTTTTAAAACTCATTTATATATTATACAAGAATGACATCCACGGCGCCAATTTATAATTGTAACGAATAGTAATTGAATAAAAGCATTTAATCGGGTAAAACCCGGGCGTTGCCCGGGTCATTCGTATATAATAATTGTATAAATGAATGCAAGACAAAATCACCGCGAATGTTTCTTTTTTTTAAGGCAATTTCTTTTTAAGGCAATTATCGTTATTTATCGTTAATTTTTGTTTCGATTTTATTGAAAAAAAAGATATGGTGCCTTTAAAAAATGATCTTTATTTATATGCAGTTTTCTATTTAGTCAATATACCTAAATTCATGTTGCAAATGTAATTATCTCTATCGATTTAATAGGTGAAATGTGAAAAAAAAATCGACATGATGAAATCTTTATGAAAATTCACATTTTTATTTTTATATTTTCAAGACACACACAGTTTGGGGCGGGCCGTTTCACAAGAGAGACATCCACGGCGCCAATTTATAATTGTAACAAATAGCATTTTAATTAAAACATTTTAAAAACACACAGTTTAGAACGGGACGTTTCACAAGAGTGACATCCATGGCGCCAATTTATAATTGTAACGAATAGTATTTGAATTAAAACGTTTTTAAAATATATACGCACTCGGGTAAAACCCGAGCATTGCCCGGGCCATTCGTCTAGTATTGCATAATTAAAAATCTATTGAGTGTATATCGTATAGTATCAAAGATTATGAAATTATAATTTTACCCCGAGGATAAAACCCATATATATAATTCTAACCAAATGGGTAAGACAACGCTCTGGTACTCTCCGAGTGAATATGTTTGCCAAATAAAGAGAAATAGTTCACCAAGGAAAAGTTTGAAATCTATTATCTCTCTTTCTTTTCTTACTTCTTGAATAGCATTATTATATTCTTAGCGCATTTATCAGTGATTTTAAAGAAAGATGGCGCTAATTTAACATATACAACTTGAAATTAGAAATGACACACCAGGATCTAATTCAAATAAAAAATAATTATATTAATTGAAAAAATTCAATAATCTTGGATTTATTTCAATTTAAAGCGCTATGTCCCCCTAGGGACACTTGCGCTATCATACAAGCATGCTTCTATATTTTTCTCTACATATTTACAAAAATGTAGGCCATATGGAATAGTCATAGGATATTGACAAGGAGAAAGAGAGAGAGAGAAAAAAAAACATTACTATAAAATATTTCCACAAAAATTGTTTATTTATCATTATTATTGAAAGAGAAAAAAAAAATTGAGAGTTCAAACATTCTAAGAACAAATCAAGCTCCTAACGAGAAAATAATAGATTTCTTGGAATATCTAAAATCAATATAATATATAATATCACAGTGTTTCCTTAAAGATATTTGTTGCTATGGAATTCAAATCTACAAAAGATATTAAATTTAATATACTTTCTTCACTAAAAATGAAAACACTCAGATCTTTTACTATTAAATTATTGTTGATTCTAAAGTCCTGAAAGACAGGACGATCAAGTAAAAGATGCATTGAGGTTTGTTCCTCGTTTTCACCAAAAAAAAAAAAAAAAGCTCGAGACTTCAACTGTTTTAATTGTTTTTCAAAATATTCAGAAATTTTCATGATTACAAATAATTTCAGAATGATGAAAATTTAGTATGTTGTTAGGGAAGAAGCTTCGAAAAGTTTCATTTTTGTTGTTTATCAGAATAGTCATTTAAAATTTTAAAAAATCCGTTATTATGCTTGATATATCTAAAATGTATTTTGTTTTTATTCTAAAGTTAATTTATTTAATTTAAATTTTATATCTTTGGATTCAATAAAATCGTTAAGGAATCTTGGCTATGCTATATGTACACAATTATAATATTCTTGGATTGAAAAGTGATTAAATTACCAGAATAATTTTTGATATATGGAAACTGAAAAATCTGTCCACAGAAGAACTATTTTGGCTGAAACAACTGTATTTTTACGCAAGGGAATTGAGTCAAACAGAAAATAGATGTCATGTACAGGGAGAAACATCCCATACAGCCCAAACACACAGTTCATCGTGTGGTGATGAGCCAGTCGTTCGGAGACCAATTATCAGACTATTGATGAACGTCAGGAGAATGTCAGGGTAGCAGCCACAAGAGAGAGGAATATTTAAAACCCAGGTTCCTGAAGTGCAGAGCACCAACTACCTGTGCTCACTAGTATGGACTAGTGTTGAGCGTTTTTTACTCGTCCTGTTTTGATTGCTGAGTTGAACCAGTTGACCAGAAATATTCTCGCTGGGGTTGAGTCTGGAAACCTGGACATAGATCTATGATTGAGGTGGGTCAGTCCGAGCAGGATAGCTGTTTGCATCCTATGTCTTGGGAATGCTGGACAGCTGAAGAGAAGATGATCGACTGTCTGTGGCTCTTCTGAACAGTGGATACAGGTAGGGTCAAGCAGCCAAAAATTTCTGTAAGTATGAAGTTATTAACAATACCAGCATCATGCACAGGTGCATTATCCTGCTGAAACGTAGCATTTCACAGGCCTAGATTAAAGAGTTCTACCACGGGTCTTAACACATTAGAAATCAATGGAACTGTTCAAAAATCGGGGAAAGAAAACGAGGTACCGAGATAATAGTTTCAGAGTAATGGCTCGTCAGTCTTGCGATTTCACACGATGTTTACAAGAGATTCAATAAATCTTCAGAAAGTTACAGAGAGGTTTATTCGGCAATGTCGCTAAGCTAATTCCACGGCTAAAATATAGATGGAAATTTTGTTGTAAGGATATTGTTTTTTTAAAAGAAATAGCACTCCTTCTGTCAAAAGGAAAATAAAACCTAAAACTATATATTTGTTGTTTTATATAAGTAGATGACTCAGTTTTTTTTTTATGACAAAACCACAATAACTTAGAAATAAGCTTTTAGCTTATTTCCATATGATATTTGATTTTTACCTTTACATATCAATATATTACAATAAAACTTTTCATATAAATTTGATTTGATATTATTTTGGCACTATTTAAAAAATACATTTCTTCAAATGATCAGCCGTCCAAACAACACATTGGATAAAAAAACATCGAAGTATTTCCTAGCTGCTGCCAATTCCGTTCACATAAGGTAAACTATATCTTAGAACTCACAGTTCAAGATAACATTGTCACCCACGTTGTCCATCCCAATTGTCCCAGCTAGATATGGAGGAACATTACTCACATGTGGACTGGACCTGCTGAGTCTTGTAAGGAATTCCTTCTCAGCCTCCTTGGTCTCAGAGTAGATTTAGATTATAGCATCTTTTCTCTTTTACTGGAGTTTCACCGCAGTAGGAACATGGGAGTGATACAGATACAGAATTCCGCAGCACACTAAACCACATAGAACACGATGTTAGATTCATATCAACATCTATTGATTATTTCTAAAGAGTAAATTAGATACGACTATACTGGTCGTGTTGTTCTGTCCTAAGTTTATTATTATAATCACGATTACTAATAAGAATGAGCATAATACAATCATAATGAACAATATTTGATATCTCAATATTCGTTTGACAAACTTTCACCGCGGAAAAGCTTGGCAAAGTTCAGGTCCTTCTGCTAACTTTTATATACCTATTCATTATTAGACGTTCTATGAACGGGTTTATAGATAAAAAGCCAGTTCTAAGTCTTATCACAGTCTTACTTTGAGGTAAATAACCGAATTAGAAGATATATATTTCCTGGTGACATTCATAGTTATTTGAAATTTGAGAATTTTTATTCGACGTTTTAACAAAATTATTTTAGCAAGACGTTATAAATTTATACCTCCATAGAGCTAAACAAAATGTTTTATTTTCTTGTCAAAGGCAAACCTTTATCAAAACAACAAAAATTAAAGAAAAAATATTCTAGACTAAGTTTCTCTTATTTTTAAGAACCGAAAGACAAATATTGAGCATCAAGTAATCGCACATTCAAACCTAAAAGGTGTTGATAAAATAAATATTCACCTTCACCGCTAAGATATTCCATCATATAAAGAGATTCATCTAATATACAAAGATATAAAGGCTTAATATTAAAATAATTTATAAATTATACAGAAATCCTGCAGGTGTTTTGTTTTTCCATCTAAAATTTAATTCGCATATTTGCGGCTTTGAAATATGCTGAAATTTTGCAATGCTTTTTTAAAAGGTTTTATTCAACTAGCTTCCATGTCTGTCAGTTTGTCTACCCAAAGATCTCGTCTTCAATTTATAACATTCTCAATAAACATCTAGAATCCGATATATTTTGTATATTTGTTCAAACAAAGAATTCATATTAAGTTGGCCAATTTTCATATTTCTGGGTAGTCGGAAATGATCTATTTTCTGTATTTCCTTTCAACTTTACATTCAATTTTCCATAAACATCTTGACCACGTCGAGTCTGATAATTAATAGAGACTATTGCAATAGTAAAATATTTCCGGCCAAGCTTTCCTAATTCTGAATTCATTTTAAATAATGGAAATTTCAGAAGCTTTTTAAAAAGGCTTAAAGCAATGGAAGACTCGAGTTTTTTTTTTTTTGTGGACACGAGGACTAAAACTCAATAAATATTTTACGGGATTGTCCTGTTTTTCAGGACTAAAGAATCAAAAATATTTCAATAGTAACAGATCCAAGTATTTTCATTTAAAGTAAAGAAACCTATATTAAATTTAATACAATTTGCAGATATATTTTGATTTATATAGGAACTAATATCTTTTATGATATTATAAATAATAATAACATGCAAGTTGTAGATATATTGCCAGAAATTTCATTCTTGTTTTGTACACAGTTCTCTGTTATCGTTTAGGTTTAGTAATTTCATTTGTCCTATTAGACTGTTTAAGCTCTTACAGAACTCATTTTTACTTATCTTTTAATAATAATGATAAATGAACTAATTTTGTTGTAAATATTTTATTACAATTTTTCCCTTTTCTTTTCCTTGTTAATATCTTATGATTATTTTTACGGCCTAAAATTATTTCATATATATAGACAACTGTAAAAGCATACATGTATTTCAGCGTAAGTATAGCTAGGGGGCATAGCGCTTTGAATTGAAAAAAAGTTCAATATTTATAATGTCTGCTGTTGTATAGTTATTGTTGTATTAAACATTACTCACCAGATGAAATTATTATTACTAATTATTTATTACACTTTATATTTATATTTTTACATCAACACGTTGTTTACATTATACATCGTATATTATTATTGTTTATGATGATGATCTATTATATATTTTAAAACACAGAATACTACATTCCCTCATTCCTTTAGATGAAAGGAATCATGTCTATTATATCTTGATGATGGCTTGACGACTCTTCCACTCCTGGTGATCACGGGTTCCTTGGTAGTCGGCAAGGGTGGAGAAACCTCTGGTGGCAACTGGTGAAGAGTCTCGGCATCAAGTCTATCTGAAACAACTGGGTTAAATGTAGACCCTGTTCTACTTGAACTTGGTCGGTTTAAAGAAGTGTCCTTGTCTTGGTTTGAGGAATTATCATCTGGTATTTGTACATCAGAAGAGTTGAGGTGTTCAATTCTTGTTGAATCTGAACTAAGATTTTCCTGGCTCTCTTCTGGAATCAAGTCAGAAATGTCTTGATTGGTCTCTTGAGTAGGAACATGTTTCAAATGTTTAGCATTTCTATGAATTATTTTCCCATTTTTAGTGTTGACTAATTTAAAAGAATTTATTAAAGTGTTTTCAAGAATGACATGATGTTCTGATCTGAAATTTGAATCAAGTTTTTCATTATTTGGATTTGCCACATAAACTAAATTTCCAATTTCAAAATTATGAGGACTAGCTTTCCGAATTATATCATTATATGTTTTCATTTTTTCTTTGTAGACCATATTGAATTCTTTGATGTTGGATTCATCTTCTTCTGCATCATTAACAAGTGAGCTTAATTTAGTTTTGATTTCTCTTGAAAATAATAGGAATGCTGGAGTCTTTCCTGTAGATCTGTTTGGAGTAGTTCGGTAAGACATTAAAATTCTGGATAAATCTTCTTTCCAATCTTTCCCTTCTTCAGAACTTGAATTGAATTGTTTCTTTAGAAATCTATGGAATCATTCTATCTTCCCATTACTTTTTGGGTAATAGGGTGAGGCTTTGATGTGCTTGATTCCACATTCTTTTAAAAATCTTTCCATTGATGTACTTACAAACTGTAAGCCATTATCTGTTACAACTTCATGTGGATAACCATGTCTTGCAAAAATCTCCATCAATTTTTTAATAATTGTCTTGCTGGAAATGTCTTCTATTATCATTGCTTCAGGATATGAAGAATAGTAGTCGATCACTGTTAAAACATAATGATGGCCAATTGGACCAACTATGTCAATTCCAAGTTTCATCCAAGGTTTTGATGGTAACGGAACTATTTGCAATGGTTGATCATTTATCAATGGTTGATTCCTTACACAAATTGGACAGTTTCTAATCAAATTTTCAATGTCAAAGTCCATGTTTATCCAAAAATATTTTTCTCTTAACAGTTGTTTGGTTCTTGTCATTGCTTGATGTGTTTCATGTGCAATTCTCAAGACTCTCTTTATTAGTTTTGAAGGTAGCAAAATTCTACTTCCTTTTAAGATAAGATTATCAAAAATTGAGAGTTCATCTTTAAACTTATAAAAACATTTGAATTCTTCATTCAAAGGATATGGCCAAACTCCCTTTTGAACCATATCTTTCAGTTTTTGAAACAAAGGATCTTGCTCTGTACAAACTTTTATCTCTTTCAAAGACAGTGCTTGAAGCTCTTCAGAAGTGATGGATAAGACTTTATGAACATAGTCCTCCAGCCATTTTTCATCACTTGTGTTAGAAAGAGGTTGTCTTGAAAATATATCTGCAATATTTTGCTTTCCTTGAATGAATTCAATTTCAAAGTAATATGGTTGTAATCTCCAACTCAATCTTTGAATTCTTGGAGGCAAAACAGCTCCATTTTTAGGATTCAGCATATAGATTAGAGGTTTGTGATCTGTTTTTAACACAAATTTCCTTCCCCAAATATAGGTGTTAAAATGTTCAATTGCCCATACACATCCCAATGTCTCTTTTTCTATTTGTGAATATCTTTTTTCAGTATCAGTTAAGGATCTGCTGGCATATGCAATGGGTCTTTTAATGCCATTTTGTTGTGTTTGTATTAATACTGCTCCAAGACCAATAGGGCTTGCATCTGTGATTAATTCAGTTGGTGAGTTCAAGTTGTAATATGCCAAGCATGGCTCTTTTGTTAGTGACTCTTTAAGATCCTGAAATGCTTTATTTGTTTTCAAATCCCAATTCCACCTAACATTTTTTCTAGTCAAATTATTTAGAGGTTCTGCCAATTTAGAAAAATTAGGTATGAATTTTCTTAAAAACCCACAAGTTCCTAAGAATGACCTTAACATCTCAATATTTTTTGGTATTGGAAAATTTAAGACTGCTTCTATTTTCCTATTATCAGGTTTAATACCTTCACTACTAACAATGTGACCTAAAATATCCAATTCTTCCATGGCAAATTTGCACTTATTCCTGTTGAGCCTAATGCCTACTTTATCAAATCTTTGTAAGACTTTTCTAAGCCTTTCTTCTAGTTCTTGTCTATCTTTGGCGTAAACAACGACATCGTCCAAGTAACAAATTACACCTTTCAAATCAAGCAAAATTGAATCCATTCCTTTCTGATATGCCTCTGGAGCACTTGATAGACCAAAAGGAACTTTACAAAATCTGTAACAACCACGGTGTGTGATGAAAGTTGTAAGGGGTCTTGATTGAGGGTCTAAGTCAACCTGCCAAAACCCTTTTTTTTGCATCCAGCTTTGCAAATACTTTAGCACCTTTAAGGGCATGTAACATATTGTCAATTGTAGGAATTGGATGTCTTTCTCTCAATATTGCTTTATTCACTTCCCGAAGGTCTATGCATAGTCTAATTTCCTCACTATCCCTTTTTGGAACAACTATTATGTTAGAAACCCATTCAGAACCTTGATGCACTTCTTCAATGATTCCATTCTCTAGCATCTTATCAAGCTCTTGATTTACTGCTTCTACCATTGCATAAGGTATACGACGGCATCTCTGGGCAATGGGCCTATAGTTGTCTTTCAATGTCACTTTATGACTATAGCCTTTTATAGTTCCAAGTCCATGGAAAAGATGTTCATGTTCTTGAACAAGAGTTTCTATATTAGTAAACATTGATTCATTTACATGATTTACCCTTTTAATTATACCTAGTTCAAAACTAGCCTTGCCTCCCAACAAAGATTCAACCTTTTTATCAATCACATAAATTTCTTCTGAAACTGAATTTTCTTTCCAAGAAATCACAGCATTAAATTACCATAACATGGAAGAGGTCTATCTTGACCATAGGCAAAAAAGGTTCGGGTGGTGTCATGTAATTTTGGCATAATTTTATGGCCATATAATTCAAGCATCTTATTATAGCTTATGAAAGTTCTATCACTCCCTGTATCAATTATCATATTTATTTCACTACCATCTATTTGCACTTTTTCTTTATTTTCAGCACCTGTATAGTATGTATATTCATCTGAACTTTCACCTACTTCAGTCTTATTTTCTTCTTGTATGGTCTTAACTTTAGTTTGATTGAAACTTTTGTGGTTTCTATTATTATTTTGATTTGGGCGGTTCCTGCAAGCTCTAAAAAGATGTCCTAATTTATTGCAATATGAACAAGTCATTTTTTTAGCACCACATTCTTGTGCTGAATGTGTATCTAATCCACAGCGATAACATTTAGGCTTTGAGGCACCTGAAAATGATGGGGTACCTTGATTAGTGAATCTACCTTTGTTGAAATTATTAGCATTATAGTGCTTTTTAGGTTTATTTTGAACTCTAGTGTTTGATCATTTTGAGGTTCAAGAAGTCTAATTTCTTTTCTAGAAATTTCTAACATTCTAGCAATATCAATGGTTTTTGACAGTGTCAAATTTTCTTGTTGCAACAATTTTTCTTTAAGTTTTTTGTTGTTACATTTTTCAATTATTTGGTCTCTTATCATATCAGCTTCTAAATTCCCAAATTCACAAGATTTAGAAAGCTCTCTTAAAGAAATTAAGTAGTTGTCTATCGATTCATCATCTTTCTGGACTATTTGTCTAAATTTAAATCTCTCAGTGACCACATTTTTATGAGGTGTGAAATATTTATCTAAAGCCATTTTAGTTTGTTCATAATTTTCCTTTTCATCTGGCAAGTTGAAAAATATACGCTGTACATTTGGCCCTAAACAATGCAATAGAGTTGCTCTCTTAATTTCATCCGATTTTTTTGAAATTCCGGATGCTATTTCAAAAATGGCATAGGATTCCATCCATTGCTTATATTCCGCAAATAAATTGCTTGCATTCATATCCATGGGTAAAGGTGGCGTCAGGTTGGCTGCCATACTTGTTTTTTTTTAGGGCTACAGTTATATTTTCAAATTCTCGTCGCCAATTTATGTTGTATAGTTATTGTTGTATTAAACATTACTCACTAGATGAAATTATTATTACTAATTATTTATTACACTTTATATTTATATTTTTACATCAACACGTTGTTTACATTATACATCGTATATTATTATTGTTTATGATGATCTATTATATATTTTAAAACACAGAATACTACATCTGCCTTTGTCGCTTTTATCTTTGCCATAAGAATGTATTTTATATTGGTAGCTGAAAGTTTGAATTAGTTAAGTTCACGGCGCCTTTTAATGTAAGCCTTTTCATAAAATATTTTAAAATTCATTATTTGCCAAATATGTTTTTATAAATATTTTGTTCTTTTCAGTTTAATATAAATAAATGTATTAACTTTTGCACTGAATAAATTATTCTACTTTCTCACTCACGATTATACTACTAATATTTTGTGGTTCTATTTTATTAGATGTCTGAACATTTATTTATATTTATTTAAACATGAAGGCAATAGTAAATATTTGAACTATGAAGATTATATATTTAGTTATTTATATCTTTATTTTTATAAATCGATTGATTTTTACTATATTTTATATATTTTCAGTCATAAATGATTCATTTGTATTACTCCAATTTCTTGTAATTTCATTCGTTTGCTTGCTTCATCTTACTTTCTGTTACTTAACAGATTTTCTCTGATTATTTTACACTTTTATCTTTTCATATGGTCTTTTTTTAATTTGTGATAGGTTTTATTTCCATATTTTGTTCATTATATTTCTGAATATTTTTATATTTAACATACACGTAGATAGAAATCCGTATAGATGTCTTGCAATTTATGAACAATCATTGTTATCTGATTGAGCCTAGGTGAAATTTACAGGCTTTTAAGGTGGTCTGACAGTATGTTAAAATATGAATACAAATTTGTTATCATTCAAATCCATTTTTAAAGAATTATAGTATCTCATAAGATTCTCATGAGAGATTTAAAAATGAAAAGATCCAAACAAGTAGAGAGTGAAAGATCAAAATATTGGGTTATACAAAAAATAATACTAAATTCGTTATTCAAACCAATGTTAATTTACATATATAAACATTTACAAGAAAGAAAAAACATAATAATAGCCTATATATACAAATACTAATAGTAATTCATAATATTTTGAAGGTTGGAAAGATAAGAGAGAAATTGAATAAATCATATACCCAATTTTTGAAACAATTTACATTTAATATTTCAAAATACATTTTATTTTAAATTAAAAAATATATAAATAATTATAATAAAGAGAAAAATATTAATATATAATATGGAAAAATATATTTAACAAATTACTTAATTATAAAACTATTTTAGTGGCGTATTATTCTTTTTAAAATAAAACAATTTCTACTGTCCTTACTGGCGAAACCGCTGGGAGGGTTCACCACTGATGAGCCAGGCCCTCCCTTTAATTTTTTCATCGCAGTAAGGACAGTAGAAATTGTTTTATTTTAAAAAGAATAATACGCCACTAAAATAGTTTTATAATTTGATAACAGATGGCGCTCTAGTACATCATAAAATTACTTAATTTTTCACAAACAATATTTTATTCAAACAAGGTAGCAAGTTAGGAAGTAGATATAATACTTTCAGAAAGATTTGACAGTTACAAAATACTCTCAGATATACATCAATACTCTTAGATATAGATTATTACATTGATTTTTCTAAGTGTACAAATACAATATTTACTTTCAGAAATAAATAAATACATAAACTTTAGAAATAGAATAATACAATACTTTTTCAGTTCATATAATATGAAAAACATACTTCCTTTCTTTCTCCTGAAAGGATATATACAATACTCTCAGAAATAGATAAACAAAATATCTTTTCAGTATAATAGCAAAAATAATGTACTTCCTGAAAGGATATATACAATGCATTCAGAAAAATATATAAATGCAATACTTTCTGAAAATCACTCTTTGAATACAAAACCTTCGGGAATAGACAAAAATATTTCAGAATTCGACAAATACAATATTTTCAGAAATATATAAACAAATTACTCTCATAAATCGAAAAAAAAATACTTTATATATAGACAAATACCACACTTCCATTAATAGATATACAATATTATCAGAAAAGAAACGGCCAAATACATTCAGAAAAAGACAAATACAATATGAATTTGATAAATTCAATATTTTAAGAAATAAAAATATACAATGATTCCAATAAAATAGATTAAAAATATTCAAACAAGAAAAATATATAAAGCTCCATAAAATAACTAAAATACAATTTTCCTGATATAGAAAATACAAAACTTTCAGGTATAGACAAATACAATACTTTAAGATATAAAACAAATGCAATAATTTCAGGTATAGACAAATAAAAATTTTCCATGTTTCGACAAATACAATACTTTCATATATAAACAAATGCAATGCTTTTAGATTTACACAAATACAATACTTTCAAATATAGACAAATACTCTTCACTTTCAGAAACAGAAATTGATAATTATGTTATAAAACATAGATATATACAATACAATATTTTCGGAAATAGATTACAATAATTCAGAAGATGCGCATATGTACATATTGTAGCAGATTATTTATCATTGTATTTTTATTTATATTTGTATTTTGATACACTGTAAAATTTTCTCATTGCCACTCTTCCATTTCATTAGTTTTAATTTGGTTTTTCCTTAAAGAAATTGCTGTGTCATTCTGAGGTTTGTCTTTCTTAATTTTCTACGTTACAACTGGTGGAGATGCTGGGTAGATTAGGGAAGACAAACTGAAAATCTCCGAGAAGACCTAGAGGCCATGGCTGCTATGATCTAAATTTTCAGAGACTGGCTCCAGGATTCCACCGCCGTGTCAAAGCCAAGAATTCCCTCCAAGATTATGTTGTCCCTCCCGACGACAAAGCCGCTCTTCATGCCGCAAGAAAAAGGACGCGAAGCTACAAGGGACAGACGTCCCAACTCCGAGGGAATACTTGACAGAAACACGTCAGATTCTTGTCAGTAGTAACAAGATTTTCAAGCTGTGGGTCACAGCTCCCATAAGGAAGGAACTATGTAGCAGATTATTTATCATTCTATGAAATGTTTTAAATTTCGATATTTGTATTTTGATACACTGTAAAATTTTCTCATTGCCACTCTGCCATTTCATTAGTTTTAATTTGGTTTTTTCTTAAATAAATTGCTGTGTCATTCTGAGGTTTGTCTTTCTTAATTTTCTACGTTACAATATGTAAATGAATATAAATAAAAACTGTATGAAATACAATCTTAGGATAAATCGTGAGATATATTTACAGGGTTTATGAAATATATTGATGTATAGTCTTTATAATATTTATTTGTTTGTATTGTTTTTATGATATTTACTTTTCAATATTTTATTATATTTATATTATCTTGTTGTGGACAATATTGTGTCGTATTTTGTCTCTCTTGATATTCCAATTGTTTACAATTATTCCAGAAACCTTTATAAAAACCGAAAAAAGAAATAAATATATTTATATATTTACAAATTAATATCCCAAAGTGGCGACATTTCCATAATAAAACTGATAATTTGATGTTTATAAGCTGACGTTATTAATATTTTTGTTAAATCAAACTGTCCATTTCTACATTAGGTTCTTCCAAAAACATCTTCCGTTTTCAATTGATTTGGTTTTGCTGAGAGGGTATTTAAAATTATGGAAAGTTGTTGAAGAATATTATTTTAAGGCTTTCAATTGGATTTTTCAGATATTATACGTCTTCATTTATATACATTTTTAAGATTGAATTTTTCTATTGATATAGAAATTTCAAATCTTATTTTCCTGTGCAATTTGCATTATTTCAAGTTCTTGATATCCGAATATATTTGAAAGTTGATTCACTTCTTATCAATGACCAACTAACCTGGCTTTGTGATTTTGGCCATAGAGAAATCTGCTGCTGAGTTGGTCGATAGGTCGTCTGCATTGTTTGAAAATATCCATTGATTTGTTTTCTTCAAGAGCTCTGATTGTTTACCGCTATGATATTGCCACGTGGAAAATTAGGGAAGACAAAAACTTCAGGAGGAAACAAAATTTATTCCAGGGAAGGACAAACTATCAAAGGTAAACAAAAGATAAGCCACGAGGGAAATTTACAGAGTCACAAGATATAAAACATAAAAATGACCACTCTGTTAAATAAAAAATAATATAATTAAGAAATACTATGTTACATTAATAAAATTAATAAATACTATGTTACATAGCTTCTTCCCTATGGGAGCTGTGACCCACAGCTAGCAATTATTGTAGATACTGACGTGGATTTGACGTGCTTCTGCCAAGGATTCCATCGAAGTCTTGGAACTTTGTCCCTAGTACCTTTGCGTCCATTTTCTTGCGGCGTGAAGAGCGGCTTTGTCGTCGTATCGTCTATAGGGACATCGTCATCTTCGAGGGAAGTCTTGGCTTTAGCACGGCGGTGGAATCCTGATGTCAGGCTCCGAAAATGTAGATCACAGCACCCATGGCTTCAAGGTCTTCTCGGCGATCTTCAGTTTGTCTTCCCTAACTTACCCAGCATCTCCACCAAAATGCCACGTGGAAAATTAGGGAAGACAAAAACTTCAGGAAAAAACAAAATTTATTTCAGGGAAGGACAAACTATCAAAGGTAAACAAAAGATAAGCCACGAGGGAAATTTACAGAGTCACAAGATATAAAACATAAAAATGACCACTCTGTTAAATAAAAAATAATATAATTAAGAAATACTATGTTACAATATATACACCCTCAATCCGCCTTCAGATGAATACGATAGAAAGTCGTGAGAACGTTCTCCAAAATAAACTTTCCAATATTCCTAAGGAAATTGTGAAAAAATTATAAAAATATAATTGATATTGTAAATATTTTTGAAGCTCTATATGTGTTCATTTTGAATTAAAATAATCAAAATATATTTCTATACAGTTTATATATTTCATTGAATAAAATTAAGAGAAGAAAGGCATGGCTCATCATTGGTGAACAATCCCGGCGGTTTTGCCATTTTTATCTTCAGAGCGCTACATTATTGTATATATTCTCAGCATTGCTTATGTAATGAGGTATATTGGTGTTTTGAATGACTGTGTGTGTTTAGAAATATATATCTAAATTAAATATTTAATGGAGCGAGCAATTTATTTTCACAAAATCATAGTATTAATTTTATTGCAGTTTAAGGACTGTGTAGAAATATCTAATAAATATATATAAGTAGCGGGTTAATTTTTTTTTTCAATTATAAGCGATAGAAGACTCTGAATTGAGGTGATATTCAATATGTTGTTTACCAAGCTTATTTGTGATATTTCGCAATACAGTAAACAGTAGCAGGCCCTGAGTAAGTCCAGGTCAGCTGTAGCCACCTTTGACCAGTTCTGCTTTGTGGAGTGACGCTCTATCAATCTTCAATGGATTACATCAAGGCAATATAGGAAATTTTGGAAATTCACTGGTAATACAAATAATGGAGATGTCAGATCAGCTTCTATTTGGGCTATTCGGCTAATTCTTGCGTAGCGTCTAGTTGAAAAGGGCCTCACCATTGGGACCACCTTTCTGAAGACCTTTCTTTATATGAAACGAGCAGAGAATTTAGCGATTGGAAATTTCCCGATTTCTATAAGTGTGGTAGACGTTGTAACGACAATAGGCCTTAATGCAAGATGGTTTCTCATAAACCTGAGGTCGTGACATTTGACGGATAAACATGGACTACTGGCAGCAGGGAAACCTTTGTTCTTCTAAATGAAGACTCCAGACTCAACTAGTTTCTTGATATCTCTAAAGGATATTTTGTACATATTCGGTTATTTCGTGTGTCTTCAATAAAAATAACTCAATATCAAATATTTTTCAGAGTTATCGCCTAATCGCGATTTACATACTAAAAGAGGAAACTTCCTTAAGTTTACCTATGTGTGTGTGTAGTAATATGAAGCTCTCCATTTATAAATAATCATTAAAATAATACATTTAGTTTAGCTCCACTATAAAACGTAATGGTGGTGATAAATAATGAGCAACAACCTAAGTTCAGTTAATTCAGACAAAATGCCAACCTGTATGTGATGGCTTTGGCTAGGATTGATTCTAATCAGTTACGAAAAAGCTTCAATTTCGTAACAAAAAATGAGATATGAAGGTGTTTGAATCTTACAAAAAAATGTTTG
The DNA here is from genome assembly GCA_030710605.1 of Cordylochernes scorpioides. Classification (NCBI taxonomy): domain Eukaryota; kingdom Metazoa; phylum Arthropoda; class Arachnida; order Pseudoscorpiones; family Chernetidae; genus Cordylochernes; species Cordylochernes scorpioides. The sequence goes on along the minus strand of CP092875.1, from coordinate 68,109,398 downwards.
GACAGATGAATTTATTGTGACAATTTTCTGGAAGGATTAAAATGTAAAATTTCTATTTGTAAAATACATTGTTTAAAGTGGGATTCCTTTCTTTGGTTACTTGAATATACAATCTTTCTTCATTTTATATATAATTTGATGATCAAGAAAACTCACTGTCCATGCAGTGCCGACTTATGGTCAAATAGAAAGGATCCCGATTCCATGACAGAGATAGCAATAACATGCTTCATTGAAAACCCTTGATAAATATATACCTTGGCCATTTATATTTAGAATATTTTACATCACCCTAATATAATTTGGAAACATTAAAAATTTCATAAATTGATAACAAATTTGTCAAGAATATATTTTTATAAAAATGAATTAGCTATATCACCTATTGAAATTACCACAAAAAAATGTGATATCTATTGACTGTCTCTTCTAACTAGCTGGTTTGGCTCTTGATAAACCTACACAATAACAGATCTGTTAAATGCAAAACTCCCCATCTGGAGCCCATGATTTGATGTTGAAGCCATCCTCATTTCAGAGCAATCTTAGATTTATTTTCATATTTATAAAACAAGTATGAAATCCTAATAATTTGACAATGAGCGGTCATCTAGTAAAAGTTACTTAGAGTATTCTATGGCAAAAATGAAAATCGAAATTTGTTGGAAAATATTGATCTAAAATGTAAGGGGCTACTTTTCCTGTCATTAAATATTCAAAATGTTCAAATATATACAAAGTGTATTGAGTGTATTATAGTAAGATGGGGTGTCATCTATGTTCTCCTTTTTTCTTCAATGGATGAATGAAATTTATAATAACCAGTTACACATAATAGTTGAGTTTCAAAATTATTTATTGAATTCGAATTTATTTTATATTGAAGGATTGAAGTGAAGCAACATATAATTTGGAGCAGACTGGCTAAAACTTCTATAAAACACACAAAAAAATATAAGTTTAAAGTAGTGGTGAGAGGAAGTAACTTACAGGTGTTGAAATACAATAGAAATAAATTAGATTGACATGGTATGTAGATATATATTGATTTAAACTTCTTGAAACTGAAAGTTATATCAGAATATTTATATATTTTATGAAATATTTCACAAAATATTCAAAAAATAATTGATGATAGGCATTTAGGATATTTTATTTAGAAAATTATATTTATTTAGAAGTAAACGAAATTAATGAATTGCTAGTTAATAATTTAAAGGTAAGAACTCGTTTAATTGATAAATAGGCATCCATTTAGTCGAAGTTCATAAATTCTTCAAACTCGTTAATTTAAATAAATCATTTGTTTTGGGAGTTAATAAAAGAAATTTCAAGACTGTGAGGAGTATTTGTAATATAAAATTATTTTTAAAATATGGAATACAACTATATTCTCTTGATGAAACAAAAATAATTTGTTTAAATTATATTTATAAAAAGTGATTAATAGTGTATCTCTGTTGATACTAAAAAGCAATTTTTGTGAATAGATCGCTTATTGTCGATCACATTTTGTTTTGAACATGGGGACAGTTCTTCAGATGGTCTTGGATTAATTCAAATATAAAATATGACTAAGGTGACCACCTCATAGCAGATGATCTTGGTATAAATCAACTGTAAATAACCATTAAGCACCATCTCAAAGCAGATGATTTTATATAGTTTATATATTTATTTTAACATGGTGACCACCTCAAATCAGATGATCATGGTATAATTCACTATAAATTAACATAAGACAACCATCTCAAATAACAGATGATCATGGAATTATTGAAATTATAATTTCAACTTGATAAACAACTCTGATAGAAGATAATTTTGGTATAGTTCAATTATAGAGAACAAATTGACACCACCTCATTGCAGATGGTCTTTAGGTAATTTACCTTTTAAATCCCCAACTTGAATATTTTATATCAGATGATCTCTTGGTATACTTTAAATGTAAACTACCATAAATAAATGACCCCATAATAGATGATATTAATTAATTTCTGATTTTTAAATGAAAATAACTTTTCCATTCTCTCTCATTGTATTTGAACTTAAAAATGTCAGTTTCGTAGCTTAAAACAGTTGTACATCTATAACAATAATTTTATCTAATTCTACATAAAAATTATTTAACAGCAATGAGTCATATCTGGTTTATTATATCCATCAATTTTCTTTATTAATTTGAGGATTCCTAGTTGTACATCTATAACAATAATTTTATCAGTTGTACATCTATAACAATAATTTTATCTAATTCTACATAAAAATTATTTAACAGCAACAGGTCATATCTGGTTTATTATATCCATCAATTTTCTTTATTAATTTGAGGATTCATATTTTACAATTGGTTGGTAAAGGTTTTTAGCGACTACATAAATATATATTTAGCGAAATAATGTAAAATTCACCAAGCTTTAAATAAGAGATATATTCCCTGTAAAAAATTTCGTGTCAACAAATGGTGGTTCAATTTTATTTCTAGAGAAGGTATTTTATTCTGAAGGATGGGATTATCAATCCAAGTCAGCCCCATAGCCCCATCCAGTGGACCAGTCTGTGGCCATCCCCTGAACCACATAGATCCAATGACCTAGCCTATGACCTAACCCGAGCCCCGCGATCCAGTAGTCCAGTCAGTGGCCAACCCTTCAGCCAGCCATTTAAACAACAACATGCCAAGTGCCAGCTCTACCTTATCTCAGGGTATACCCTACATTGGTTGTTGAGACTCTGAATCATTAAAAGGAGATTTAGTACTGAACAAATATAATTATAAAAATTTTATTTAAAATTACTCGCTGTCTGTAAAAAAAGTGAATTTATCATCATTACTAGCGACAGAAATGAATAGAAGACCGAACAAGAAGGAAAGCGAGAGAGTAGATGAATATATTTGAAGTTTGAAAAAAAGGAAATTCAGAAATATATTCTGAAAAAATAAACATTTCAGCATATCAAAAAGGAATAACAAACTCCAATATCAGAAGTATATTGGAGATCTAGAACAAAAAGAAATAACAGACCCAATATTAAGAGTATATTGGAGATCTGGACCAAAAAGGAATAAGAAATTCCAAAATCAAGAGTATATTAGAGATCTAGAACAAAAGGGAATAACAAACCCCAATATCAAGAGTATATTGGAGATCTAGAACAAAAATAAATAACAAACTCCAATATCAAGAGTATATTGGAGATCTAGTCCAAAAAGGAATAAAAAAACAACAATATCAAGGGTATATTGTGGATCTAGACCAAAAAGGAATAACAAACCACAATATTAAGAGTATATTGGCGATCTGGACCAAAAAGAAATAGGAAACTCCAATTTCAAGAGTATATTGGAGATCTAGTCCAAAAAGGAATAACAAACCACAATATCAAGGGTATATTGGAGATCAAGAAAAAAAAAACTAACAAACCACAATATCAAGGGTATATTGTGGATCTAATACAAAAATAAATAAAAAAACCCAATATCAAGGGTATATTGGAGATCTAGACCAAAAAGGAATAACAAACCACAATATCAAGTGTATATTGGGAATCTAGGAAATCTAGAACAAAAAGAAATAACAAACCCTAATATTAAGGGTATATTGGATATCTAGACAAAAAAGGAGTAACAAACTCCAATATGAAGAGTATATTGGAGATCTAGAACAAAAAGGAATAACAACCCCCAATATCAAGAGTATATTGGAGATCTAGAACAAAAAGTAATAAAAACTCCAATATCAAGATTATATTGGAGATCTAGAACAAAAAGGAATACCAACCCCCAATATCAAGAGTATATTGGAGATCTAGAACAAAAAGAAATAAAAAACTCCAATATCAAGGTTATATTGGAGATCTGGACCAAAAAGGAGTAACGAACTCCAATATCAAGGGTATATTGGAGATCTAGAGAACATAAAGGAATAACAACTCCCAATATCAAGGGTATATTGGGGATCTAGAGCAAAAAGGAATAACAATCTTCAATATCAAGGTTAAATTGGAGATTTAGACCAAAAAGGAATAACATACCCCAATATCAAGAGTGTATTGGGGTCAAATGAAATTTGAATAATAATGATAATAAATTCACATTTTAAAAGGTGTTATTGAAATAATTCTATCTCTATATAGTTAAACTAATATTTAGAAGGATTCAAAGAAGACATTAATAAATATATCCATTTTATTGAAAAAACATTTTTAAAGAAATAGTTTTTAAATATGATAAATTGTTTGTGTGATATCTAATATAAAATAAGTTGCTACCAAAATAAAATTTAAAAAAATATAGTTTTATTATAATTTTATTTCACAGAATAACATCGATAGAAAATATAAATAATAGATAATATAGATACAAGGAGATAGATTATTTAAAATCTCTTCATTACAAGAGGATGATTAAGTGATCTTCTTTTGAAGTCGAAATCTATGAGAACAGCCAGTTGAGCCCCAGAAAGACCTTGTGGGACGAAAGCATTTTGGAATGGTTAAAGGTTGCGGCAACTCCATAAGCTGTTTATCAGCGATCTATCGCAAAGTTGACACACCTCGGGGCAGATTGTTCAGGATGTCGTGCCATGTAGTGTCCAGAAAGGTTATTGAGGCGTAGGTCGGCTGAGGAGATTAAGCGGAGGCGACACAAATGAAGGGAATGTCCAATCACGCCTTCAGCTTTGAAGAATATATTTGTAGGATAATCTGAATCCAGATTCCTTCCCGCGAACAGGCTGTGGATGTGTGTAAGGGTCATTCTTAAATTCGCAGGACGACATTTTTTTACCTCGTGCACCACCCGGAAGTTGATGACCTGTAGTAGACGCTAGTAGAGGCTCCAGAAGCGCAGCACGCGTTGAGAATCCTTTAACACGATCATTTCAAGGGAACGCTCTTTAGACTTTAGACCGCGCAAGGAAGACAGCAGGTCTGGTGGCCGGACGGGAGTTTTGTCATCTTGCAGACTTGTAGAAATAAAACTAACAAAGAGCAGAATCAGGTTATTCTGATCAACGATGCTGTACACCTACGAAAGGCTATAGGGACATGGTAATCTTGGAGGAAACTCATGGCTTTGAAACGGCGATGAAACCCTTGAGCCAGTCTCTGAAAATGTCGATCATAGCAGCCATGGCCACAGAGTTTTCTCGGCGATCTTCAGTCTGTTTTCACTAAATCTACCCAGCATCTACCACCAAAATATTACGTAGATCTTGGGACAGACAACTTCAGAATCACGCGGGTCACAAAATTCACACACACAAAGGTTAAGGAATTGTCACCAATATGTATATTATGGAGAATCTATTTGTGTAGTTGATTCATTTAATTAAAATCATAAATGAATATCTTCAATCTTTTTACATTTCATTTCTAACGTTTCAGCCACTTGCCCTCTTTAGGAAAACTCTATTTGTTATTTTGTGTCAAAAGCGATCAAAATTTTATATATTTATATAAAAAAAGCCTACCTAGATTTGTTAAAGAAAAAAAAAACATTTTTTTATTTAACATATCGAGGTATGCTTTTTTTATATAAATATATTTGCTATAGTTTCAAAAATAGAGCTATCCATAAATTAATATTTAATTAAGATGTCATATATTTTTATCTAATATATGCCTTTTTAATTAATTATTTTCAATTGTGTTTACTTTGTATTTAAATTCTGAGTAGACTAATATTTTAAAGAGCGTGGAGCGTGTACTCCATACTCAATAAATAATAAAAAATAATTCAATATTAATGAATAAAATTCAAATATATCTGGACAGAGGGGTAAAATATAAAAGTGGTTGGAAACACTGGAAAAATATAAAAAGTTGAAGATATTCATTTATTAGTAAATTAAATTTAATTGCCATCTATCGTTAGAATTTTACGAAAATAAATTTACTGGCAATGCGCTTCTTTTAAATATCATCAAATATTATCTCTGCAGACCTTACTGCAATGATATGAGTTATTGAATGAGAGGGTTCACTACTGATGAGCCAAACCCTCTCATTCAATAACTCATATCATTGCAGTAAGGTCTGTAGAGATAATATTTGATGATATTTAAAAGAAGCGCATTGGCCGTAAATTTATAAAAAAGTATTTATATTTAAATCAAATATACAGGTTGAACCATAAGACCCGAAACTTTTTATTTTTTATTAAAATTTAAAGGCAAACTAAAATTAAATCTAAAATTATTTTAATCTAGTTTGCCTTTCAATTTTTAACAAAAATAAAAGGGTTCAGGACTTCTTGGCCAATCTGTATCTCAATTGAACCTCTAAAATTAGTTTAATTTATAAAGGGATAGAATTAAATCAACAAAAAAGGTTTAACCCTCAAATTTGTTCAGTACTTCATTAGGTATATTTATTCAGAGTCCCATCGTGAATGTTGGGATACCACAAGATAAAATAGAGCAAGCAGTTGGCATGCTGTTGATGGAAATCATGGCCAGCTTAGAGTCAGCACACGTCCCAGTCCACCGAATCAATAGGGCCCAAGGAAAGGTCACAAGCCAGGCCAAAGGATCTATGGGTTCAAGGGGGAGGCCACAGACTAGTCCTCTGAGGCTATGGGGCTCACTTTCTCTGTATGTCCTGTGTTATGTAATTATAGAAAGAATTAATAGCATTTGGTTCTCAAAAAGATGCTTAAGAGGCTATTTATCCAGGAAGGGAGTCGCGAGAGAGGTGGTATACAACCCCACCCCCCTCCTGGAGGGATCCCACCCACGCCCCTCCAGAGTGGAGACCACACCCTCAAAAAGGAGAGTTTCTAAGCATACTATTCTACTGACTCCCCCTGCTCTCCCTTCCTGATCATGACATAGGATTCCAACATTATTCATTGATAGCAGTTCGACCCCTGAAATTATCTCTTTCAACTTGATCATATTTGCACCATATTTCCATAATCATCACAATACTGCTGCACAGTTTAAACGGTATTTTTGAAACCTTTCCCTCTATAAGAAAAACAGAGGTTTAACCTGAAGGGTAGCGTCCAAGGTCCACCAAATGGCGCCAAAATAATAAGACTTCTTCAAAACGATATTTGGGGCCATATGAATCAAAGGGCCACCAAAACAGCTTGGATTTTGCCTTGGTTCGATGTTAAACTTACACAAGCTATATTATATCAGTGTAATGTGACCATCAATTCCAAAAAGGTATTTCATAAATTCACATCCTTGTGAATGATTCTGTGAATTTCAAGATAATGTAATCCTAACATATTTCAATGGTATAAAACCTTGTCATTTTTATGATATTTTCTTTTCATTCATTATGAAGAAGTTAAATATTTTAGATATTCCATTACTAATATGAAAAATTTATAACTAGCGCAAAAAAAGGAAAACCTTTGGTAATTTGAAGTACTTCTCTCTTGGTTTAAATATCTTCGTAATTTTTATTATTAGCACGGAATGCGTGACTAAACCCAACTCTGGCAATTGTGATATATTTTCAAAATTGTCAATTTCAAGTACACCATTGAGGAAGTTGTAATGATAAAATTTAAGTTCTGTATTACCGCAATTAGGAATGATTCCTCTTCTGGGACTGAACTTTCACTTTGGAGGGGAAGGTCAGGAGCAGTCAACCTAAAAAAAACGAGTTATTAAAGGAGACATTAATAAAAATAATATTCTCTCAATAACATCTAATAAAGGGTCGTAGAATTGTGAGAATTCATTTCTAATAACTGTGCACATATTGCATAATTAAAAATCTATTGAGTGTATATCTTATAGTATCAAAGATTATGAAATTATAATTTTACGCGGAGGATAAAACCCATATATATAATTCAAACCAAATGGGTAAGACAACGCTCTGTAACTCTCCGAGTGAATATGTTTGCCAAATAAAGAGAAATAGTTCTCCAAGGAAAAGTTTGAAATCTATTATCTCTCTTTCTTTTCTTACTTCTAGAATAGCATTATTCTATTCTTAGCGCTATTTATCAGTCATTTTAAAGAAAGATGGCGCTAATTTAACATATACAACTTGAAAGTAGAAATGACACACCAGGATCTAATTCAAATAAAAAATAATTATATTAATTGAAAAAATTCAATAATCTTGGATTTATTTCAATTTAAAGCGCTATGTCCCCCTAGGGACACTTGCGCTATCATACAAGCATGCTTCTATATTTTTCTATACATATTTAAAAAATGTAGGCCATATGGAATAGTCATAGGATATTGACAAGGAGAAAGAGAGAGAAAAAAACATTACTATAAAATATTTCCACCAAATTTGTTCATTTATCATTATTAATAAAAGAGACAAAAAATGAGAGTTCAAGCATTCTAAGAACAAATCAAGCTCTTATCGAGAAAATAAAGATATTTCTTGGAATATCTACAATCAATATAATATATATTATCACAGTTTTTCCTTAAAGATTTTTGTTGCTATAGAATTCAAATCTGCAAAAGGTATTAAATTTAATATACTTTCTTCACTAAAAATGAAAACACTCAGATCTTTTACTATTAAATTTGGAGAGGTTAGATTGACCAAATCTAGCTAAGCTCGCCTGGCGGCGCCACCGTTGGTGACGAAGAATCAGTGTGGTGCGCATGCGCGGTGGAAAAAAGAAGCAGAAAGAACTTTTACCAAAAAGGGAAGCGACGCCATTTAAACGCGCGTCAAACTTTTCCATATTTAATCCTTATGTTTTAATTAAAGTACCTAAATTTAATCCAATGTCAATCTTAAATTATCCAAGTTAAGTACACTATTTTAAACATATTTTTAAGCAAGTTTTTCTACCAAAAGGTTTATAAATAGTGTTTTTATTTACCGATAAGGTGTTTATTACATTTAAGCTTTTTATCTAAATTTTTGAATACCAACAAGTTTTATAATCTATAAGTTTGATTACCAACAAGTTTTTTTTATCTATAAGTTTTATTATCACTAAGTTTATTATCTTGAAGATTATTTATCAAAAGTAAGATATTCTACCTATTAATTAAGCATAAGTCAAAGTTATTTTTATCATTTATCTACAACATAATTTTGGTCCCTCGAGCTGGATAATTATTGACGACCTATTGGATTAAAGAAATAAAAGAGATGCCTAAACAAACAAGTGAGTCACATCTAAAAAATTCTATTTCGAAATATCGAAGCTTTATGACCTCAAGATCGAATTAGAAAATGTAGAAACTCAAAGTAAAGGTTATTTAAAGGTACAACTGGATAAAATGAACAAATTTAAAGAAAATATTGAAAATTATCTGATTGAATTAGTTGATTCTGATGAACATAAATTACATATGCCTATTTATAAAGAAGCTAATAAAGATATAACTGAAATACAATCTACTTTATCAAATTATTTAGAATTAAAATAAAATATAAATACTAAGATAGAAGAAACTAAAATTAATCTCCCTAAGGTTTCTCTACCCTCTTTAAAGGTGATCTTGATCAATGGTTGGATTTTAAGACCACATTTGAAGATACCATTATAAACAATTCATCATTAAATAATATTCAAAAGTTTAAATATCTACAAAGTTCTCTTTCTGGAGATGCAGCTAGCATAATTGAGGGTTTTTCTTTAACTCCTGACACTTTTGATAAAGCTTGTCTTGCTCTCAATGAAAGATATCACTGTACAAGGGACCTAGCCTATAAATACTGTAACAATATACTAAATGTCAAGTATATAAATGTAACCAACTCAAGGAATATTATTGAACTAATTGATATTGTTAAGTTGAACTTGAGAAATTTATAATTGTTAGGAATTAATGAAGAACAATTAGGAAACATGCTTCTCACTACTTTTATTTTAAAGAAAATTGATAGCAACATGAACAAGGACTTTGAACTTTCATTAAAGGAAAATACATTTCCTACTCTTCAAGACTTATTAACATTTTTAGAAAAGCATAGAAAGGGATTGGATCACATTAATGGAAAATTATATCAAAAAGAAGATATAATGTTAGGAAGACCTTTAAAACTTATCAAGTAAATACTAACATAATCAAATGCACCTATTGTAATTCATCTCATAAGTTAGGTACCTGCCAAGAATTTGCTAAGTTGTCTTTAGATGATAGGATCAAATTTGTAAGAAGCAAAAACCTTTGTATAAACTGCTTAGGTGTAAGTCATTATGCCAATCAATGTAAAATAACTGCCACTTGTAAAGTCTGCAACAAAATACATCATACTACCCTTCATCATTATAATTATCAAAGACGGCAAGGCCCTATTTCAACTACCGAACACCAAGCTATTACAAGTCAAGAACAAAACCAGCATCAGACAGTAAACCACACAGTTCTATCTAACAATACTTCAATCTTAGAAACAAATATTTTTCTCTCTACAGCCTTAATAAAAGTTTTTACCTCAAATAATGATAAGCTAATGTGCCGAGCCCTGATTGATTCGGGTGCTCAAAAATCATTAATAACTAAGACACTTGCAGACAAATTAAATATAGCTCAAGAACATACAAAAGTAAAAATTGCAGGAGTTAATTCAACCATGCAATCACAGGTTAATAAGATAATAAAGATAAAACTATCTTCCATTTATGATCATTTCAAGTTTGAAACTAAAGCTCTAATTGTTAAAGACTTATCGAACAAAATACCTAATTTTTATACGCATAACCCAGATTGGTCTCATTTAAATAATTTGAAACTTGCTGATCCTGAATTTTATATTCCTAGACCTATAGATATAATTATAGGAGCTGATTTATATTTAGATCTTATTGAACCAGGTCTGATTAAGGGTCCAAGAGATGCACCCTCAGCTATGAATTCAAAGTTAGGTTGGATCATTTCAGGTAGATCAAATATGCCCAATAACACTAATAGCACATCCATTCAACAAATACATGTTAATCATTCTTCAGCTGAACTAGATGATATTGTTAAAAAAAAATTGGGATACGGAAAGCATTCCTACGCACAATGAAGAGTTGAACACGAGGAAATTAGAATGTGAGAATATATTTAGAAATACAACATTGAGAGATGAAAAAGGGAGATATGTAGTTTCATTGCCATTTAGGCTTAACCATAATAAAATGAATTATCAATTAGGAGATTCAAAATCTCCAGCATTAAGAAGATTCCTTTCTTTGGAAAGACGCTTCCATCAAAACCCGGTATATTCACTACATGTGAGAGAATTCATGCAGGAATATATAAATCTTGGCCATATGGTAGTTATCAATGAAATTGAACCAAGAGCAACCATCTCATCAAGTATATTATATGCCGTATCATGCAGTATTAAGAGATCAAAGTACAACAACAAAACTCATGGTGGTATTCGATGCATCGGCAAAGACAAGCACTGGATTATCATTAAATAACGTACTTTATTGTGGTCCAAAACTACAAGAAGATATCTTTAACATTTTTATAAAGTTCAGAACCTATTCAATAGCACTTACTGCTGACATAGAGAAAATGTACCGACAAATAAGGTTGAACCCAGGTGATTGTTGTTTTCAAAGAATTCTATGGCGAGCATCTCCTAACGAACCAATCAAAGAATACCAATTAGTAACAGTGACTTACGGAACAACCAGTGCACCATACCTAGCTATAAAGACCTTGAAAACATTGGCTCATGATGAACAAGAACAATTTCCTCAAGCAACTAAAGCGCTTCATCTTGATTTAGTGTCAGATCTTCCAACTGGTTCATTTATCGCAGCATTAAGAAGATTCACATCAAGACGAGGTACTCCCTCAGATATATATTCTGACAATGGAATCAATTTTAAAGGTGCAGCTAAATTTCTCAATGAACAATATGCATTGCTACATGCTTCTGAAATACAAGATTACATTACATATTCAGAGATTAATTGGCATTTTATGCCTCCCTATGCACCCCATTTCGGGGGAATCTGTGAATCAAACATAAAATCTGTAAAAATGATACTCGAAAAAGTTATTAGATCATCACTGTTAACCTTTGAAGAACTCACAACATTTCTCACCCAGATTGAAGCAACACTAAATCAAAGACCATTAACCCCCTTAAGTGAAGATCCTAATGATCTTGAAGCTCTAACTCCAGCACATTTCCTTTCAGGCCCAAGCACATCTAACTTACCAGAAACAGACAACCAGCAAGCAAATTCTGAAATTTTCATGATTACAAATAAATTGAGAAAGATGAAAATTTAGTATGTTGTTAGGGAAAAAGCTTTTAAAAGTTTCATTTTTGTTGTTTATCAGAATAGTCATTTAAAATTTTAAAAAATCCGTTATTATGTTTGAGATATCTAAATTGTATTTTGTTTTTCTTCTAAAGTTAATTTAATTAATATAAATTTTATATCTTTGGATTCAATAAAATCGTTGAGTAATCTTGGCTATGCTATATGTACACAATTATAATATTCTTGGATTGAAAAGTGATTAAATTACCAGAATATTTTTTGAGATATGGATACTGAAAAATCTGTCCCCAGAAGAACTATTTTGGCAGCAACAACTGTATTTTAACGCGAGGGAATTGAGTCAAGCAGAGAATAGATGGCATGTACATGGGGAAACATCCCATACACAGTTCATCGTGTGGTGATGAGCCAGTCGTTCGGAGATCAATTATCAGACTATTGATGAACGTCAGGAGAATGTCAGGGTAGCAGCCACAAGAGAAAGGAATATTTATAACCCAGTTTCCTGAAGTGCAGAGCATCAACTACCCGTGCTCACTAGTATGGACTAGTGTTGAGCGTTTTTTACTCGCGTCCTGTTTGATTGCTGAGTTGAACCAGTTGACCAGGAATTTTCTCGATGGGGTTGAGTCTGTAAACCTGGACATAGATCTAGGATTGAGGTGGGTCAGTCCGAGCAGGATAGCTGTTTGCATCCCATGTCTTGGGAATGCTGGACAGCTGAAGAGAAGATGATCGACTGTCTGTGGCTCTTCTGAACAGGGGATACAGGTAGGGTCAAGCAGCCACAAATTTCTGTAAGTATGAAGTTATGAACAATACCAGCATCATGCGCAGGTGCATTATCCTGCTGAAACGTAGCATTTCACAGGCCTAGATTAAAGAGTTCTACCACGGGTCTTAACACATTAGATATTTAATGGAACTGTTCAAAAAGCGGGGAATGAAAACGAGGTGACCGAGATAATAGTTTCAGAATAATGGCTCGTCAGTCTTGGGATTCCACGATGTTTACAAGGGATTCAATAAATATTCAGAAAGTTACAGAGAGGTTTATTCGGCAATGTCGCTAAGCTAATTCCGCGGCCGAAATATAGATGGAAATTTTGTTGTAAGAATATTGTTTTTAAAGGAAATATCACTCCTTCTGTCAAAAGAAAAATAAAACCTAAAACTATATATTTAATGTTTTACTTAAGTAAATGACTTGGGATTTTTATGACAAAACCACAATACCGTAGAAATAAGCTTTAAGCTTATTTTCATATGATATTTGATTTTTACCTTTACATATCAATATATTACAATAAAACTTTTCATATAAATTTGATTTGATATTATTTTGGCACTATTTAAAAAATACATTTCTTCAAATGATCAGCCGTCCAAACAACACATTGGATAAAAAACATCGAAGTATTTCCTAGCTGCTGCCAATTCCGTTCACATAAGGTAAACTATATCTTAGAACTCACAGAATATTTTTTAACGCCTTGCTATATGTTTTAATTTTTGTTTGCTCCTGACGAGGACAAAAGCTTTTTGTCGAAACGTCGAGGTAATAAAAAGATTCATACTGGCCGAAGTATCCTTTTTCAAGAAATTAGAACTCACAGTTCAAGATAACATTGTCATCCACGTTGTCCATCCCAATTCTTCCAGTTAGATATAGATGAATATTACTCACATGTGGACTGGACCTGCTGAGTCTTGTAAAAGAATTCCTTCTCAGCCTCCTTGGTCTCAGAGTAGATTTAGATTATGGCATCTTTTCACTTTTACTGGAATTTCACCGCAGTAGGAACAAAAAAGTGATACAGAAACAGAATTCCACAGCACACTAAACCACATAGAACAAGATGTTAGATTCATATCAATATCTAGTGAATATTTTTAAAGAGTAAATTAGATACTACTATACTGGTAGTGTTGTTCTGTCCTAAGTATATTATTATAATCACGATTACTAATAAGAATGCGCATAATACAATCATAATGAACAAGATTTGATATCTCAATATTCGTTTAACAAACTTTCACCGTGGAAAAGATTGGCAAAGTCAGGTCCTTCTGCTAACTTATATATACTGATTCATTATTAGACGTTCTATGAGCGGGTTTATAGATAAAAAGCCAGTTCTAAGTCTTATCACAGTCTTACTTTGAGGTAAATAACCAAATAAGAAGATAGGTATTTCCTGGTGACATTCATAGTTATTTGAAATTTGAGAATTTTTATTCGACGTTTGAACAAAATTCTTTTAACAAGACGTTATAAATTTATACCTCCATAGAGCTAAACAATATGTTTCGTTTTCTTGTCGAAGACAAACATTTGTCGAAACAACGAAAATTAAAGAAAATAATATTCTAGACCAAGTGTCTTATTTTTTAGAACCGAAAGACAAATATTGAGCATCAAGTAATCGCACATTTAAACCTAAAAGGTGTTGACATAATAAAATAAATTTTCACCTACACCGCTAAGATATTCCATCATATAAAAATATTCATCTAATATACAAAGATATAAAGGCTTAATATTAAAATAATTTCAAAATATACTGAAATCCTGCAGGTGTTTTGTTTTTCCATCTAAATATCAATTCGCATATTTGCGGCTTTGAAATATGCTGAAATTTTGAAATGCTTTTTTAAAAGGTTTTATTCAACTAGCTACCATGTCTGTCAGTTTATCTACCCAAAGATCTTGTGTTCAATTTATAACATACTCAATAAACATCTAGAATTCTGATATATTTTGTTTATTTGTTCAAACAAATAATTCATATTAAGTTGGGCAATTTTCATATTTCTGGGTTGTCGGAAATGATCTATTTTCTGTATTTCCTTTCAACTTTGCATTCAATTTTCCATAAAAATCTTGACCACGTAGAGTCTGATAAAAAATAGATTGCAATAGTAAAATATTTCCGGCCAAGCTTTCCTAATTCTGAATTCATTTCAAATCATGGAAATTTCAGAAGCTTTTTAAAAAGGCTTAAAGCAATAGGAGACTCGAGTTTTTTTTTTTTTGACATGAGGACCAAAACTCAATAAATATTTTACGGGATTGTCCTGTTTTCAGGACTAAAGAATTAAAAAAATATATTAATAGTAACAGATCCAAGTATTTTCATTTAAAGTAAAGAAACGTATATTAAATTTGTGGCGACCGCACTTCGCTTCAGCGAACGCGAACTGGGACAAAGCTTCAAAACACCTACGGGCAAAAGAATGGCGGCCCCACTATGCCTCGGCAAGCACGTGCTGGGAGAACACGTCACTACGCATGCGCAGGCGTCATCCGGAACTTTCTAGCGACTGGCCTCTTCCGACACTTGATCTGGCACTCACGCAGTAAACAACAAGGCTAGCGCCAACGGCCGTTACTTCAACCGTTACTTCTTTTGTCTTTATATATTTCTTGCTTTGAATAAATTAATTTTAATTATAATTTTATCAGCAGCCTTTCCACAAGCCACACCAACACATCACGCAACCATCCCACAAATTTAATACCATTTGCAGATATATTTTGATTTATATAGGAAGTAATATCTTTTATGATGTTGAAAATATTTTTAACATGCAAGTTGTAGATATATTGTCAGAAATATCATTCTTGTTTTGTACACAGTTCTCTGTTATCGTTTAGGTTTAGTAATTTCATCTGTCCTATTAGACTGTTTAAGCTCTTACATAAATCATTTTTACGTATCTTTTAATAATAATGATAAATGAACTAATTTTGTTGTAAATACTTTATTACAACCTTTCCCTTTTCTTTTCCTTGTTAATATCTTATGATTATTCTTACGGCCTAAAATTATTCCATATATAAAGACAACTGTAAAAGCATACATGTATTTCAGCGTAAGTATAGCTAGGGGGCATAGCGCTTTGAATTGAAAAAAGTTCAATATTTAAAATGTCTGCTTTTGTCGCTTTTATCTTTGCCATAAGAATGTATTTTATATATTGGTAGCTGAAAGTTTGAATTAGTTAAGTTCACGGCGCCTTTTAATGTTAGCCTTTTCATAAAATATTTTAAAATTCATTATTTGCCAAAAATGTTTTCTATAAATATTTTGTTCTTTTCAGTTTGAACTAAACAAATGTATTAACTTTTGCACTGAATAAACTATTCTACTTTCTCACTCACGATTATAATACTAATATTTTGAGGTTCTATTTTATTAGATGTCCGAATATTTATTTTTATTTATATAAACATGAAGGCAATAGTAAATATTTGATCTATGAAGATTATATATTTAGTTATTTATATCTTTATTTTTATAAATCGATTGATTTTTACTATATTTTATATATTTTCAGTCATAAATGATTCATTTGTATTACTCCAATTTCTTGTATTTTCATTCGTTAGCTTGCTTCATCTTACTTTCTGTTACTTAACAAATTTTCTCTGATTATTTTACACTTTTATCTTTTCATATAGTCCTTATTTTATTTGTGATAGGTTTTATTTCCATCTTTTGTTCATTAAATTTCGGCATATTTTTATATTTAACATACACGTAGATAGAAATCCGTTTATAGATGTCTTAAAATTAATGAATAATCATTGTTATCTGATTGAGCCTAGGTGAAATTTTCAGGCTTTCATGGTGGTCTGACAGTATGTTAAAATATGAATGCAAATTTGTTATCACTCAAATCCATTTTTAAAGAATTATAGTCTCTCATAAGATTCTCATGAGAGATTTAAAAATGAAAAGATCCAAACAAGTAGGGAGTGAAAGATCAAAATATTGGGTTATACACAAAATAATACTAAATTCGTTATTCAAACCAATGTTTATTTACATATATGAACATTAAAAAAAAGTAAAAACATAATAATAGCTTATATATACGAATACTAATAGTAATTCATAATATTTTAAAGGTTGGAAAGAGAAGAGAGAAATTGAATAAATCATATACCCAATTTTTAAACAATTTACATTTAATATTTCAAAATATATTTTATTTTAAATTTAAAATATATATAAATAATTATAATAAAGAGAAAAATATTAATATATAATATGGAAAAATGTATTTAACAGAAATTACTTAAAAGAGAAAACGAAAATATAACGTGGTGAGTTTCTTTTTATTGAAAATACAAGCTTTCAAGCAAAAGGCTTTTCTTCAGGTAATCCAAGAAAATGTGCGGAGAGGTATATACACCCAACTAAGTAAGATTTGAATATTGAAGCGGAATTGCCACGAACAAGCACGTATCAACACACCTAGAGAGCGAGCGAGAAATCCAGTTTAAAATAAGTTTAAAATAAATAAAATATATACATAAATCGGGAAAACACTTGAGGTTAAAATTCTTTATGCGGGATCCATGCTATTACAAAAAGCTATGTACTGCGGGGGTAGTTCAATTTATCTATTGAGGCTCGGAATTTTATTGGAAACCAAAGCCTCCAGGACCAGTCGTTGATATTTTCCGCGTATGTTACTGTAAATACATTGGGTGTCTGTGAAATCAAATGAATGCTGTGTTTCTGCCATGTGCTGATAAATCTGGGAACGGCTGTCTTTGTTCATGATGTTTCTATTGTGTTCTTTAGTCCTGATTTCAATGGTTCTGCCGGTTTCACCAACATAATGTAGTTCGCAAATTACTTAATTATTAACAAACAAGATTTTATTCAAACAAGGTAGCAAGTTGAGAAGTAGATATAATACTTTCAGAAAGATTTGACAGTTACAAAATACTCTCAGATATACATCAATACTCTTAGATATAGATTATTACACTGATTTTGCTAAATAAACAAATACAATATTTACTTTCAGAAATAAATAAATACATAAACTTTAGAAATAGAATAATACAATACTTTTCAGTTCATATAATATGAAAAACAATACTTCCTTTCTTTCTCCTGAGAATATATATACAATACTATCAGAAAAAGATAAACAAAATATCTTTTCAGTATAATAGCAAAAAAAAATGTACTTCCTGAAAGGACATATACAATGCATTCAGAAAAATATATAAATGCAATACTTTCTGAAAATCACTCTTTGAATACAAAACCTTCGGGATTAGACAAAAAGATTTCAGAATTCGATAAATACAATATTTTCAGAAATATATAAACAAATTACTCTCATAAATCGAAAAATATAATACTTTATATATAGACAAATACCACAGTTCCATTAATAGATATATACAATATTTTCAGAAAAAAACGGCCAAATACATTCAGAAATAGACAAATACAATATGAATTTGATAAATTCAATATTTTAAGAAATAGAAATATACAATATGCTTCCAAAAAAATGTTATAAAAATACTCGAACAAGAAAAGTATATAAAGCTCCATAAAATTACTAAAAATACAATTTCCTGATATAGAAAATACAAAACTTTCAGGTATAGACAAATACAATACTTTAAGATATAAAACAAATGCAATAATTTCAGGTAAAGACAAATAAATTTTTTCATGTTTCGACAAATACAATACTTTAATATATTAACAAATGCAATAGGATTTTAGATATACACAAATACAATACTTTCAAATATAGACAAATACTCTTTACTTTCAGAAACAGAAATTTATAATTATTTTATAAAACATAGATATATACAATACAATATTTTCGGAAATAGATTACAATAATTCAGAAAATGCACAAATGTACATATGTAAATGTATATAAATAAAACCTGTATGAAATTCAGACTTAGGATAAATCGTTAGATATATTTATGGGGTTTATGGAACATATTGTGATGTTGTGGACAATATTGTGTCGTATTTTGTCTCTCTTGATATTCCAATTGTTTACAATTATTCCAGAAACCTTTATAAAAACCGAAAAAGGAAATCAATATATTTATATAATTACAAATTAATATCCCAAAGTGGCGATATATCCATAATAAAACTGATAATTTGATATTTATTGGCTGACGTTATTGATACTTTTGTTAAATCAAACTGTCCATTTCTACATTAGATTCTTCCAAAAACATCTTCCGTTTTCAATTGATTTGGTTTTGCTAAGAGGGTATTTAAAATTATGGAAAGTTGTTGAATAATATTATTTTAAGGCTTTCAATTGGATTTTTCAGATATTATTTTGTCTTCATTTATATGCATTTTCAAGATTGAATTTTACTATTGATATAGAAATTTCAAGTCTTATTTTGCTATGCAAATTGCATTCAGCGACCAACTAACCTGGCTTTGTGATTTTGGCCATCGAGAAATTTGCTGCTGAGTTGGTCGATAGGTCGTCTGCATTGTTTGAAAATATCCATTGATTTGTTTTTTTCAAGAGCTCTGATTGTTTACCGCTATGATATATACACCCTCAATCCGCCTTCAGCTGAATACGATAGGAAGTCGTGAGAACGTTCTCCAAAATAAACTTTCCAATATTCGTAAGGAAATTGTGAAAAAAATTATGAAATAATAATTGAAATTGTAAATATTTTTGAAGCTCTATATGTGTTCATTTTGAATAAAAATAATCAAAATATATTTCTATACAGTTTATATACTTCATTGAATAAAATTAAGAGAAGAAAGGCATGGCTCATCATTCGTGAACAATCCCGGCGGATTTGCCATTTTTATCTTCAGAGCGCTACATTCTTGTATATATCCTCAGCATTGCTTATGTAATGAGGTATATTGGTGCTTTGAAAGACTGTGTGTTTAGAAATATATATCTAAATTAAATATTGCCACGTGGAAAATTAGGGAAGACAAAAACTTCAGGAGGAAACAAAATTTATTTCAGGGACGGACAAACTAAGAAAGGTAAACAAAAGATAAGTCACGAGGGAAATTTACAGAGTCGCAAGATATAAAAATAAAAATGACCACTCTGTTAAATAAAAAATAATAAAATTAAGAAATACTATGTTACATAAATAAAATTAAGAAATACTATGTTACATAAATAAAATTAAAAAATACTATGTTACATAGCTTCTTCCCTATGGGAGCTGTGACCCACAGCTATCAATTATTGCAGATACTGACGTGGATTCGACGTGCTTCTGCCAAGGATTCCATCGAAGTCTTGGAACTTTGTCCCTAGTACCTTTGCGTCCATTTTCTTGCGGCGTGAAGAGCGGCTTTGTCGTCGTATCGTCTATAGGGACATCGTCATCTTCGAGGGAAGTCTTGGCTTTAGCACGGCGGTGGAATCCTGATGTCAGTCTCCGAAAATGTAGATCACAGCACCCATGGCTTCAAGGTCTTCTCGGCAATCTTCAGTTTGTCTTCCCTAACTTACCCAGCATCTCCACCAAAATGCCACGTGGAAAATTAGGGAAGACAAAAACTTCAGGAGGAAACAAAATTTATTTCAGGGACGGACAAACTAAGAAAGGTAAACAAAAGATAAGTCACGAGGGAAATTTACAGAGTCGCAAGATATAAAAATAAAAATGACCACTCTGTTAAATAAAAAATAATAAAATTAAGAAATACTATGTTACAATATTTTATGCAGCGAGCAATTTCTTTTCACAAAATCATAGTATTCATTTTATTGCAGTTTAAGGGCCGTGTAGAAATATCTAATAAATATATATAAGTAGTGGGATAATTTTCTAAAAAATATAAGCGATAGAAGACACTGAATAGAGGTGATATTCAATATGTTGTTTACCAAGCTTATTCGTGATTTTTCGCAATACAGCAAACAGTAGCAAGCCCTGAGTGAGTCCAAGTCAGCTGTAGCCACCTTTGATCAGTTCTGCTTTGTGGAGTGACGCTCTATCAATCTTCAATGGATTACATCAAGGCACTATAGGAAATTTGGAAAATCACCGGTAATACAAATAATGAAGATACTATAAAATAAAGCGATAGGAGAAAATAATTTTTAATAATCGACTACACGAGACCTGCCAGATATAGATCAGCTTCTGTTTGGGCTATTCGGCTAATTCTCGTGTAGCGTCTAGTTGAAAAGGGCCTCACCATTGGGACCACCCTTCTGAAGACCTTTCTTTATATGAAACGGGCAGAGAAGTTATTGATTGGGAATTTCCCTATTTCTATAAGTGTGGAAGACGTAACGGCAATAGGCCCTGATGCTAGATGGTTTCTCTTAAACCTGAGGTCGTGACATTCGACGGATACACATGGACTACTGGCAGCAGGGAAACCTTTGTTCTTCTAAATGAAGACTCCAGACTCAACTTGTTTATTGATATCTCTAAAATATATTTTGTACATATTCGGTAATTTCGTGTGTCTTCAATAAAAATAACTATATATCAAATATTTTTTCAGAGTGATCGCCTTAATCCCGATTTACATACTAAAAGAGGAAACTTCCTTAAGTTTACCTATGTCTGTGTTGTAATATGAAGCTCTCCATCTATAAATAATCAATAAAATAATAAATTTAGTTTAGCTCCACTATAAAACGTAATGGTGGTGATAAATAATGAGCAACAATCTCAGTTCAGTTAATTCTGACAAAATGCCAACCTGTATGTGATGGCTTTGGCTAGGACTCTAATCAGTTACGAAAAGGCTTCAATATCGTAACATAAAATGATATATGAAGGTGTTTGAATCTTACAAAAAATGTTTGGACAGATGAATTTATTGTGCCAATTTTCTGGAAGGATTAAAATGTAAAATTTCTATTTGTAAAATACATATATTATATATTATACATATTTGAATGTACAATCCTTCTGCATTTTATATGTAATTTGATGATCAAGAAAACTCACTGTCCATGCAGTGCCGACTTATGGTGAAATAGAAAGGATTCTAATTCCATGACAGAGATAGAAATAACATGCTTCATTAAAAACCCTTGATAAATACATACCTTGGCCACTTATATTTAGAATATTTTACATCACCTCAATATAATTTGGAAACATTAAAAATTTCATAAATTGATAACAAATTTGTCAAGAATATATATTTTTTTAATTGAACTAGCTATATCACCTATTTAAATTACCACAAAAATTGTGATATCTAATGACTGTCTCTTCGAACTAGCAGGATTGGCTCTTGACAAACCCACACAATAACAGCTCTGTTAAATTCAAAACTCCCCATCTGGAGCCCATGATTTGACGTTGCAGCCATCCTCATTCTAGAGCAAACTAAGATTTATTTTAATATTTATAAAACAAGTTTAAAATATCCTAATAATTTGACAATGAGCGGTCATCTAGTAAAAGTTACTTAGAGTATTCTAAGGCAAAAATGAAAATCGAAATTTGTTGGAAAATATTGATCTAAAATATAAGGGGCTACTTTTCCTGTCATTAAATATTCAAAATGTTCAAATATATTACAAAGTGTATTGAGTGTATTATAGTAAGATGGGGTGTCATCTATGTTCTCCTTTTTTCTCCAACTGATGAATGAAATTTATAATAACCAGTTACACATAATAGTTGAGTTTCAAAATTATTTATTGAATTCTCGAATGCTAATTTATTTTATATTGAAGGATTGAAGTGAAGCAACATATAATTTGGAGCAGACTGGATAAAACTTCTATAAAACACAAAAAAACATTAGTTTAAAGTAGTGGTGAGAGGAAGTAACTTACACAGGTGTTGAAATATAATAGAAATAAATTAGATTTACATGGTATGTTTGTCGATATATATTGATAAAAATTACTTAAAACTGAAAATTATATCAGAATATTTATATTTTCAATAAAATATTTCACAAAATTATCAAAAAATAATTGATGATAGGCATTTAGGATATTTTATTTAGGAAATTATATTTATTTAGAAGTAAACGAAATTAATGAATTGCTAGTTAATAATTTAAAAGAAAGAACTCGTTTAATTGATAAATAGGCATCCATTTAGTCAAAGTTCATAAATTCTTCAAACTCGTTAATTTAAATAAATCATTTGTTTTGGGAGTTAATAAAAGATATTTCAAGACTGTGAGGAGTATTTGTAATATAAAATTATTTTGAAAATATGGAATGCAACTATATTCTCTTGATAAAACAAAAATATTTTGTTCAAATTATATTTATAAAAGGTGATTAATAGTGTATCTCTGTTAATTCTAAAAAGCAATTTTAGTTAATAGATCGCTTATTGTCGATCACATGTTGTTTTGAACATGGGGACAGTTTTTCTGATGGTCATGGAGTGACTCAAATATAAAATATGACTACGGTGACCACCTCATAGCAGATGATCTTAGTATAAATCAACTGTAAATTACCATTAAGCACCATCTCAAAGCAGATGATTTTTATATAATTCAAATATAAATTTTAACATGGTGACCACCTCAAATCAGATGATCTTGGTATAATTCAACTCTAAATTAAGTTTAGACAACCATCTCGAATAACAGATGATCCTGGAATTATTGAAATTATATTTTCAACTTGATAAACAACTCTGTTAGAAGATATTTTTGGTATAGTTCAATTATAGAGAACAAATTGACACCACCTCATTGCAGATGGTCTTTGTGTAATTTACCTTTTAAATCCCCAACATGAATATTTTATATCGAATGATCTCTTGGTATACTTTAAATGTAAACTACCATAAATAAATGACCCCATAATAGATTATATTAATGAATTTCTGATTTTTAAATGAAAATAACTTTTCCATTTTCTCTCATTGGATTTGAACTTGAGAAATGTCAGTTTTGTAGCTTGAAACAGTTGTACATCTATAACAAAAATGATATCTAATTCTACATAAAAATTATTTAACAGCAATGAGGTCATATCTGGTTTATTATATCCATCAATTTTCTTTATTAATTTGAGGATTCTTATTCTACAATTGGTTGGTAAAGGTTTTTAGCGACTACATAAATATATTTTTAGCGAAATAATGTAAAATTCACCAAGCTTTAAATAAGAGATATATTCCCTGTAAAAAATTTCGTGTTAACAAATAGTGGTTCAATTCTATTTCTAGAGAAGGTATTTTATTCTCAAGGATGGGATTATCAATCCAAGTCAGCCCCATAGCCCCATCCAGTGGACCAGTCTGTGGCCATCCCCTGAACCACATAGACCCAATGACCTAGCCTATGACCTAACCCGAGCCCCGCGATCCAGTAGCCCAGTCAGTAGCCAACCCTTCAGCCAGCCATTGAAACAACAACATGCCAAGTGCCAGCTCTACCTTATTTCGAGGTAAACCCTACATTGGTTGTTGAGACTCTGAATCATTAAAAGGAGATTTAGTACTGAACAAATATAATCATAAAAAAATAAATTTAAAATTACTCCCTGTGTGTAAAAAAATGTGAATTTATCATCATTACTAGCGACACAAATGAATAGAAGACCGAGCAAGAAAGAAAGCGAGAGAGTAGATGAAAGATATTTGGAGTTTGAAAAAGAAGAAATTCATAAATATATTCTGAAAAATGAAGCATTTCACCTTATCAAAAAGGAATAAAAGACTCCAATATTCAGAAGTATATTGGAGATCTAGAACAAAAAGGAATAACAAACCCCAATATCAAGGGTTTATTGGGGATCTAGAACAAAAAGGAATAACAAACCCCAATATTAAGAGTATATTGGAGATCTGGACCCCCAAAAAGGAATAAGAAACTCCAATATCAAGAGTATATTGGAGATCTAGAACAAAAAATAATACCAAACCCCAATACCAAGGGTATATTGGGGATCTAGAACAAAAAGGAATATATAAACTCCAATATCAAGATTATATTGGAGATCTAGAACAAAAAGGAATAACAAACTCCAATATAAAGGTTATATTGGAGATCTAGAACAAAAAGGAATAACAAACTCCAATATCAAGAGTATATTGGAGATCTAGTCCAAAAAAAGAAAAACAAACCACAATATCAAGGGTATATTGGGATTCTAGACCAAAAGGAAATAACAAACCCTAATATCAAGGTTATACTGGAGATCTGGACCAAAAAGGAATAACAAACACCATCATTAAGAGTATATTGGGGATCTAGAACAAAAGGAAATAACAAACTCCAATATCAAGATTATATTGGAGATCTAGAAGAATAAGGAATAACAAACCCAAATATCAAGGTTATATTGGAGATCTAGTCCGAAAAGGAATAACAAACCACAACATCAAGGATATATTGTGGATCTAGAATAAAAATAAATAACAAACCCCAATATCAAGAGTATATTGAATCTAGAACAAAAAAGAATAACAAAATCCAATATAAATAATATATTGGAGATATAGAACAAAACGGAATAACAAATTCCAATATCAAGAGTATATTGGAGATATAGAACAAAACGGAATAACAAATTCCAATATCAAGAGTATATTGGAGATCTGGACCAAAAAGGAATAAGAAACTCTAATTTAAAGAATATATTGGAGATCTAGAACAATAAGGAAAAACCAACCCCAATATCAAGGGTATATTGGAGATCTAGACCAAAAAGGAGTAACAAACTCCAATATCAAGAGTATATTAGAGATCTAGAACAAAAAGGAATAACAACCCCCAATATCAAGGGTATATTGGGGATCTAGAGCAAAAATAAATAACAAACTTCAATATCAAGATTATATTGGAGATCTAGAAGAATAAGGAATAACAAACCCCAATATCAAGGTTATATTGGAGATCTGAACAAAAAGGAGTAATGAACTCCAATATCAAGAGTATATTGGAGATCTAGAACAAAAATGAATAACAACCCCCAATATTAAGGGTATATTTGGGATCTAGAACAAAAAGAAATAACAACCCCCAATATCAAGGGTATATTGGGGATATAGAGCAAAAAGGAATAACAATCTCCAATATCAAGGTTATATTGGAGATCTAGACCAAAAAGGAATAACATGCCCCAATATCAAGAATGTATTGGGGGTCAAATGAAATTGAAATAATAATGATAATAAATTCACATTTTAAGAAGTGTTATTGATATAATTCTATCTGTATATAGGTAAACTAATATTTAGAAGGATTCAAATAATACATTAATAAATATATCCATTTTATTGAAAAAACCTTTTTAAAGAAATAGGTTTTAAATATGATAAATTGTTTGTGTGATATCTAATATAAATAAGTTGCTACCAAAATAAAATTTAAAAAATTACTTGTTTTATTATAATTTTATTTCACAGAATAGCCTCGATAGAAACGTTGAAAAATAGATAATATAGATACAGGGAGATAGATTGGTTAAAATATCTTCGTTACAAAAGGCGGATCATGTGAACTTCTTTTGAAGTCGAAACCGATGAGAACGACCAGGTGGCCCCCAGAAACACTTTGTGGGAAGCAAACATCTTGGGAATGGTTAAAGGTCGGAAACTCCACGAGCTGTTCATCAGCGATCTATCGCATAGTTGACACACCTCGGGGCAGATTGTTCAGGATGTCGTGGAATGTAGTGTCCGGAAAGGTTATTGAGGCGTAGGTCGGCTGAGGAGATTAAGCGGAGGTGACACAAATGAAGGGACTGTCCAATCTCGCCCTCAGCTTTGAAGAATATATTTGTAGGAAAAGCTGAATCCAGATTCCTTCCCGTGAACAGGCTGTGGATGTGTGTGAGGGTTGTTGTTGAAATTTGCAGGACGACGTTTTTTTCCTCGTGCACCACCCGGTAGTTAGTGATCTGTAGTGGACGCTTGCAGAGGCTCCAGGAGCGCAGCACGCGTTGAACATCCTATAACGCGAACATTTTAGGGAAAGGCCTGACACCAGACTTGAGACCGCGCAAGGAAGTTAGCAGGTCTGATGGCCGGACGAGACTTTTGTCATCTTGCAGACTTGTAGGAATAAACCTAACAAGGAGCAGAATCAGGTTGTTCAGATCAACGATGCTGTACATCTACGAAAGGCAATAGGGACATGGTCATCTTGGAGTAAACTTTTGGCTTTGATATGGCGGTGAAATCCTGGAGCCAGTCTCTGAAAATGTAGATCGTAGCAGCCATGGCCACATGGTTTTCTCGGCGATCTTCAGTCTGTTTTCTCTAATCTACCCAGCAACTACCACCAAAATGTTACGTAGAAATTGGGACAGACAACTTCAGAATTACACGGGCCACAAGAATCACGCACACAAAGGTTAAGGAAGTGTCACCAATATGTATATTATGGAGAATCTATTTGTGTAGTTGAGTCATATAATTAAAATCATAAATGATAATCTCCAATCTTTTTATATTCGATTTTCAACGTTTCAGCCACTTGCCCTCTTCGGGAAAACTCTACTTGCTATTTTGTGTCAAAAAGCGATCAAAAATTTATATATTTATATAAAAAAGCCTACCTAGATTTGTTAAAGAAATAAAAACATTTTTTTTCTTTAACATATCGAGGTATGCTTTTTTTATATAAATATATTTGCTATTGTTTCGAAAATAGAGGTATCCATAAATAAATATTTAATTAAAAAGGCATATATTTTGATCTAATATATGCCTTTTTAATTAATTATTTTCAATTGTGTTTACTTTGTATTTAAATTCTGAGTAGACCGATATTTTAAAGAGCGTGGAGCGTGTACTCCATACTCAACGAATAATAAAAATTAATTCAATATTAATGAACAAAATTTAAAATATCTGGAAAGAGGGGTAAAATATAAGAGTAGTTGGAAACACTGAAAAATATAAAAAGGTTGAAGATATTTATATATATTTAAATGAAATATACAGGTTGGACCATAAGCCCTGAAAACCTTTTTTAATTAAAAATTAAAAGGCAAACTAAAATCAATATTGAAATTATTTTAATCTAGTTTGCCTTTCAATTTTAAACAAAAAATGAAAGGGTTCAGGATTACTGGCCAATCTGGAATCAAATTTTGGAACCTCTAAAATTAGTTTAATTTATATAGGGATAAAATTAAATCAACAAAAAAGGTTTAACACTCAAATTTGTTCAGTACTTCATTAGGTATATTTATTCAGAGTCCCATCGTAAATGTTGGGATACCGCAAGATAAAGTAGAGCAAGCAGTTGGCATGCTGTTGATGAAAATCATGGCCAGCTTAGAGTCAGCACACGTCCCAGTCCACCGAATCAATAGGGCCCAGGGAAAGGTCACAAGCCAGGCCAAAGGATCTATGGGTTCAAGGGGGAGACCACAGACTAGTCCTCTGAGGCTATGGGGCTAACTTACAATTGTTGGGGCAGTGGAATTATAATTATAGACATAATTAATAGCATGAAAATTCAGGTCCTATCTGTCCAGGAAGGGAATCGCGAGAGAGGTGGTATATAACCCCACCCCTCTCCTGGTGGGCTCCCACCCACGCCCTCCAGAGTGGAGACCACACCCTCAAAAAAGGGAGTTTCTAAGTATCCTATTCTACTGACTCCCCCTGCTCTCCCTTCCTGGTCATGACATAGGAATCCAAAATTATCCATTGATAGCAGGTTAAGCTGAAATTGGCTTTTTGAACTTTGTCATATTTGCACCTCATTTTCAGTTATCATATTACTGCTGCTCAGTGCAACAGGTATTTTTTACTTTATTTCTCAATATAGAAAACGGAGGTCTAACTTGATCTACTCACCCTTAGCAAAGAGTAGCGTTCAAGGTCCACCAATCTTCTTCAAATAATAGGGATTGTTGAGAGAGAGAGAGAACGACTTCTATGGTCGCGTAGGCCAAAGTGCCCCAACACCAGCTTATATTTTGCCATGTTTTGATTTTTAGCTTGCACAATCAATATCTTACCAGTGTTAAGTGGCCATCAAAATTCAAAAGGGTTTTCTAATTTTACATTCCTGTGAAGGATGTTATGAATGTGAGGATAGTGTAATGATATTTCAGTGGTCTAAAACCTGCCGATGACTTCAGGAATTATTTTCCATTCATTCATATAATGAAGAAGAGAAAATAAATCTCTTAAAAGATCCATTACTAAAAATTGTAACTATTAAGTAGTAATAAAATTGTAAATACCCCATCAGGAAAGTAAAATATTTGGTAATTTAATAAATTCTCTCTCGACTATGATTTTTACTAATTTTATCATTATCATTAAAGCACAGAATTCTTTGGATACTTTATTCTGAGCAGAGAATACGTGACCAAACCACCTCTTATGAAAATCCTCCCAATATCGTCAATTTCAAGCTTATATTGATCAAGTTGTAATGATAAAAGATAAGTTCTATATTACCATAATTAGGCAAACATCCTCTTCTGGAGCTGTACTTTCACTTTGGAAGGGAAGGTCAGGGGAGCAGCCAACCTGAAAAAATAAGATTTCACTAAAGTGACATTTATAAATTATATTCACTAAGTACAAATCGAATAAAAATTCAAAGAATTGTGTAAAACTATATTTAATAACTGTACACATTACATAGTTAAGATCCCAATGTATCCAGAATATATCAAATCAAAGTTATGAGAATTATGAATATTGAAGATATTCGGCCAGTTAAAGTTTTATTGTGTCTCATCCTTTCAACAAAAATCTTTTGTCTTCGTCAGGAGAATTAAATAAAAATAAAGCATTCGGCATGGCGATAAAAGAAGGCGTTTAACGCCAAATACTTTATTTTTATTTCTTCTGACGAAAACAAAATATTTTTGTTGAGAAGTTGAGAAAATAAAACTATCTGACCGAAGTGTCCACTTTTTAAAGATAATTATGAAAGTATAATTTCCTAAAGTAGTTAATCAATTATATACACAAGTACGTATATCGCATAAAGATATATTGATGGATGGAAATTTTGCCGGAAGGAAATTTATCTATAGAAGCATAGGGTGCCCTTCTCCCATCAATATAAACGTCAAAACTAAAACCCATCTGATTTGGCCTAGCCACTTTGCCAGCTAAACATCTCTTTAGCGCATTGTGAAGATTCCACTGGACAATTTACAATTAAAATATTTTATTGGCATCTTGTTAAAACATGAAAAAGTGCAAAGTCTGAACTATTGAAAAAAAAATATATTTTTATATATGCATGATACAGTGAATATGGCGCCTCTGCCACAGCTGCAAAATTTGGTGGAGATTCCCCAGCCGGTCTCCAGCAACACCACGCATTTCTAGGGTAGGTGACAAACCACAATAACTTTGTAATAAGTTTTAAGCCTATTTCAATGAGATATTCGACTTTTATCTTTACATATCAATATATTACAATAAAAAGTTCATATAAATTCGATTAGAAAATGATCATTTGACCAGGCATTTGATAAAATGCATTTAACTGCATATCCTGGCTGCGACCAGATCCATTCGAATAGAGTAAACTATATCTTAGAACTCACAGTTCAAGATAACATTGTCACCCACGTTGTCCATCCCAAATGTCCCAGCTAGATATGGAGGAACATTACTCACATGTGGACTGGACGTGCTGAGTCTTATAGGAAACCACAGCCTCCTTGGTCTCGGAGTAGATTTAGATTATATCATATTCTTTTTTACTGGAGTTTCACCGCAGTAGGAACATGGGAGAATGATCCAGAATCCAGAATTTCACAGCACACTACATCAAATAGAATAACTAGGTTACCTTATTAGTTAAATTCTATTAATTATTTTCAATGAGTAAATTAGCAATTACTACACAGCTACTGATTTGCTCCTGTGCAAATGTTAATATTGCTATCACGACTACTAATTAGAATCTGCATAATGCAACATATTGAATAAGATATTATGGATTGATATTCTTATGGCAAACTTTCACTCAAAGAGAATCTGGGAAAATCAGGTCCTTCTGCTAATATGTTTATCCTAGATCATCAGCCGTTTTATGAACGGGTCAAGAAATAGACAGCCAGTTCAAAGCCTCATCACAGTTTTACTCTAAACTAAATAACAACATTCGAAGGAGAAGTGTTTTTGCCATATTCATAGTCTTTGAAATAGGTGACACTTCGGAAAAAAACTCTTTTTCGATGTTTAGTAAATATATTTTAGCAAGGCATTATAAATGTATATTTTATAGCATTGTGTGAAAAAAAGTTCAATTTTCTTGACAAAGACAAAATTTGTCGAATCATCAAAGAGATATTTTTCTCTCTATACCAAGTGTCTCTTATTTTAACGAATTAAAAAATTAATTATTGAGCATAAAGGAATCGCACATTTAAACAATAATAATTAAACCTGAAGGTGTCGATTTTATAAATCCAAATATTAACACACTTCACTAAAACCTTTCTTTTTATGAAAAGAAGATCCTCTAATGCAAAGAAAAATAGCCTCATATTAAAATAATTAATAAATTATACTGAAAACTTGCAGTTATTTGTTCTACCATCTCAAAATCAATTCGCATACTTTTCGCCTCTGACATTTTCTGCAATATTTCAATGTTTTTTTTAAAGCATATATAACTAGCTTCTGTTCGTCTGTCTGCCCAAATTTCTTGTGTTAAATTTATAACATTATCAAATATAGTATCTAGAATTCTGATATTTGGTAATTTTTTCGAACAAAAAGGCATCGAAAGCTGACAAAAATCAGATTTCTGGATGATCGGAAATGGCCTATTTTCTATATTTCCTTTCAAATTTGTGATTAATTTTAATAAAATTCTTAGCAACGTAGAAGTCTGTTATTTAATGGACTATTTCAATCAATCTTACATTGCCAGTGTACAAAATATCTGATATTTATGTGGCCATGGTGTGGCCAGGAATAGACAATAGAAGAGAATTAGCATATTTTCTTTCAAAAGAAAGTAGACCCAGCCGATTCTGTAGTATAATCATCGTTTGGCCATTCATAAAAATAATAAGTTAGAAAACCTTTCTCTCCGTTTGGCTTTATTAGCACCTTTATGCAATTCTTTATAATTATACTTTTAGAGTCTTCACGTTTAATTTAATTTAAATTTTATCAAGTATAGAAATTGAGGAAAAGAAAATCAAAATGACATGTCAATTTAGTCGTAAAACAATTAAAACCTTTAAAACACAAGGCCTATTTTTTATGAATAAAAATCAAAATTAATAACACTGGTCAACAAGATTTTTGCACAAGAGAACCTGATTATGTTTCTAGTGTAACTTTTCATGCTGAACTCAAAAATCTAATCAGAAATTTCCCATCACCTATGGTTTTTGCGTGACGGTCTTTTTTAGTATTGGGATAAATACACTAAAAATTGCAAACAATGTCACGTAACTGGTTTATCAAAAAATATTTTTCTTTGTCCACAAAAAATAGCATCTTATCTACATGTCCTGAATCCAAATATAGCATTCGTTTTTTTCTATTACACAATATTTCTGAGATACACCTACTTGAATTTGGAAATATTGTTAATATATAGGCATATATGAACGAAACATATTTATTATTGAAAAGCAGTGACAGTGGATTTTCTTCTATACTTTCCTTGTGGTAGATCCCTCTTGAGTGCCCAGCAGTCGTCGGCAAGCATAGCGGGACTCCATTTACCTTGGTACCGCTTCTCCATGCTTGATATAGCTTGATGAAACCTCTCACCATGCTCATCGCTAACTGCGCCAAGATTGTCTGGAAAGAAATCTAGATGTGAATGCAGGAAATGGATCTTGAGGGACATGTTACATCCCAGTGCCTTGTAGGAAAGCAACAGATCATTAACTATGTCTCGGTAATTTTCAACCTTGACACTTCCTAAGAAGTTTTTGCAAACGTTTCTAAAGGAATTCCATGCTGCTGCTTCAACTTCATTCAAACTATTTTGAAAATTTCCATCCTGCTGCAATTCTCGAATCTGAGGTCCAACGAAAATGCCTTCTTTAATCTTCGCTTCACTTATACTAAATTTTTTTATTTTAGGTAGGCAAATCCACTGGCATTTCGATCCATTGCCTTGACAAAGTTCTTCATTAATCCCAGTTTAATATGTAATGGTGGTAAGTAAATATTTTCTGAATCGATTAGGGGTAGATTTGCAATATTTTTATATCCTGGAGTAAAGATTTTACGGTTTGGCCAGATTTTTTTAATGTAATGCCTTTCCCTATCTCTGCTATCCCACTCACACAGAAAACAACAAAATTTTGTATATCCAAGCTGTAATCCACGCAAGAGAGCAACGACTTTCAAATCGCTGCATATTTTCCAACCGTATCTTTCATATTCTATCTTTTTCAAAAGCAGTTTCATGTTTTCGTAAGTCTCTTTCATGTTGGATGCATGTATTTATTCCAATACTAAAAAAAGATCGTCAGGCAAAAACCATGGGTGATGGGAAATTTCTGATTAGATTTTTGAGTTCAGCATGAAAAGTTACACTAGAAACACCATCAGGTTCTCTTGTGCAAAAAAAAAAGTTTTTTTTTTGTAGACCTGTGTAATTTATTCATAAAATTATTTTTACAATATTACAATTGTCATTTGGCGTTATTTTATTATGATACCATATTATATATATAGACCTTAAGGTGAATATTCCAGAATATAAATATTTCTAACACACACAAAAGCACTTGTCGCTCTATATATATGTATTTGGTGCAATTTGGAAAACTTGGAAACTAGCACAAACATTTATGTTTTATTAATCGGAATATATATATATACTCAAAATAATTTCTTAGTTGATATTTAAAAAAAAACTATTATAAGGAGTTGCATTTATTGAATATAAAGGAAAACAAAGGTTTGTGTGAGAAAATAATGCTTTCAGGTCTCTCTATAGTCCTCTATATAGAAAAAATCTTGATATATTGGATGTCTAATTAAATTACAACATTAATTGAACATTAAAACATTAATTAAACAAATTAAATAAAAAAAATTAAACTTGATAGCGAGTAGCATCATATAAAATAAAGTTCAATACTAATAATGTCTTCCTTTGTGGCTTTTATCTAAAATCTATTTTACATTGGTAGCTGAAAGTTAGAATTTCTCAAGTTTAGTAAATATTTTAATGTAATATATATATATACTCTTATATAATAGTTTTTAAATAATTTTATTTTTCTAAAAATTAGGTATTAAATAATAAATTTATTCTTTTCTGTTTCGTATAAACAAATGCATTAACATTTGCACTAAATAAATTAGTTTCTACTTTCTTACTCGCGATTATGATGCTATTATTTTTATTGGATGTTTGAGCATTAATATATATTTAATTAAACACGAAGGAAAAAGTAATTATTTTGAACTATAAAGATTATAAATTTCTGCATATTTATTTATTATTTCTTCTTGTTAAATTAATTTTTTTACGTTTTTAAAATATATTTTCATACGTAAATTGTTCATTTGTTTTTACCACTTTCTTTTATTTTCCATCGTTTGTTTGCTTATCTTTTTTTTTAGCAGGTTTTCCTTGAATTTTTTTTTAAATCGTTATATTCTCATATAATCTTTAATTTTATTTTTGCAATGGTTTATTTCCTTCCTTTGTTTATTAAATATCTGCATTATTTAAAAAATAACAAACACTCTATCCGCATAGATGTCTGGAATTTTATAAACATTCATTGTCATCTGATTGAGCCTGGGTGCAAATATTCAGGCTTTTAAGGTGTGGTCCAACAGTATGTTAACATATGAATACAAAATTTGTTTTCACCCAAATCCATTTTAAAGCATTTTAGCCTTTTATTAAATTCTCTCTTGAGAGAATTAAAAAATAAAAGATTAAAATTAAATAAGTGGTGAAAGATAAAAATATTGATTTATACACAAAAGAATTCTAAATTCGTTATTTAAATCAATCTTTATTTGCATATATAAAAATTTACTGAAAACAAATATAATAGCATATATATGCAAATACTAACAGTAATTTATATTAGTTTTAAAGGTTAAAGAAAGAAAATGGAATTTCAATAATTTTATATACACTATCTTTGATAAATATACATTTAATATTTTAAAACACTTTTATTTTAATTTGATATATAATTAATAACAAATATAAAGAGAGAGAAATGAATATATTATATGTGTGGAAGAAGGAATTTAATAGAAGTTATATAAATTTTTTTTAAATGTAATCAAACAAGGTAGCAAGTTAAGAAGTATAATGATAGTGTCAGAAATAGACAGATACAAAACACTCTCAGAAATATATCAATACTCTTTGATATAAATTATAATATTGTTTATTCATAAATATACAAATACAATATATATACCTTCATAAATAAACGAATAAAAACCATATAGAAATATATCAATAAAATACCTTCTCATTATAATAAGAAATGCAATTCATCTCTCTCTGAAAAGATATGTGAAATAACTTCAGAAATACATAAGCAGAATATATTTCCAGTATAATAGCAAATACAATGGACTTTCTGAAAATATATACAATATTTTCTGAAATATATTTGAATATAATATTTTCTGAGAAATCTCTCGAAAAAAAAAAATAATACCTTCAGGAAAATACTAATAAATGATTCCAGAATTAGATAAGTACAATATTTAAAATGAATATATGAACGAATTTTACTTAGATAAATAAACAAAATAATACTTTAATATATAGAAAACTACAACACTTTCATTAAGAGATATATACATTATTTAAGAAACGGCCAAATACATTTGAAAATAAACAATTGCAATACTTTCAGAAATAAACAGAAAATACTCCAATAAATAGAAATATACAATGCTTCAACAAAATAGATGAAAAATAATACTTAAACAGAAAAAATATATAACACTTCATAGAATTTCCAAAAATACAATACTTACCGATAAAGACAAATAAAAAACTTTGATATAGACAAATACAAGACCTTCATATATAAACAAATACATTACTTTATAAATTAACAAATACAAAACTTCAATAAAAAAAAACGAATACAATACTTTATAAATAAAAAATGCAATACTTTCATAAATAAATGCATACAATACTTTATAAATAAACAAATATAATACTTTCATAAATAAACAATTTCAATACTCTTAGATATAAAATCAAAATCACTACTTTCAGATGTAAACAAATACTATACTTTCAGATATAAACAAATACCATACTTTCATAAATAAAATAATTCAGTACCTTTAGATATATAAACGAATACATAACTTTCAGATATGAACAAATACCATAATTTCATATATATACAATTACAATCCTTCCATATATAGACAGATACAGAATACTTTCAGTAATATACAAATAAAATCTTTCAAATATACACAAATAGATTACTTTTTAATATATATTAACAAATACAATACCTTTTAGATATAAAATAATTATACACAACTTTAAGATACAGTCAAATACAATTCATTCAGATATATGCAAATAGAATATACTTTCATTAATAGACAAACACATTACTTTCAGATATAGGGGGAAAAGCAATGCTTTCAGATATAAACAAATACAATAATTTCAAATATAGACAAATACTCTTCACTTTCAGAAATATAAAATTATAATTCATCTTATATGAAATAGATATATACAATACTAAAAAAAAAGAAATACAATATTTTCGGAAATAGATTACAATAATTCAGAAATGACGCATATGTACATATGTAATTGATGATGAATAGAAAATGTTCGGAATACAGACTTAGCATAATTCGTGGGATATATTTACAGGAATTATATGTATGAAATATATTGATGTATAGTCTTTATAATGTTTATTTGTTTGTATTGTGTATATGATATTTACATTTCAATATTTTATCATATTTATATTCTCTTGTCGTGACCACAATATTGTGTCGTATTTTGTCTCTCTTGATATTCCAATTGTTGAATTTCAGAAACTTTTATAAAAAGCGAATAAATACATATATAACATATATTTGTATTCACATAATTACAAACTAATATCCCAAAGTTGCGGTATATCCATAATAAAACTGATAATTTGATATTTATTGGCTGACGTTAAAATTTTCTTTGTTAAATCAAACTCTCCATTTCTACATTGGATTCTTCTAAAAACATTTTCCGAATTCAATTGATCTGGTTTTGCTAAGAGGTTTTGAAAATATGGAAAGTTGTTGAAGAATATTATTTGAAGGCTTTCAATTGGATTTTTCAAATATTATTTTGTCTTCATTTATATATTAATTATATTGATTTAAATTTGTTCTAGGAATTAAAATTTCAGGTTCGCTTTGCAATTTGAATAATTTCACGGTTTATTCTTGATATCCGAATATATTGTAAATCTGATTTAATTCCTATCAGCAACCAACTAACCTGGCTTTGTGATTTTGGCCATCGAGAAATCTGCTGCTAAGTTAGTCGATAGCTGGTCTTCTGCATTGTTTGAAAATATCCATTGATTTGTTTCTTTAGAAGCTCTAATTGTTTATAGCTATGACCCAAATACCATTTTCTGCACTTAGTTCACTTCAATTATAGAAAGTTGTGAGAATTTATATTTCTAAAATATAAAAATGTCCACTGTTCGAAACGTACTTATAAAGAAATAATGATTCATTGTAATTGTGAAAATAGTGAAAAGTGAAATTGTACTGGGATCAGATGGATAATTCAAGAAAAGGGCATCTCCTGATTGTGTAACTATAAGTTGCTGATGGCTTGAGCTTATCTAACAGACAGCTCGGTGCATAGGATCTTTTATTTTGATAAACATTTTACAGTCGTAGAAGAAAGTTTCTATAGTTCTTTTAAAACACCAATTTACTGTATTCAATATGCTGGGTATATAACAATTCAGTCTAATACAATAGTGGAGCGGTCTGGAGATTGAAATGGCGAATTTGCTGAAAGGGTTTACCACTGATGAGCCATTCCCTTCCCTTTTCAATATTTATTCATTTAGTATAAAGGCTGAGAAGAAATATCTTTCAATTTTATATATTTAAAAAGAAATGAAGAGTGTTTAAAATATTTATAATTCTCAGCGATAGAGGGCGCTGAGTTTAGGATGATATTCAAGAACATAATGAAAAATGGAAAGCCGCCTCTCTAGTCAAAATATATGTAATGGTTATGCTTCTTTTTATCTACTTTATTTGGCTAAGTGGCATTTGTTTTCCTATTAATTTCCTCCCGGAAAATTTTCTCTCAAATATTTAAATTTCAGAATTTTTACCAAAGTGGTTACTTGATGTCGTTGTATATTTGGGTAGTTATGTGGTGCGATTCCACTTTATAAATAGGCTATTTAAAATTTTTACACACAATATTGGTTTCAATTATATATATAACATTATTATATATGTTTTATAAAGTTAACCTCTCCCGTCAAAATAGACGTCAGGCTAGACGTCATTTAGGCTGACGAAGACCCTTAGCCCGAAACCATGGTCTCTAGGTGGGCGCTTCTCAGTTTGCAAAAGCTGGTGTTGTGATTTTGTCACTGACCCGAAGCCGCCAGTTTGCGGCGACGGTCAATAGATGGCCTCTAGCTTTGACGTCTATTTTGACGAGAGAGAAAACATATTTTTAAAGATACATATATCCTTCTTTTAAAATTTCTATATTTATATATGGAAGCCCAAGTGTGTAAAATCTTTTGAGGAGTTGTAGCAAGAACTATGAGATATTGGTGGATATTTGGTTATTTCGTATGTCTTCAATACAGGTCACTGTAATATCTTTCAGAGTTATCGTCTGAATCCCGATATACATGCAGTTATATGTTTAATATTAATATGTTATCATATTATTGTAGCAGGTTATTTATTATTCTATGAAAATATTTTTTTAATTTCAATTTTTGCAATTTTATACACTGTAAAAATTTATCATCGCCTCTCTGCTATTTTATTAGTCTTAATTTGGTTTTACAATAAAAATATTGCTGTGTTATTCTGAAGTTTGTCTTTTCTAATTTCTATGTTACGTCTGGTGGAGATGCTGGGTAGATTAGGGAAATCAAACTAAAGATCGCCGAAAAGACTTTGAGGCTATGGCTGCTGTGATTAGCATTTTCAAAGACTGGCGCCAGGATTCCACCGCCGTGTCAAAGCCAAGAATTCGCTCCAAGATGACAATGTCCCTATAGAATATATGACGACAAAGTCGATCTTCACGCCGCAAGAAAAAGGACAGAAAGCTACTAGGAACAGACGTCAAAGACTCCGAGGGGGGGAATACTTGACAGAAACACGTCAGATCCATGTCAGTAGCAACAAGATTTTCAAGTTGTGAGTCACAGCTCCCATAGGGAAGGAGCTATGTAACAAAGTATTTATTATTTTATGGAAATTTTTTTTTATATTTGTATTTTGATAATCTGTAAAATTTTTACATTGCCACTCTGCTATTTTATCAGTTTTAATTTGGTTTTTCATTAAATAAATTGCCGTGTCATTCTAAAGTTTGTCTTTCCTAGTATTCTACGATACAATATGAAGCTCTTACTTCAAATAATCATTAAAACAATGCATTTAGTTTATCACCCAACTTAAAACCTAATGGTGGTGATAAATAATGAGTCATAACATCAGTTTTGGAAAATTCAGACAAAATCCCAACCTGTATACCATGGCTTTTCTAGGGCCCTAATAAGTACAGAGAAAGTTTCAATTTCATATCATAAAAAAGGGGTCATGAAAGTCTTTGAATCTTACAAAAAATGCTTGGACAGATGAATTTATAATGCCAATTTTCTGGAAGGAATACAATGTAAAATATAAATTTGTAAAATATAAAGTTCAATGTGAGATTTCCTTCTTTGGTTACATCCACTGTCCAGGCAGTGCTGGCAAATGGTCAAATACTAAAGATCATAATTCCATGGAAGAGATAGCAATAAAATGCTTTACATTAAAAACCCTTGATAAATAAATACCTTGGCCATAACACATTTATCTTTAGAATATTTTACATCACCTCAATATTAAATCGAAAACATTAATACTTTCAAATATTCATAACTAATTTGTCAAGACGATTATTCTATAGACATGAACTAGATATCTCATCTATTGATATTGACACACAAATTGTAAAATCTATTTAATGTCTCTTCTAACAAGAAGTTTTGGCCTGTGACAAACCGACACGACGACAGCTTTGTAAAATTCAAAATACCCCATCTGGAACCCATGGTTTGATGTTAAGTCCATCGTCAGTTCAGAGCGAACTAAGATTTTTTAATATTCATAAGGAAACTATGGAATCCTATGAATTTAACAAAAAGGCGGTCATCTGGTAAAATGTTTCTTAGGGTATTCTATGGACAAATTGAAAACCAATTAGAAATATATATATATATATATATATTGATTTGAAATGTAAAATATTGCTTTTCCTGTTATTAAATATTTAGAATGTTCAAATATATACAAAGTGTATTGTATTATAGTAAGATGGGGTGTCATCTATGTTTTCTATTATTTCTCCATTTGATGATTGGGATTTAAAATAACCAGTTACACATAATAGTTGAGTTTCAAAATCATTTATTGAAAACGAAATCTATTTTTTTTTTTTGAAGGATTGAAAAGAAGCAATATATAATTTGGAGCAGACTGGCTAAAACTTCTATAAAACACACAGAAAAAGATTAATTGAATGTAATGGTGAGAGGAATTAACTTACAGTTGCTGAAATATGAGAGCATAGAGTTGTTTTGTTGAAAATATAATAGAAATAAATATTTTAAAGTTAATTAATTATCTAAACTCTGTTACCCAAATATATCAGTTAGCTTTGATGTTAATAAAAGATTTTTCAAAACTGTGAACTTTTTTGTTTATTTAATATTATTTAAACAATATAATATAAAACTATTATCTTGAAAATACAAAAATATAATTGATTAAATTCTATTTATAAAAGGTTATTATTAGTAAATCTCTGTTGATACCATAAAGCAATTTTGTTGAAGAGATCCCTCATTGTGGATCACTTGTTGAATTGAACATAGAAACAGTTCTTCTGATGGTCTTGGAGTGACTCAAATATAAATATGACTAAGGTGACCACCTCATAGCAGATGATCTTAGTATAAATCAACTGTAAATTACCATTAAGCACCATCTCAAAGCAGATGAATTTCATATATTTCAAATATAAATCTTAACATGGCGACCACCTCAAATCAGATGATCTTGGTGAAATTCAACTCTAAATTAACTTTAGACAACCATCTCAAAGCAGATGATTTTGGTATAGTTCAACTATAGAGAACAAATTGAAACCACCTCATTACAGATGATCTTTGTTCAATTTACATATTTATTCGGCAACTTTAAAATTTTATATAAGATATGACCTTGACATTAAAACCATGAATAAATATACTCTTAGTAGTTGATATTAATGATGACTTGATTTTTTAAAATAAAAATAAAAATACATTTTCTCTCAATATATCAGGATAACAGTTGTACATCTGTGAAAATAATGATAAATAATTCTACGGAAAATTTATAGAACAGTAAGGAGCTAATATGTCGGTTATTCTTTTCATCGTTGACCTTCATTATCATGAGAAATCATATTTTCCAATTTGTTAGTGAAGGTTTTTGGCAACTGCATAAATTTACTTTTAGCGAAACAATGTAATAATTACAAAGCTTTAAACAAGAAATATATTTCTAGTATAGGCGTGTAGTCAACAAATAGTGGTTCAATTATATTCGTAGGTTTCAGAAATGTACTTTATGATAAAGGAAGGGATTATCAATCCAAGTCAGCCCCATAGCCCCATCCAGTGGACCAGTCTGTCGCCATCCCCTGAACCACATAGACCCAATGACCTAGCCTATGACCTAACCTGAGCCCCGCGATCCAGTAGCCCAGTCAGTAGCCAACCCTTCATCCAGCCATTGAAACAACAACATGCCAAGTGCCAGCTCTACCTTATCTCAGGGTATACCCTACATTGGTTGTTGAGACTCTGAATCATTAAAAGGAGATTTAGTACTGAACAAATATAACTATAAAAAATTAAATTTAAAATTACTCCCTGTCTGTATAAAAATGTGAATTTATCATCATTACTAGCGACACAAATGAATAGAAGACCGAACAAGAAAGAAAGCGAGAGAGTAGATGAAAATATTTGAAGTTTGAAAAAAAAAAAAGAAATTCAGAAATATATTCTGAAAAAATAACTATTTTAGCTTATCAAAAAGGAATAACAAACTCCAATATCAAGAGTATATTGGAGATCTGGACCAAAAATGAATAATACACTCCAATATCAAGAGTATATTGGAGTTCTGGACCAAAAATGAATAAGAAACTCCAATATCAAGAATATATTGGAGATCTAAAACAAAAAGGAATAACAAACCCCAATATCAAGGGTTTATTGGGTATCTAGAACAAAAAGGAATAACAAACTCCAATATCAAGAGTATATTGGAGATCTGGACCAAAAATGAATAATAAACTCCAATATCAAGAGTTTATTGGAGTTCTGGACCAAAAAGGAAAAAGAAACTCCAATATCAAGAGTATATTGGAGATCTAGAACAAAAATAATTAACAAACTCCAATATCAAGAGTATATTGGAGATCTAGTCCAAAAAGGAATAACAAACCACAATATCAAGGGTATGTTGGAGATCAAGACCAAAAAAGGAATAACAAACCACAATATCAAGGGTATATTGTGGATCGAAAACAAAAAGAAATAACAAACCTCAATATCAAGGGTATATTGGAGATCTAGACCAAAATGGAATAACAAACCACAATATCAAGTGTATATTGGGAATCTAGAACAAAAAAAAATAACAAACTCCAATATTAAGGGTATATTGGATATCTAGACAAAAAAGGAGTAACAAACTCCAATATGAAGAGTATATTGGAGATCTAGAACAAAAAGGAATAACAACCCCCAATATTAAGGGTATATTGGGGATCTAGAACAAAAGGAAATAAAAAAACTCCAATATCAAGAATATATTGGAGATCTAGAACAATAAGGAATAACAAACCCCAATATCAAGGTTATATTGGAGATCTGGACCAAAAAGGAGTAACGAACTCCAATATCAAGAGTATATTGGAGATCTAGAACAAAAAGGAATAACAACCCACAATATCAAGGGTATATTGGGGATCTAGAACAAAAAGGAATAACATACCCCAATATCGAGAGTGTATTGGGGGTCAAATGAAATTGAAATAATAATGATAATAAATTCACATTTTAAATAGTGTTATTGAATTAATTCTATCTCTATATAGTTAAACTAATATTTAGAAGGGTTCAAAGAAGACATTAATAAATATATCTATTTTATTGAAAAATCATTTTTAAAGAAATAGGTTTTAAATATGATAAATTGTTTGTGTGATATCTAATATAAAATAAGTTGCTACCAAAATAAAATTTAAAAAATTTATTGTTTTATTATAATTTTATTTCACAGAATAACATCGATAGAAAAATTATATAATAGATAATATATACAGGGAGATAGATTAGTTAAAATCTCTTCATTACAAGAGGCGGATTAAGTGATCTTCTTTTGAAGTCGAAACCGATGAGAACGGCCAGTTGATCCCCAGAAACACCTTGTGGGACGAAAGCATTTTGGAATGGTTAAAGGTTGCGGCAACTCCATAAGCTGTTTATCAGCGATCTATCGCATAGTTGGCACACCTCGAGGCAGATTGTTCAGGATGTCGTGGCATGTAGTGTCCCGAGAGGTTATTGAGGCGTAGGTCGGCAGAAGAGATTAAGCGGAGGCGACACAAATGAAGGGAATGTCCAATCACGCCCTCAGCTTTGAAGAATATATTTTTAGGATAAGCTGAATCCAGTTTCCTTTTCGCGAACAGGCTGTGGATGTGGGTGAGGGTCATTCTTAAATTCGCAGGACGACATTTTTTTACCTCGTGCACCACCAGGAAGTTGATGACCTGTAGTAGACGCTAGTAGAGGCTCCAGGAGCGCAACACGCGTTGAGCATCCTTTAACACGATCATTTCAAGGGAAGGCTCTTTAGACTTGAGACCGCGCAAGGAAGACAGCAGGTCTGGTGGCCGAACGGGAGTTTTTTCATCTTGCAGACTTGTAGAAATGAACTAACAAAGAGTATAATCAGGTTATTCAGATCAACGATTCTGTACACCTACGAAAGGCTATAGGGATATGGTAATCTTGGAGGAAACTCTTGGCTTTGAAACGGCGGTGAAATCCTGGAGCCAGTTTCTGAAA
The DNA here is from genome assembly GCA_030710605.1 of Cordylochernes scorpioides. Classification (NCBI taxonomy): domain Eukaryota; kingdom Metazoa; phylum Arthropoda; class Arachnida; order Pseudoscorpiones; family Chernetidae; genus Cordylochernes; species Cordylochernes scorpioides. Next base: position 68,065,132 of record CP092875.1, on the reverse strand, counting down.
ATGTCGATCATAGCAGCCATGGCCACAAAGTTTTCTCGGCGATCTTTAGTCTGTTTTCCCTAATATATACCCAGCATCTACCACCAAAATGTAACGTAGAAATTGGGACAGGCAACTTCAGAATCACACGGGTCACAAGATTCACGCACACAAAGGTTAAGGAATTGTCACCAATATGTATATTATGGATAATCTATTTGTGTAGTTGAGTCATATAAATAAAATCATAAATGAATATCTTCAATCTTTTTACATTTCATTTTTAACGTTTCAGCCACTTGCCCTCTTTAGGAAAACTCTATTTGTTATTTTGTGTCAAAAAGCGATCAAAATTTTATATATTTATATAAAAAAGCCTACCTAGATTTGTTAAAGAAAAAAAAACATTTTTTTATTTAACATATCGAGGTATGCTTTTTTTATATAAATATATTTGCTATAGTTTCAAAAATAGAGCTATCCATAAATTAATATTTAATTAAGATGGCATATATTTTGATCTAATATATGCCTTTTTAATTAATTATTTTCAATTGTGTTTACTTTGTATTTAAATTCTGAGTAGACCGATATTTTAAAGAGCGTGGAGCGTGTACTCCATACTCAATAAATAATAAAAAATAATTCAATATTAATGAATAAAATTCAAATATATCTGGACAGAGGGGTAAAATATAAAAATGGTTGGAAACACTGGAAAAATATAAAAAGTTGAAGATATTCATTTATTAGTAAATTAAATTTAATTGCCATCTATCGTTAGAATTTTACACAAATAAATTTACTGGCAATGCGCTTCTTTTAAATATCATCAAATATTATCTCTGCAGACCTTACTGCAATGATATGAGTTATTGAATGAGAGGGTTCACTACTGATGAGCCAAACCCTCTCAATCAATAACTCATATCATTGCAGTAAGGTCTGTAGAGATAATATTTGATGATATTTAAAAGAAGCGCATTGGCCGTAAATTTATAAAAAATTATTTATATTTAAATCAAATATACAGGTTGGACCATAAGACCCGAAACTTTTTATTTTTTATTAAAATTTAAAGGCAAACTAAAATTAAAACTAAAATTATTTTAATCTAGTTTGCCTTTCAATTTTTAACAAAAATAAAAGGGTTCAGGACTTATCGGCCAATCTGTATCAATTGAACCTCTAAAATTAGTTTAATTTATATAGGGATAGAATTAAATTAACAAAAAAGGTTTAACCCTCAAATTTGTTCAGTACTTCATTAGGTATATTTATTCAGAGTCCCATCGTAAATGTTGGGATACCACAAGATAAAATAGAGCAAGCAGTTGGCATGCTGTTGATGGAAATCATGGCCAGCTTAGAGTCAGCACACGTCCCAGTCCACCGAATCAATAGGGCCCAAGGAAAGGTCACAAGCCAGGCCAAAGGATCTATGGGTTCAAGGGGGAGGACACAGACTAGTCCTCTGAGGCTATGGGGCTCACTTTCTCTGTATGTCCTGTGTTATGTAATTATAGAAAGAATTAATAGCATTTGGTTCTCAAAAAGAGGCTTCAGGCGCTATCTGTCCAGGAAGGGAGTAGCGAGAGAGGTGGTATACAATCCCACCCCCCTCCTGGAGGGCTCCCACCCACGCCCCTCCAGAGTGGAGACCACACCCTCAAAAAGGAGAGTTTCTAAGCATCCTATCCTACTGACTCCCCCTGCTCTCCCTTCATGGTCATGACATAGGATTCCATCATTATCCATTGATAACAGTTTAAGCGCTAAAATGGGCTTTTTGAACTTTGTCATATTTGCACCACATTTTCAGTGATAATATTACTGCTGCTCAGTGCAACAGGTATTTTTGTACCTTTTTTCTCAATATAGAAAACGGAGGTCTAACTTGATCTACTCACATTTCGCAAAGAGTAGCGTTCAAGGTCCACCAATCTTCTTCAAATAATAGGGATTGTTGAGAACGATTTCTATGGTTGCGTAAGCCAAAGTGCCCCAACACCAGCTTATATTTTGCCATGTTTTGAAATTTGGTTTGCACAACCAATATCTTACCAGTGTTATGTGGCAATCAAATTTCAAAAGGGGTTTCTAATTTTACATTCCTGTGAGGGATCTTATGAATGTGAGGATAGTGTAATGATATTTCAGTGGTCTAAAACCTACCGATGACTTCAGGAATTATTTTCCATTCATTCATATAATGAAGGAAAAATAATCCCTTAAGAAGATCCATTACTAAAAATTATAACTATTAAGTATTTCTTGAAAAAAGAGATACTTCGGCCAGTATAAATCTTTTTATTACATCGACGTTTCGACAAAATACTGGCCGAAGTATCTCTTTTTTCAAGAAATATGAATGCCGGCCAGGCAGCCTCTATCTTCACGTTAACTATTAAGTAGTAGTAAAATTGTAAATAACTGCATCAAGAAAAGAAAACATTTGGTAATTTGATTAATTCTCGCTCAGCTATGATTTCTGTTCATTCTATCATTATCGTTAAAGCACAGAATTATTTGGATTCTTTATTCTGAGCAGAGAATACGTGACCAAAACCACCTCTAATGAAAATGCTCAGAATATCGTCAATATCAAGCTTATATTGATCAATTTGGAATGATAAAAGATAAGTTCTGTATTACCGCAGTTAGGAAAACTTCCTCTTCTGGAGCCGCTCCTTCACTTTCGAGGGGAAGGTCAGGAGCAGCCAACCTGAAAAAAAAAGAGTTCATTAAAATGGCATTTATAAATAGTATTCACTGAGTACAAATTTACGACTGCTGTGATAGAGATGCATGGGGACATCTCAGGCTCTTCATTGGGCACGACAACAACAACTGAGTACAAATCTAATAAAGGTTCGAAGAATTGTGTAAAACTATATTTAATAACTGTATACATTACATAGTTAAGATCCCAATGTGTCCAGAATATATTGAATCAAAGTTATGAGAATTATGAATATTGAAGATAGAGGTTGCCTGGCCGGCATTTCATATTTCTTTTAAAAAATAGACACTACGGCTAAGTTTTATTTTCTCAATGTTCCAACAAAATATTTTGTTGGAACATTGATAAAATAAAACTTCAACTGGCCGAAGTGTCTATTTTTTTAAAGATAATTATGAACGTCTAATTTTCCAAAGTAGATAATCAACTATATATACATACAACCCATATAGAAATATAGATGGATGGAAATTTTGCCGGGAGGATAGTGTTCTATAGAAGCATAGGACGCCTCTCCCGTCAAAATAAACGTCTAAACTAGACCCCATCTGATTTGTCCTAGCCATTTTGCCATATAAACATCTCATTGGCGCATTGTGAAGATTCCATTAGACAATTTTCAATTAAAATAATGTTATTGATATCTTATCAAAACATGCAAAAGTGCACTGTCTGTACTATTTAAAAATATATTTATATATATACATGATACTATGTACAATGTATATGGCGCTTCTGCAAACGCTGCAGAGTTTGGTGGAGAATCACCAGCAGATCTCCAGTGACAGCACGTATTTCGCTATCTACGAAGTAAAGCTAGATTGCGTGCTTCGCCACTGAAGAGATGGTGATGGCGTGGTCCTCGAGATCAACTGGAGAGATCTAGGACTGCAGGTTTGGCGGCCTGCCGACGATTCCATTAGATCCCTTGTGGATCCCAATATGGATTTGAGAAACTTTATGTATAATATGATGCACTAGCGCGCCATCTGTTATCAAAATTCAAAACTATTTTAAAGGCGTAAGATTATTTTCGATATTAAACCATTTCTACTGCCCTTACTGCAATGGAAAAATTAATGAGAGGGCCTGGCTCATCAGTGGTGAACCCTCTCAGCGGTTTCGCCAGTTTAATCTACCATACCGCTGTTATATTGCATATTTGGAACTTCTTTTTATAGTGATACTGTTGATAGACTCTTTGAATGGGTATTTTAGAATAACTATGGACCGATATAAGAAACAATTTGATATTTGCGGAAGAGCGATTGCTCGAAGCATATTAATTATTTATAAATGTATGTAATTCTACTGTCCTCAAAGCTTATGTCCATAGTTCTTCTAAAATACCCATTCAAAGAGTCTATCAACAGTATCACTATAAAAGGAAGTTCCAAAAATGCAATATAACAGCGGTATGGTAGATTAAACTGGCGGAACCGCTGAGAGGGTTCACCACTGATAAGCCAGGCCCTCTCATTAATTTTTCCATTGCAGTAAGGGCAGTAGAAATTGTTTAATATCGAAAAGAATCTTACGCCTTTAAAATAGTTTTGAATTTTGAAACTTTATGTATATTATTAGGGAATAACTATGTAATTTTATAGTAAATATTTGGATGACCATTTCTTTGATTAATCCAGGTTCTTGTTATAACCTGTGTTTGTATTTCTGTTTTGGGGGAATGATAAAATATAAGGTTGTCCCGAAAGTTCGTGTTTTTCTTAAAATGTTTTTATTATTACTTAGCGAATAATATTATTACAGCGAATACATAATACATCGACTTTCTATTCCCATAACTATATTGTAAGATTATAAACTCAAAAGGAGAGCTTCTTCTTTATAACATGTTTATTTCGCTAGCTACAATAATTACAGATAGTTACAAATTTGTATATATATCTTGGCTCTCAATGTACGTCTATATAATTTCACGCATCTCACATCACACCTTGTCTTTACGCCCGGTGAAGAATAATGTCGTTCGAAAGCTAGCAAAATAAACATGTTTTATAGAAGAAGCTCCTTTTGAGTTTATAATCTTACAATATAATACATAATACTATTACTTTATACATAATATAAAATATAAAAATAACTCCGCCTTTGCAGGTCCCAAACCCGGATAAAAAAGGAGGGGGAGCAGTAACAAACTCACTGAAAAACCTGGGCACAGTTGGCCGGACTGATAGTACCCTGTAAGGGCTCCTGATCCAGAGATACAGGGTGGGTCTGTACTCCATGTTAGGAGCGGTTGTACATGGCGTGTGTATCTCACGTCAGAGGGGGCCATTTCATATTGGAGCTAAGTCGGCCTGCCATTGAGTAGTGCTCCCAGTCTTAATGACAAATGCAGACGCATTCTACTTCACCAACACCATCAAAAGTCTCAACCTCTACAAGCTTGATTCCCTAATATGATTGAGTGGAGATAAGAAAGAAGAAGACATAATATAAAGAAATTATACATAACAGCGAATAATATTGGTATTTCAATTTTTTGGCGGTGGAATCCTGGAGCCACTATCTGAAAATGTAGATCACAGACCCATGGCCTCTAGGTCTTCTCGGCGATCTTCAGTTTGTCTTCCCTAACTTACCCAGTATCTCCACCAAAATGCCACGTGGAAAATTAGAAAAGACAAACTACAGTAGCACAAAGTAATTTATTCAAGTCAAGAACAAACTAAGAAGGATAAATAAAAGATAAGCAATTAGGTAGTTTACAGAGTATGAAAAATATATAAACATAAAAATGATACTCTGTTAATAAAATAATAAATACTTCGTTACAATATATAATAAATGGAGACATTAAGACGCGAATTGATTTTTCATAAATGAATCAAACTTCTACTGTCCTTACTGCGATGATAAAATATTGGGAGGGCTTGGCTCATCAGTGGTCAACCCTCCCAGCGGTTTCGCCAATTTAATTTACCAGACCGCCTCTTTAGAGCTCTAATACTGCATTGGATGATTTTGATTAAATATTCTACACTGAAGAGTGGAATCTTAGTAATGGTATATAAGAAAACTATGAACATAAGCTTTATGAACAGTAGAATTATATTCAAATATACGTAATTAAATAGATTGCTTTGTATTAATATACATCATAAGAAACATATTGCCAAAATATTTATTGCAAATGAGGAGGGGGGGGGGGTTAATAAAATATTTTAATTTGGAACTTTTCGCGGAAAAGTATTTGTCCTTTACTCTGATATTTGAGACAGCTAATATGATACTAGCAGATATTCTCAATCATTTGCTCTTCAATAATTTTTAAAACGTCTTTTGGGAGAAATATGAAGTCCTGAATTTTCTTCTGATTCCCTTCTCATTTATCAACACTTACTTGACTATTTCCTTTACTGGGTATAATTCAACAGCGACTTTAATTCAACCTAAAATTATGATCCGTTTTGGTGTTGAATTGAAGAAGTTTGGCTGAAGTAGTTCTCCAGTAAGAAGACATCTCTCCTTCTCTCTAAAGGGAAACTTTGGCACTTCCACTAGGTGTTGTCTTTTATAGAGAGGTAGTTCAACTCTATATACACCATGCTGACCTATAATTACATAGCTATGAACCATGAACCTTGTGGGATATGTAAGAAAACAATCTCTATAAGACTAAACGTGCAAGCCTAAAGCTAAAGTCGCCTAATTCATCACTTCATCACTGATTAAAATAAGTATAATCTCATGCTAAAATTTGATATGCAAAAGATTGGATGAGCCGACAATGCAATTTGCTGAATATATTCTTCTTTCATTCAGAAAAATTGATACGTCATTGGAAGTTAAAGATCAGATTTGTTAATGGCGGCCTAAGGAAACCTTGCGCATTGGCAATATATACCTTTAATTTACTATGGAAGGCAGATTAGTTGTGTTTAGGGAACCTATAGACATAAGCTTATAGGTCCGTAGAGGTGCAAGCATATAATAAACGTATTTACGCAAGTTAGGCCTCAAATACCCATTTCTTGGTTTCTCAAGAAGCCACTGGGAACAAAAATCTTTGGTCCAAAACACTTTGGACGCTGACGAGCGCCAACAGCGCGAAACGCGTTCGTGGATGGCTTTTCTTGATTTATCAAGAAATTGGGTTGGTCAAATATCAGGGAATAGGCTAAATCGATGTTTAGTTGATTTCTGTTTCACCGAAACAGTGATAAGCACTGAAAAGCACATGTGCTCCTGGTCAGGATATGCTTTTTTATTTTTAATACCTTTAATCTTTCAAACATTAATTGACGAACTTTTAGATGTACGTAACCAGATGGTTCTGAAAAAGAATATCAAGATCGATCAGAAACAAATTAAGATTCTTCCAAACATATATGTTAAAAATGAAAGATACCCAAACACTTGGCGGTGCTTAGAGCATCGCACTCCTTCTGGAGCGTGGACTGGGACGTACGTATGACCTCCTTGGAGCGTTGGGAGTTCGCTATGTCTAACGACTGGAGCCGTCGTTCGGGTGGTGGTGTCTTGTCTTTTTGGGGGGTGCCATTGCCCCGTTAGTCAGCCACATTTCAGAGTTCCCTGTTCACGGTTACCATAGCGGCTCGGGGCTTACGACACTGTACTTCACCCTACAGGGCATTCTCTTACTTGTGCTGCTCCTCCCGCCCGCCACGTAGAGGAGGACTTCTGGGCAGGCGTCATCCAGGTGAAGCCTCTTTAGAGCGGGTGTGTAGCACGAGAGAGCGCCAACCCCGTCCGGCCCTGGTACCATAAGGAACAAAACTTGGCTGTTGGGTTCTGCGCTACCTGGAATATAAGAGCTCCATCTATCCTTCATTTCTGTAGTGAATCTGTATAAGAGTGGTGGTCTTAATAAAGCTGTATATATGAGATATCCGAACACATGGAATGAATTTCCAAGAAAATATCGACAACTGAAGAACAAAACCTTTCTAGAGAAATAATTGAAGTTCTAAAACAATATAACACTTTAAAATTATAAACATATTTTAACGATAATTTTCTATTAAAATAAATTTAATTCTAATTATTTATATGCAGCCCTTATCCAGCGATGTAATTAATAGTTTGATATTTTAAATATAAGACTTATTCTTTCTCTATATAAGAGAATTAGAAGTTATTTTATTTGTTAAAAGAGAAAATCAAGCTAAATAGTTTTCTATTCCAAGATTGCGCACTAAAATATTATATTTGACCCGTTGTCTGCTGGTTGTAGTGAGATGGTGTAATTCTGGTAAGACTAGGGTCACCTTTCTCAATATCATCTTCTCATAAGATAAGTCAAATATGATGTTTTAGTGAGGCAGGTCGGAATAGAAAACTATTTAACTTGATTTTTATCTTTTACAATAAAATAACTTCTTAGCAAAATATACTATAACAAAAAAATCGACGCAAAAAGAAGCAGTTGTCCGATTTTTATGAAAATACGTATACAAAGAGGCTTCGACCAAACATGCAAATGATTGAAATTTGGAGGCCGATTTATGCAAAGTAAGAGCTCCAGCGCATCTGAACTGCGCATCCAGCACGAGCATTCTAGACTCAATATTGGGCGCGGCACGAGCTGATTTCAGAATTTCCGTTTAATATTTTAGCAGTACACCTATTTCTACTGTATCAATGCCTCGCCGAAAGATTCGTGCTCATTACGAACATATGTCAGAGTTTGAAACTGGTCGTGCCATTGGATTGAAAGAGGCTGGTTGGTCTAATCGACTAATCGCGCGACATCTGTGTCGAAGTGATGCGGCTATTAGACGATGTTGGCAAAAGTGGGTCAACCACGGAAGTATGCAACGTCAGGACAGCAGCGGTGGACCAAGGGCAACAACAGAACGGGAGGACAGAGCAATTGTCAGAATGGCTGTCGCAGCACCAGAATCCACGTTATCTACCATCCAACGTGTGTCCGGCACACAAGTGTCCAAAAAGACCATCAACAGGCGACTGAGAGAGCGGAATCTAAGAAATCGCCGACCGTTACGATGCCTACCCCTCACACCCGTGCACCGACAAGTCCGACTACAGTGGCGTCGGGAGCGATCAACTTGGTACTGCGCTGACTGGGGACGTATAGTCTTTAGTGACGAGTCCCGTTTCTTACTGTGTCCTGACGACCGTCGCAAACGTGTCTGGAGATGTCCTGGGCAGCGTGTGGATCCTGGCCTTACTGTCGAACACCACACAGGTCCACAACAGGGCGTTATGGTCTGGGGTGCCATTTCATTTGATAGCAGGACCCCATTGATAGTCATTCCTGGCACCCTGACAGCACAACGGTACGTACGAGTAGATGACATTCCTGTTTTGTTGCCGTTCTTCTCACATCACCCCGAGCTTACTTTTCAACAAGATAATGCTCGGCCATACACGACACGTGTTACTATGGATTGTCTTCAATCTTGCCGAACTCTTCCTTGGCCAGCAAGGTCGCCTGAACTCTCGCCCATAGAACACACCTGGGACGTGATGGGAAGACGATTGCAACCATCCCGGAATGTTGACTATTTAGCCCGACAGTTGGAGACAATTTGGCAAGAAATCCCGCAGCACACCATCCAAAATCTTTATCAGTCCATGACACGCCGGGTGGCAGCCTGCATCCAGGCCAGTGGGGGTCCAACGACATATTGACATTCTCAATTTGTGACGATCAAACTCTGAAATAAAACAATTAATTGTTCTGAAATTTTAATCGTTTTTTCCCCAATACATGCTCTTTACATACACCAATTTCTGTCCTAATCTGACAATTCCTTCTTGGTGCGTCGATTTTTTTTTGTTATACAGTGTACGTAGTACGATGCGATTTACATTAAAAGTGACCTGTCTATAGCACCCCCTCTCTAAAGCACACTATTTTGGTGAGTCTCAAGAGGGAGCGCTATAGACAGGTTTAACTATATATTAATAAAAGACAATTCGCTAAGGTAAGAGTTTATTTTATATAAATTATAAAAATCTCTTCCCTCAGCGAATTGTCTTTTATTTAGAATTTTATCGAAGGGATTATATTAATGACAAATATATATAATCATATGATATTTTTAGTTTTAAATTAAACACATAACTGGCTTCTTTTGAAAATTGAACAATTTCCACTGCCCTTACTGCAATGAAAAAATTAAAGGGAGGGCCTGGCTCATCAGTGGTGAACCCTCCCATATCATACACGTCTATAATAGTTTCGAATATTCATGAAGATGGTGCGCTATGCATCATAATATAACTATAACATATATGTCAATAGAATTATTTTATAAAAATGAACAAGATATCTCACACACCTATTGAAATTGACACAAAAACTGTGAAACTACTGAGTGTCCCTGCAAACTAGAATATTCGGTTAGTGACAAACCCACACAACAACAGCTTTGTTAAATTCGAATGCCCCATTTGGAGCCCAAGGTTTAATGTTAAGACCATTGTCAGTTCAGATAGGACTCAGATTTTTTTATATTTATAAAGCAACTATGAAATCCTAAGAATTTAACAAAAAGGCGGTCATCTGGTAGAAAGTTTCTAAGAGTACTCTAAACCGATTTGCAAAAAATATATTTATATTGATCTAGAATGTGTGTGTGTAAAAGGCTACTTTTCCTGTTATCAAAATTTTAAAATGTTCAAATATATACAAAGTGTATTGTGAGTATTATAGTAAGATGGGTGTCATCTATGTTTTCCTTTATTTCTCCAACTGATGAATGGATATTATAATAACCAGTGACACAGCATTGGTGAGTTTGAAAATTATTTATTGAATGCAAAATCGAATTTTTTATTTTGAAGGATTGAAGGGAAGAGATATATAATTTGTAGGAGGCTGGCTAAAACTTCTATAAAACACACAAAAAAGATTAGTTGAAAGTATTGGTGAGAGGAAGTAACTGTAGTTGAAATATGACAGTTTAGAGTTACTATGGTAAAAATATATTAGAAATAAATATTAGATCAACATGGTATGTTTGTAGATATACTTTAATGAATATTTCTTGAAATTAAAAAGACATCATTATGATATTCAGAAAGGAATAATATTCCACCAAATTATTTTTTACAATATTAATGATAGGCCTTTAAGAAATCTAAATCAGGAAATTATATTAAGCACATTTAGAAGTAAACGTAATTAAATTATTGTTAATTAATTATTTCAAAGTATGAGCTCGTTTCAGTGGTGAATATGCATCCACATTTAAGCAAAGTTCATAAATTCTTTAAACTTATTAATTTAAATGAATTAATTAGTTTGGAAGTTAATAAAATATATTTCAAGACTTTGAGATCTTTTGTAATTTAACATTATAAAAACAATATGGTATACAACTATAGTCTCTTGATAATACATATGGTATTTTCATTAATTTATAGAAGTTGATTAATAATAAACATATCAGTTGATGCTATGAAGCAGTGAAGAGATCACTCATTGTGGATCACATGTTGAATTGAACATAGGAACAGTTCTTCTGATGGTCTTGGAATGACTCAAATATAAAATATGACTACGGTGACCACCTCATAGCAGATGATCTTGGTACAAATCAACTGTAAATTACCATTAAGCACCATCTCAAAGCAGATGATTTTTATATAATTCAATTATAAATTTCAACATGGCGACCACATCAAATCAGATGATCTTGGTATAATTCAACTCTAAATTAACTTTAGACAACCATCTCAAAGCAGATGATTTTGATATTATGGAAATTATAATTCCAACTTGATAAACAACTCTGATAGAAGAGGATTTTGGTATAGTTCAACTATAGAGAACAAATTGAACCATCTCATTACAGATGGTATTTGTTCAATTTACATATTTATTCGTCACCTTTAAAATTTTATATAAGATATGACCTTGACATTAATACCAAGAATAAATATCCTCTTAGTATGTGATATTAATGATGATTTGATTTTAAAATGAAAAAAATATCTTCCATTTTCTCTCATTTTATCAGGATAACAATTGTACATCTGTTGAAAAAATTATATATAATTCTAGGTAAAAATTCTCTAACAGTAATGAGCTAATATGTCGGGTATTTCCAATTTGTTATTTAAGGTTTTTGGCAACTACATAAATATATTTTTATCGAAACAATGAAATAATTACAAGGTTTTGAACAAGAAATATATTTCTAGTATAGACGCGTAGTCAACAAATAGTGGTTCAATTATATGTGTAGGTTTCAGAAATGTACTTTAAGACAAAGGAAGGGATTATCAATCCAAGTCAGCCCCATAGCCCCATCCAGTGGACCAGTCTGTGGCCATCCCTTGAACCACATAGACCCAATTACCTAGCCTATGACCTAACCCGAGCCCCGCGATCCAGTAGCCCAGTCAGTGGCCAACCCTTCAGCCAGCTATTGAAACAACAAAATGCCAAGTGCCAGCTCTACCTTATCTCAGGGTATACCCTACATTGGTTGTTGAGACTCTGAATCATTAAAATGAGATTTAGTACTGAACAAATATAACTATAAAAATTAAATTTAAAATTACTCCCTGTGTGTATAAAAATGTGAATTTATCATCATTACTAGCGACACAAATGGATAGAAGACCGAGCAAAAGAGAAACCGAGAGAGTAGAGGAAAGATATTTGGAGTTTGAAAAAGAAGAAATTCAGAAATATTTTCTGAAAAATTAAGCATTTCAGCTTAAAAAAAAGGAATAACAAACTCCAATATCAGAAGTATATTGGGGATCTAGAACAAAAAGGAATAAAAAACTCCAATATCAAGAGTATATGGAAGATCTAGAACAAAAAGGAATAACAAAATCCAATATCAAGATTATATTGGAGATATAGAACAAAACGGAATAAGAAATTCCAATATCAAGAGTATATTGGAAACCTGGACCAAAAAGGAATAATAAACTCCAATATCAAGAATATATTGGAGATCTAGAACAAAAAGGAATAACGAACCCCAATATCAAGGGTTTATTGGGGATCTAGAACAAAAGGAATAACAAACCCCAATATTAAGAGTATATTGGAGATCTGGACCCCAAAAAGGAATAAGAAACTCCAATATCAAGAGTATATTGTAGATATAGAACAAAACGGAATAACCAATTCCAATATCAAGAGTATATTGGAAATCTGGACCAAAAAGGAATAATAAACTCTAATATCAAGAATATATTGGAGATCTAGAACAAAAAGGAATAACAAACCCCAATATCAAGGGTTTATTGGGGATCTAGAACAAAAGGAATAACAAATCCCAATATTAAGAGTATATTGGAGATCTGGACCCCAAAAAGGAATAAGAAATTTCCAATATCAAGAGTATATTGGAGATCTAGTCCAAAAAGGAAAAACAAACCACAATATCAAGGGTATATTGGAGATCTAGACCAAAAAGGAGTAACGAACTCCAATATCAAGAGTATATTGGAGATCTAGAACAAAAATGAATAAAAACCCCAATATCAAGAGTATATTGGGGATATAGAGCAAAAAGGAATAACAATCTCCAATATCAAGGGTATATTGGGGATCTAGAACAAAAAGGAATAACAAACCCCTATATCAAGAGTATATTGAAGATCCGGACAAAAAGGAATAACAAACTCCAATATCAAGAATATATTGGTGATCTAGTCCAAAAAAAGAATAACAAACCACAATATCAAGGGTAAATTGTGGATCAATAGCAAAAAGGAATAACAAACTCCAATATCAAGGTTATATTGGAGATCTAGAACAAAAAGGAATAACAACCCCCAATATCAAGGGTATATTGGAGATCTAGAACAAAAAGGAATAACAACCCCTAAATTAAGGGTATATTGAGGATCTAGAACAAAAAAAATAACAAACTCCAATATCAAGATTATATTGGAGATATAGAACAATAAGGAAAAACAAACCCCAATATCAAGGGTATATTGGAGATCTAGACCAAAAAGGAGTAACAAACTCCAATATCTAGAGTATATTGGAGATCTAGAACAAAAAGGAATAACAACCCTCAATATCAAGAGTATATTGGAGATCTAGTCCAAAAAGCAATAACAAACCACAATATCAAGGGTATATTGGGGATCTAGAACAAAAGAAATAACAAACTCCAATATCAAGATTATATTGGAGATGTAGAACAATAAGGAAAAACAAACCCCAATATCAAGGGTATATTGGGGATCTAGAACAAAAAGAAATAACAAACTCCAATATTAAGATTAAATTGAAGATCTAGAACAATAAGGAATAACAAACCCCAATATCAAAGTTATATTGGAGATCTGGACCAAAAAGGAGTAACGAACTCCAATATCAAGTGTATATTGGGGATCTAGAACAAAAGGAATAACATACCCCAATATCAAGAATGTATTGGGGGTCAAATGGAATTGAAATAATAATGATAATAAATTCACATTTTAATAAGTGTTATTGAATTAATTCTATCTCTATATAGTTAAACTAATATTTAGAAGGATTCAAAGAAGACTTTAATAAATATATCCATTTTATTGAAAAAACATTTTTAAAAAAATAGTTTTTAAATATGATAAATTGTTTGTGTGATATCTAATATAAAATAAGTTGCTACCAAAATAAAATTGAAAAAAATAATTGTTTTATTATAATTTTATTTCACAGAATAGCCTCGATAGAAAAGTTAAATAATATATAATATAGATACAGGGAGATGGATTGGTTAAAATCTCTTCATAACAAGAGGCGGATCTTGTGAACTTCTTTTGAAGTCGAAACCGATAAGAACGACCAGTTGGCCTCCAGAAACACTTTGTGAGAAGTAAACATCTTGGGATGGTTGAAGGTAGCGGCAACTCCATATACTGTTCATAAGCGATCTATCGCATAGTTGGCAGACCTCGAGGTAGATTGTTCAGTATGTCGTGGCATGTAGTGTCCGGAAAAGTTATTGAGGCGTAGGTCGGCTGAGGAGATTAAGCGGAGGCCACACAAATGAAGGGAATGTCCAATCACGCCCTCAGCTTTGAAGAATATATTTGTAGGAAAAGCTGAATCCAGATTCCTTCCCGCGAACAGGCTGTGGATGTGTGTGAGGGTCATTGTTGAATTCGCAGGACGACATTTTTTACCTCGTGCACCACCCGGAAGTTGATGACCTGTAGTAGAAGCTAGTAGAGGTTCCAGGAGCGCAGCAAGCGTTGAGCATCCTTCAACACGAACATTTCAAGGGAAGGCTCTTTAGACTTGAGACCGCGTAAGGAAGACAGCAGGTCTGGTGGCCGGACGGGAGTTTTGTCATCTTGCAGACTTGTAGAAATAAAACTAACAAAGAGCAGAATCAGATTATTCAGATCAACGATGTTGTACACCTACGAAAGGCTATAGGGACATGGTCATCTTGGAGGAAACTCTTGGCTTTGAAACGGCGATGAAACCCTTGAGCCAGTCTCTAAAAATGTCGATCATAGCAGCCATGGCCACAAAGTTTTCTCGGCGATCTTCAGTCTGTTTTCCCTAATATACCCAGCATCTACCACCAAAATGTAACGTAGATATTGGGACAGACAACTTCAGAATCACACGGGTCACAATATTCACAAACAGAAAGGTTAAGGAAGTGTAACCAATATGTATATTATGGAGAATCTATTTTGTAGTTGAGTCATATAATTAAAATCATAAATGAATATCTCCAATCTTTTTATATTTAATTTTCAACGTTTCAGCCACTTGCCCTCTTCAGGAAAACTCTACTCGTATATGCTATTTCGTGTCAAAAAACGATCAGAATTTTATATATTTATATAAAAAAGCCTACCTTGATTTGTTAAAGAAAAAAAAACATTTTTTTCTTTAACATATCGAGGTATGTTCTTTTTATATAAATATATTTGCTATTGTTTCGAAAATAAAGCTATCCCTTAATAAATATTTAATTAAAAAGGCATATATTTTGATCTAATATATGCCCTTTTAATTAATTATTTTCAATTGTGTTTACTTTGTATTTAAATTCTGAGTAGACTAATATTTTAAAGAGCGTGGAGCGTGTACTCCATACTCAATAAATAATAAAAAATAATTCAATATTAATGAATAAAATTTAAATATATCTGGACAGAGGGGTAAAATATAAAAGTGGTTGGAAACGCTGAAAAAATATAAAAAGTTGAAGATATTCATTTATTAGTAAATTAAATTTAAATGCCATCTATCGTTAGAATTTTACACAAATAAATTTACTGGCAATGCGCTTCTTTTAAATATCATCAAATATAATCTCTACAGACCTTACTGCAATGATATGAGTTATTGAATGAGAGGGTTCACTACTGATGAGCCAAGCCCTCTCATTCAATAGCTCATATCATTGCAGTAAGGTCTGTAGAGATAATATTTGATGATATTTAAAAGAAGCGCATTGGGAGTAAATTTATAAATATTTATTTATATTTAAATCAAATATACAGGTTGGACCATAAGACCCGAAACTTTTTATTTTTTATTAAAATTTAAAGGCAAACTAAAATTAAAACTAAAATTATTTTAATCTAGTTTGCCTTTCAATTTTTAACAAAAATAAAAGGGTTCAGGACTTATTGGCCAATCTGTATCAATTGAACCTCTAAAATTAGTTTAATTTATATAGGGATAGAATTAATTCAACAAAAAAGGTTTAACCCTCAAATTTGTTCAGTACTTCATTAGATATATTTATTCAGAGTCCCATCGTAAATGTTGGAATACCACAAGATAAAGTAGAGCAAGCAGTTGGCATGCTGTTGATGAAAATCATGGCCAGCTTAGAGTCAGCACACGTCCCAGTCCACCGAATCAATAGGGCCCATGGAAAGGTCACAAGCTAGGCCAAAGGATCTATGGGTTCAAGGGGGAGGCCACAAACTAGTCCTCTGAGGCTATGGGGCTCACTTTCTCTGTATGTCCTGTGTTATGTAATTATAGAAAGAAATAATAGCATTTGGTTCTCAAAAAGAGGCTTAAGAGGCTATTTATCCAGGAAGGGAGTCGCGAAAGAGGTGGTATACAACCCCACCCCCCTCCTGGAGGGCTCCCACCCACGCCCCTCCAGAGTGGAGTCCACACCCTCAAAAAGGAGAGTTTCTAAGTATACTATTCTACTGACTCCCCCTGCACTCCCTTCCTGATCATGACATAGGATTTCAACATTATCCATTGATAGCAGTTCGAGCTGAAATTGACTCTTTCAACTTGATCATATTTGCACCCTATTTCCAAAGTCATCACAATACTGCTGCACAGTTTAAAAGGTATTTTTGTACCTCTTCCCTCTATATGAAAAGCAGAGGTTTACCCTGAAGGTAAGCGTCCAAGGTCCACCAAATGGCGCCAAAATAATAAGGCTTCTTCAAAACGAATTTTGGGGCCATATAAGTCAAAGGGCTACAACAACAACTTTTATTTTAACCATGGTTTGATGTATAACTTACACAATCAATATTCTACCAGTGTTATGTGGTCATCAAATTCAAAAGGATATTTTACAATTTCACATCCTTGTGAATGATGCTGTGGATTTCAAGATAATGTAATCCCTAAAGTATTTGAACGGTGTAAAACCTTGCCTTGTCTCCATAATTTTTTACATTCATTCATATAATGGAAGAAATTGATTCCTTTCAAAAATGCATTGCTAAAATGTAAAATTATAACTAGCTCCAAAAAAAAAAAGGAAAACCTTTGGTAATTAGAAGTATTTGTCTCTCTGTTTAGATTTCTTCGGAATTTATATCATTAGCACGGAATATTTGACTGAACCCAACTCTAGCAATATGATAATCCTTTGAAAATCGTCATTTTCAAGCACACCATTGATCTAGTTGAAATGGAAAAAGGTAAATTCTGTATTACCGCAGTTAGGCAAGCTTCCTCTTCAGGAGCTGCACTTTCACTCTGAAGGAGAAGATCAGGAGCAGCCAACCTAAAAACAAAGCTAGTTATTAGAAGGGACATTTATATATAATATTAAATACACATCTAATAAAGGGTCGTAAAATTGTTTGAAGCTATTTGTACTAACTGTGTTTTGTACACATTTAGCCTATTTAATAATCAAATGCGTTTGAAATTTGTATAGTAGCAAAGTTCATGAGAAATACGAAATTATAATTTACCAAAGAATATGATACCCATATATATAATTCTACCTTAATGGCTGAAGCAACGTCCAGGTTCTCTCCGAGTGAATATTTGCAAAATAGAAAAGAAAATTAACAAAGAAAAGGTTTTTTAAAAACGCAGCGAATGAAAACAAGAGGTGAACAAGATAATGGTTTCAGGCTAATCTTCTATTTCAAAATATTCTTGAAGGATTCATGATATCTTCAGAAATTTACAAAGATATTTTTATTTGTCAAAGTGGCTAGGCTGAATCCACGGCCGAAATATATATGGAAATTTTGTTGTGAGGATATTAATTTTTAAAAGAGAGATAACTCCTGTTAAAAAAAAGATAAAACTTGAAGTTAACTATTTATTATTTCATTTAAGAAAATAAATAGGGCTTCTGTGACAAAACGACAATAACTTAGTAATAAGGTTTTCGCCTATTTAAATGTGATATTTGTGACTTTTACCTCTATATATCAGTGTATTACAGTAAAAATGTCATATATATTTTACTTGGAAATATATTGGCATTATTTTATTTCTTTAAATTATCAGTCGACCAAACTAAACATTTGATAAAAATCAAAGTATTTCCTGGCTGCTGCAAATTCCGTTCACATTGAGTAAACTATATCTTAGAACTCTCAGTTCAAGATAACTATGTCACCCATGTTGTCCATTCCAATTGTCCCAGCTAGATATGGAGGAACATTACTCACATGTGGGCTGGACGCGCTGAGTCTAGTAGGAAAACACAGCCTCCTTGGTCTCTGAGTAGATTTATATTATGACATCTTCTCTTTTACTGGAGTTTCACCGCAGTAGGAACGTGGGAGAATGATCCAGAATTTCACAGCTCACTACACCAAATAGAACAACTAGGTTATCTTATGTGCTAAAATCTATTAATTATTTTCAATGAGTAAATTAGCAATTACTATACTGCTACTGTTTTGCTGTTGTACAAATGTTAATATTGTTATCACGACCACTAATTATAATCTGCATAATACAACACTTTGAATAAGAAATTATGGATCGTTATTTTTAAGGTAAACTTTCAATCTAAAGGAACTGGGAAAAAAGGTCCTTCTGCTAACATATTTATCTTAGATCATCAGTCGTTTTATGAACGGGTTTAGAAATAAACAGCCAGTTTGAAGCCTTATCATAGTTCTACTAGAACTGAATAACAAAATTTGAAGATTGAGGTTTCTTTGCCATATTCATATTTCTTTGAATAGGAGACACATCGGACAGAGGCTTTTTTTTATTTCGATGTATATCTTTATAGGTTGGGTGAATAAAAATATTTTTAAATTTCTTGACAAAGACTAAATTTGTCGAAACATCAAAGGGACATTCTTATCTCAATAGCAAGTGTCTCTTATTTTAACGAGTTAAAAATAAATTGTTGAGAATCAAGGAATCTCAAAACAATAAATAAACTTAAAAGGTGTCGATTTGATAAAATCCAAATATTCACACACTTCACTAAAACCTTTTTTTTTTCTATAAAAATGAGATCCTCTAATGCAGAGAAAAAATGGCCTTATATTAAAATAATTCATAAATTTTACTGAAAACCTGCAGTTATTTGTTCTACCATCTCAAAATCAATTCACACTCTTTGCCCCTCTGACATTTGCTGCAATATTTCAATGCGTTTTTAAAAGCATATATAACTAGCTTCTGTCTGTCTGTCTGACCAAATTTATTGTGTTAAATTTATAACATACTCAAATAGTGTCTAGAAGTTTGATATTTTGTTTTTTTTTCGAATAAAAAGGCATCGCAAGCTGACAAAATTTCAGACTACAGATTGATTTTAAAAATTTCTTAGAAACGTAGAAGTCTGAAATTTAATAAATTATTTCAATCCACCTAACATTGCCAGTGTACAAAATATCTGATACCAATGTAGCCATGATGTGGTCAGGTATATACCATAGAAGATAATTAGCATTTTTCTTTCAAAAGAAAGTAGACCCAACCGATTCTGTAGCATAATGATCGTTTGACCATACATAAAAATAAGTAGGTAGAAACTTTTCTCTCCGTATGGCTTTATTAGCAGCTTTTCGTTATTCTTTATTATTATACTTCCAGAGCCTTCACCTTTTAATTGATTTGAATTTTATCGAGTATAGAATTTGAGGAAAAGAAAATCAAAATGAAATGTCAATTTAGTTGTAAAACAATTAAAACCTTTAAAGCACCAGGCCTATTTTTTTATAAATAAAAATCCAAATTAAAAAGAATATATTAAATCATTCTTAAAATTATTTTACAATATTACAATTGTCATTTGGCGTTATTCAATTATGATGTCATATATATATATAGACCATAAGGTCAATATTCCAGAATATATATTCCAAACACAAACAAAAGCATCTGGCGCTCTAAATATATGTATTTGGTGCAATTTGGAAAAAATTGAAACTAGCACAAACATATCTGTTTTATTAATCGAAATACTCAAAATAATTTTCTCAATTGAAATTTTAAAAAACTATTATAAGGAGTTGCATTTATTGAATATAACGGAAAACAAAGGTTTGTGTGAGAAAATAATGCTTTCAGGTCTCTCTATATTCCTCTGTAGGAAAAGTCTTAATATATTGGATGTCTATGTACAAATTAAATAACATTTAAACTTGATAGCGAGTAGCTTCATATAAAATAAAGTTCAATATTTATAATGTCTTCCTTTGTGGCTTTTGTCTATTTCATCTAAAATCTATTTTACATTGGGAGCTGAAAGTTTGAATTTCATATGTTCAGCGATCCTTTTAATATAAGATTTTTATATAATATTTTTTAAATTCATTTTATTTACCTAAAAATAGCTAATAAATAATAAATTTATTCTTTTCTATTTCATATAAACAAATGCATTAACTTTTGCATAAAATAAATTAGTTTCTACTTTCTTACTCGCGATTATGATGCTATTATTTTTATTGGATGTTTGAGCATTAATATATATTTAATTAAACAGAAACGAAATAGTAATTATTTTGAACTATGAAGATTATAAATTTCTGCATACTTATTTATACCTTTCTTCTTGTAAAATTGATTATTTTTACGTTTTTTAAAATTTTTTTTTCATACATAAATTATTCATTAGTTTTTACCACTTTCTTTTATTTTCTATCCGTTTGCCTGCTTTATCTTTGTTTTTGTAGCAGGTTTTCTCTGATTATTTTTAACCGTTATCTTCTCATATAGTCTTTAATTTTATTTGTGCAATGGTTTATTTCTTTTGTTTGTTTGTTATTTTTCTGCATATTTTAAAATTTAACATACATCCTATCTGCATAGATGTCTGGAATCTTATGAATATTCATTGTAATCTGATTGAGCCTAGGTGCAAATTTTTCAGAATTTTAAGGTATGGTTTGACAGTATGTTAAAATATGAATACAAAATTTATTTTATCATTCACAATTCCATTTTTAATGAATTTTAGACTCTCATAAGATTCTCTCTTGAGAGATTTAAAAATTAAATTATTAAAATAAAATAAGTATTGAAATATAATAATATTAGTTTATACACAAAAAAAATACTAAATTCGTTATTTAAACCAATGTTTATTTACAAATATAAAAATTGACAGAAAACAAATATAATAGCATATATATACAAATACTAATAATGTAATTTATATATATTTTAAAGGTTGAAGAGAAAAAGGGAACTTGAATAAATTGTACACACAATGTATTTATATTGCAGACTGGCAGGTCTTCTATCGGGAGTTACTTGGTTCAAATTTAACAAAAGTTGTACAGTTACCACTTGAGATATTGGACATTGACCCCGAATTAGATTGTGAAATATCTCTAACTGAGGTCTCCACGGAAATTTCCAAATTGGGTAAAAATAAGGCTACAGGACTTGATGAAATTCCCAACGAAGCGATTAAATATTTATTAGAAAAACATACAATTTATCTCAGGAACCTATTTAATAAAATCTTAGGGACATCCCAAGTTCCACAACAATGGACAAAAACGATAATCCACCCAATATCTAAAAATGGAGATCCGGACAACCCGTCAAATTACAGAGGAATACCCCTGATTTCTAACCTATCGAAATTATTTACATCTATCTTGAAGACAAGAATGAATGATTGGATGGAGAGAAAGTCAATTTTGGCAGAAAATCAGGCTGGTTTTAGAAAAGGCAACTCTTGTCACGACCACATTTTTACGCTCGTATCATTAATTAAAATGACCCTTAGCCGTAGAAGGGGAAAGTTATATGCCTTCTTCATTGACCTAAGGAAGGCCTTTGATAGTGTGCCGCACCATCTACTTCGGAAAAAATTGGCAATAAATGGTCTGAGCTGTCGATTTATTAAACTAATTAAGAACTATTATACTCAAATGACGGCAACAGTCAGATGGCGGGGTTCCTTAACGGAGGCTATCAAAATACAAGCGGGGGTATTGCAGGGGGAGCCGTTGTCACCTAATTTATTTATTCTCTTCCTAAACGATCTGGTACCCCTGTTCGATGAATCAGAATTGCCAGGCATAAATCTTGAGAATTATGGAACTATACACCTTTTACTGTATGCAGACGACATAGTGATCTTAGGAGAATCGGAAATAAATTTGCAATGAAGATTAATTTACTTAAAAAGTACTTAGAAGAGAACTGCCTAACGTTAAACCAAAATAAATCTAAAATAATAGTGTTTAGAAACGGTGGAAGGACAGCTCGTTCCGAGACATGGTTTTGGGGTCAGCAACCCCTGACAATAGTAGCTAAGTATACATATCTGGGTTACCCTCTGACTACAAAAATTTCGACCCAATATGCTTCCCAATACTTTAGAAACAAAGCACTGAATGCAATTAATGCACTTTGGAGAATCCTTACAAAGGCGCGAATAAAGTCCTTTACCTCGGTGATGAAACTTCTTGACACTATTGTGCTTCCTACGTTACTATATGCGGCACCAATGTGGGCAATTAACCAGCTGAAGACAGTCAATAATACCCAAGATGCATTTCTTCGTCGTCTCTTAGACTTACCAAACTTCACACCAGGATATATCCTCAGAAGTGAATGTGGAAGAATATCAACTGAGCTTAATGCTGTAAAACTCACTCAAAGTTTTGGGTCAGGATTTTAAAAATGTAGACGAGCAGATTACCACATGCTTGCTTAAACTATCTCTGGAAAGTCACCGCGAAAACGGAAATAGAAAACAGTTTTACTCAAAATTTAATAAAGATTCTAGACTCTAAGGGATATTCCTTTCTTAAAAGCTGCGAAGACTACTTAGCCATACAGATAGAACTGCCAGGCATAATTAGAACCACCACAGACCAACTAATTCAAAACGATCAGATGAAAATCATTGATTCAACCCACTTTGCTCACTAAAAATTTTGAGTGAATCATTCATGACAGAGGAGTACCTACGATTAAATATCTCGCTTCCCAACAAAAGACTAGTTGCACAACATAGAGTTTTATGGCAATTTTTCAGGGAAGAAAGAAAATACTTCTGGAAAGAAAATGGCCGGAACTGTTTACTTTGTAAGGATCTCATGGATGATAATATGGTTCACTATTTCTTCCAATGCCCTCTCTTAACAGAAAAACGTACTGAAATTTTCCCAAGCCCTAACTCTGGTCAATTTAGATACCATCGCATATGTCAACTTCTCTCTTCAGCTCCGAATGATGAATTACTGATTGTTAGATACTTTAAGTTCTGCACAGAAGCTGGGCGCATAAGAAAGAAGGCAGAGCAAAGGATACTGGAGGATGACTTATCTGTAAATAGGTAACTGAATGTGAGACAAACTTTATTTTGTTGTAAATGTTTCCTCTTCCCTCTCCTCTTGTTGACGTGTAAATAAGGCGAATCCTGTATGGGGCGGAATGCCCTAAATAAAGGCTTTTGTTGTTGTTGTTGTGTTGTTGAAATATAATAATAAAATACTTTTTCAGATTATATAATAGGAAATATAATACTCCCTTTCTCTATATATATCCAATACTTTCAGAAATTGATGAACAGAATATATTTCCAGTATAATAGCAAATACAATACACTTCCTGAAAAAAATATATACGATATTTTCTGAAATATATGTGAATACAATACATCCTGAGAAATCTCTCGAATAATATAATACCTTCAGGAAAATACTAATTAAATGATCTCAGAATCCGACAAATACAATATTTTCAAAAATATATGAGTGAATTATACTTAGATAAATAAACAAAAAAATACTTTCACACAGATATAGAAAAATAGAACACTCTCAATAAGAGATATATACATTATTTGAGAAAAGGCCTAATACATTTGGAAATAGACAAATACAATATTTCAGAAATAGACAGAAAATACTTCAATAAATAGAAATATACAATGCTTTAACAAAAATAGATTAAAAATAATCCTTAAACAGAAAATAATTATAACACTTCATAGAATAACACTTCATAGAATATGCAAAAATACAATACTTACTGGTAAAGACAAATAAAAAACTTTGATATAAACATATAAAAGACCTTCCTATATAAACAAATACAATACTTTCAGATATGAAAACAAATACAATACTTTAATAAATGAATAAATACCATACTTTCAGATATGAAAACAAATACAATACTTTCAGATATAACCACTTTCAATGCTTTCAGATATGAACAAACACCATACTTTCAGTTATAAACAAATATAATACTTTCATAAATATACAAATATAATACATTCATAAATAAACAAATATAATACTTTCATAAATAAACAAATATAATACTTTCATAAATAAACAAATATAATACTTTCATAAATAAACAAATATAATAATTTCATAAATAAACAAATATAATACTTTCATAAATAAACAAATATAATAATTTCATAAATAAACAAATATAATACTTTCATAAATAAACAAATATAATACATTCATAAATAAACAATTTCAATGCCTTTGGATATAAAAACAAAATTTACTACTTTCAGATATGAACAAATACCATACTTTCAGATACAAACAAATACCATACTTTCAGAAATAGAAAATATAATTCTTCTTATATTAAATAGATATATTCAAAACTTTATATGATAGAGAAATACAATATTTTCGTAAATAGATTACAGTAATTCAGAAATGGCGCATATGTACATATGTAAATGAGGATAAATAACAAAATATGTTCAGAATACAAACATAGCATAAATCGTGGATATATTTGCAGGATTTATGGATATGTTGTGGAAAGAATCTATAAATATTTATTTCTTTATATTGTGTATATGATATTTACTTTTCAATATTTTATTATATTTATATTCTCTTGTCGTGGACACAATATCGTGTCGTATTTTGTCTATCTTGATATTCCATTTGTTTACAATTATTTCAGAAACCTTTATAAAAACCGAATAAATAAATAAATATATATACATATATCTGTATCAACATAATTACAAATTAATATCATAAAGTTGCGATATTTCCATAATAAAACTAATAATTTTATATTCATAGGTAAGAATTTTTTTTTCATTGAATTCTTCCAAAATAATTTTCCATTTTCAATTGATCTGGTTTGCTAAGAGGTTTTAAAATTCTGAAAGTTGTTGAAGAAAATTATTAAAAATCTTCAATAAGATTTTTTAAATATTGATTTTCTCTTCAATCATATTAATTATTCAGATTGAATTTTGCTATTGGTAGTAAAATGTCAGGTCTCAATTTGTTACAAAATTTGAATTATTTCAAGGTCTTGATATCCGAATATATTGGAAAACTGATTTACTTCTTATCGACGACCAACTAACCTGGCTTTGTAATTTTGGCCATCAAGATTTCTGGTCTGAGTTACTCGATATCTATTCAGCATTGTTTGAAATATCCATTGATTTGTTTCTCTAGGCGCTCTCTCTAATTGTTTATAGCTATGACTCATCATTACCATATTCTGCACTTAGCTCATTTCAATGGTAGAAAGTTGTGAGAACATTTATTTATAAACTGTCCACTATTTTAGAAACGTACTTGTGAAAAAAAAATAAAAAATATTGAAATTGTGAAAAATAGTGAAAAAGTGAAATTGTGTTGATATCAAGTGGAATTATTAAGGCATCTCCTGCTCGTGCAACTAAAAGGTTGTTGATGGCTTGAGCTTATCTAACAGACAGCTCGGTGCTTTAAATCTTTCATTTTGATACACATTCTACAGTCCTGGAAGAAGGTTTCTATAGTTCTTTTAAAACACCAATTTTCTGTATTCAATATGCTGGGTATAAAACAATTCAGTCTAATACAATAGTAGAGCGGTCTGGAGATTGAAATGGCAAATTGCTGGGAGTGTTCACCACTTATGAGTCATTCCCTTCCTTTTTATCTTTATTCGTTGCAGTATATATGAAGGCTAAGAGAAAAAATATCTTTCAATTTTCTATATATTCAAAAATAAAAGTAGAGCGTTTAAAATATTTATAATTCTCAGCGATAGAGGGCGCTGAGTTGAGGATGATATTTAAGAACATAATGAAAAATGAAAAGCCGCCTCTCTAGTCAAAATAGATGTAAAGATTATGCTTCCTTTTTTCTACTTTATTTGGCTAAGTGGCATTTGTTTTTCCTATTAATTTCCTCCCGGAAAATTTTCTCTTAAATATTTAAATTTCTGAATTTTTACCAAAGTGGTTACTGGAGGTCGTTGTATATTTGGGTAGTTATGTGGTGCGATTCCACTCTATAAATCGGCTATTTGAAATTTTCACACACAATATTGGTTTCAATTACATATATAACATTATTATATATGTTTTATAAAGTTAACCTCTCCCGTCAAAATAGACGTCAGGCTAGACGTCATTTAGGCTGACGAAGACCATTAGCCCGAAACCATGGTCTCTAGGTGGGCGCTTCTCAGTTTGCAAAAGCTGGTGTTGTGTTTTTGTCACTGACCCGAGGCCGCTAGTTTGCGGCGACGGTCAATAGATGGCCTCTAGCTTTGACGTCTATTTTGAAGAGAGAGATAACTTATATTTTTATAGATATATATATTCTTCTTTTAAAATTTCTATATTTATATATGGAAGCCCAAGTGTGTAAAATCTTTTGAGGAGTTGTAGCAAGAACTATGAGAGATTGGTGGATATTTGGTTATTTCGTATGTCTCTTCAATACAAGTCACTTGTATAAAATATCTTTCAGAGTTATCGTCTGAATACCGATATACATGCAGTTATATGTTTAATATTATAATGTTATAATATTATTGTAGCAGAATATTGTAGCGTAGAAATCAAGCCTTGAAATATCTTAAGATGTAAAAGTATTTATTGATGACTTCACAGCGACGAGTCGCCAATTATTAACAGGTCAGCCCCCCTAACTATTTACCGCTAGGGAATCTTAAGCAAGCAAGCAAAGAAATATTTTAACGATGATTTCACAAGTGCAGAGTGATATATTTTTATAATCTGTTGAATATTTTCATTGAATAATATTAAATTAAATAATAAAATATTTCTTCGCCACATAGCCTCCTCCTATAAAGAGCATCGACCCGATGCTCAGCAGGAGACTTATGTCGTCAGTCTCAATAACTACATAGTACTAGGGCAAGGGATATTTTCAGGTGACTGCGGTGGATGTCTTCTTTCAGTTGAGATAACTTCTTCCTGAGGGCTTACCAGGTCTACATTTACGTCAATGTAGTTTTTTCTTATTTGTACTGTGGTCGGCAAGGTAGGATTTCCTAACACAAAGCAATAACGCGCCATCTATACATATAAAATAAAAGGATTTAAAAGCGCGAATGTTTCCTTTATACATAAAACGAACTTCTACTGTCCTCACTGCGATGAAAAAAAATATATTGGGAGGGCTTGGCTCATCAGTGGTGAACCCTCCCAGCGGTTTCGCCAATTTAATCCACCAGACCGCTTCTCAGAGCTCTAATATTGTATTGGATCATTCTGCTTTTATATGCTACACTGAAGGATGGAATCTTAGAAATGGTTTTCAAGTAAACTATGGACATAAGCTTATAGGACAGTAGAATTATATTCATATATTTGCTTCGAGCAATGCTCTTCGGCAAACCATAAAGACAAGGTCATTAGGACCTAATGACCTTGTCTTTATGGTTTGCCGAAGAGCATTGCTCGAAGCAAATATTTGAATATAATTCTACTGTCCTATAAGCTTATGTCCATAGTTTACTTGAAAACCATTTCTAAGATTCCATCCTTCAGTGTAGCATATAAAAGCAGAATGATCCAATACAATATTAGAGCTCTGAGAAGCGGTCTGGTGGATTAAATTGGCGAAACCGCTGGGAGGGTTCACCACTGATGAGCCAAGCCCTCCCAATATATTTTTTCATCGCAGTGAGGACAGTAGAAGTTCGTTTTATGTATAAAGGAAACATTCGCGCTTTTAAATCCTTTTATTTTATAAGGATTTCCTAACTTTGCGGCCTCACCTCCAATATGGTCTATCATCTAATTTACATGGCGGGGCGACCAGCTAGATCTTCTAGCAGGTGAGAAATTTTGTCTGTTTCGACCGATATATGGGGTAGGGCTTCGGTAGCGACTGAAAATTTCCTCGATGATACATCGTTGGGTTCCTGAGATTCGGTTTGAGAGTTGTAGAATTACATTGCGTCTTGCTTTCTTTGGAAATATTCATTTCTCCTTTCCTCATTGTGTCTCTTCCTGTCACGGCAATAGCGGCGACGTGACCTGGGCGTCCGCAGTAGAAACAGATTGGCTTTCCCTCAGTTGTCCGCCATTCATTGGTGTCACATCTTCTTCCATGCTTTAGGTAATGAGGTTCAGGATGCGGTCGTATCGTTTGGGCCTCGTATCTAGTATTTGATTCCGGCCTGGATGCTCGAGGGGGACTTATTGTAGGTTTTGATCTAGGTGCCAAGGTCTTTACAATCTCTTCCCTCACTAAATCTTCAATGACAGCGATTTTAGGCTCCTCTTGAGGAGAGTCCAATGCTTGCTGTATCTCTTCACGAACAATTTTTTTCGGATCAGCGATGACAGATCTTCTCCGTCATCCTGGTCACAGAGAGAGGCTACATTTGGTAGGCGCTCGTACTTGGTTGGGGTAACTCGCCTACAACGGAGCGCTTCAACACGGCGACATTCTGTAATGAATTGCTCGGTGCTCTGTACATCCCTCGGTAGGAGTGCTTGATAAAGCTCCTCAGTTATCCCTTTCATGAGGTGGGAGATTTTATCTTTCTCGCTCATTTGAGGATCAGCCTCTTTGCAAAAGCACAGGACATCCTGGATGTAAAATTCGGTACTTTCGCCTTTTAATTGTGCCCGTGTTTTAAGTTTCTTCTCCGCTTGCAATTTTGAAATTTCTTTTTTTCCGAACACATTCTCTAATTGAGATGTGAATTCCTTCCAAGTCTGGATGCTTTCTTCGTTGTTCTCAAACCATTTGAGAGCAGTTCCAGACAGATAAAAATAAACTTTAGTAAGACAAAGGGTTTCGTCCCAATGGTTGTACCTTGCCACACGTGCATACCCTTTTAACCATTTTTGGAGATCTTCACCATCCTCCCCGGAGAAAATGGAAGGGTTCCTTGGCAAATGTTGAACAACGTAGTTGCTTACCTGAGTACCTTCCTTCTTTACATTCATAGAAGTTTCTTCTGGTTCAACAGAATCAATTTTTATTTTATTTCTTAATGGGTATCGGGCCAGTCTCTCCACCAGTTGTAGCGTAGAAATCAAGCCTTGAAATATCCTAAGATGTAAAAGTATTTATTGATGACTTCACAGCGACGAGTCGACAATTATTAACAGGTCAGCCCCCCTAACTATTTACCACTAGGGAATCTTAAGCAAGCAAGCAAAGAAATATTTTAACGATGATTTCACAAGTGCAGAGTGATATATTTTTATAATCTGTTGAATATTTTCATTGAATAATATCAAATTAAATAATAAAATATTTCTTCGCCACAATATTTATTATTCAATGAGAATAATTTTTTAATTTCAATTTTTGCAATTTTATACACTGTAAAATTTTATCATCGCCTCTCTGCTATTTTATTAGTCTTAATTTGGTTTTACAATAAATAAATTGCTGTGTTATTCTGAAGTTTGTCTTTTCTAATTTCTATGTTACATCTGGTGGAGATGCTGGGTTGATTAGGGAAATCAAACTAAAGATCGCCGAAAAGACTTTGAGGCTATGGCTGCTGTGATTAGCATTTTCAAAGACTGGCGCCAGGATTCCACCACCGTGTCAAAGCCAAGAATTCGCTCCAAGATGACAATGTCCCTATAGAAGATATGACGACAAAGTTGATCTTCACGACGCAAGAAAAAGGACAGAAAGCTACTAGGAACAGACGTCAAAGACTCTGAGGGAATACCTGAGAGAAACACGTCAGATCCATGTCAGTAGCAACAAGATTTCCAAGCTGTGTTTCACAGCTCTATAGGGAAGGAGCTATGTAACAAAGTATTTATTATTTTATGAAAAAATAAATTAATTTGATATTTGTATTTTGATAATCTGTAAAATTTTCACATTGCCTCTCTGATATTTTATCAGTTTTAATTTGGTTTTTCATTAAATAAATTGCCGTGTCATTATAAAGTTTGTCTTTCCTAGTATTCTACTTTACAATATGCAGCTTTTACTTCAAATAATCATTAAAACAATGCATTTAATTTATCACCCAACTTAAAACCTAATGGTGGTGATAAATATTGAGCCACAACATCAGTTTTGGAAAATTCAGACTAAATGCCAACCTGTATACCATGGCTTTTCTAGGGCCCTAATAAGTACAGAGAAAGTTTCAATATCATATCATAAAAAAGGAGTTATGAAAGTCTTTGAATCTTACAAAAATTCTTGGACAGATGAATTTATAATACCAATTTTCTGGAAGGAATACACAATGTAAAATATAAATTTACAAAATATAAAGTTTAATGTGAGATTTCCTTCTTTGGTTACATCTACTGTCCAGGCAGTGCTGGCAAATAGTCAAATACTAAAGATCCTAATTCCATTGAAGAGATAGCAATAAAATGCTTTACATTAAAAACCCTTGATAAATAAATACCTTGGCCACATTTATCTTTAGAATATTTTATTGGGAGTACAAATAGGTTTTGAGGGATTTGCAAAAGAAGCCACAACAAATATTATATAAATAGCATCGGACCTTGTGTAAGGTTGCATGTTAAGGCTTCATCATTTCCCCAAAAAAATTAGAAGAAGTCTTTTCACTCAAGTGTAAGGAACTTTTTTTTTGGTGCTCTAACCATGTCAACCTTTTTGCCAACAAAACACAATTTGCGGGAAGCGCTGCTTTTTTGTTTTAATTTGAAGAAAAGTGCAACTGATGGACATCGATTGCTGTGTGAGGCATATGGTAAACATGCTCTATCAATAAAATCATGTGAGTACTTGTTTCGGCGTTTCAAAAGTGGCGATTTTGACACCAGAGACAAAGAACGCGGAGGGAGGCCAATAAAGTTCGAAGACGCTGAGTTGGAGGCTTTATTGGACGAAGATTAAAGCCAAACTCAAGAGCAGCTCGCTGAAACCTTGGGAGTGACTCAACAAGCGATTTCGAACCGTCTCAAAATCATGGGTATGGTGCAAAAACAAGGAAATTGGGTTCCATATGAAACTCAAGCCAGGAAACATCGAACGCCGTATTTGCTCGTGCGAACTACTGCTCAAAAGACAAAATCGGAAGGGTTTTTTGCATCGAATCGTGACGGGGGACGAAAAGTGGATTCACTACGACAACCCAAAGCGCAGAAAATCGTCGGTTAAGCCCGGTCATGCATCAACTTCAACGGCCAAACCGAATATTCATGGCAAGAAGCTAATGCTGTGCATCTGGTGGGATCAGCTCGGAGTGATCTACTATGAGCTACTTCAGCCTAACGAAACCATCACTGGAGAACGTTACCAACAACAATTGATGCGATTAAGCCGAGCATTGAAGATTAAACGCCCACTATATGCCAAAAGACATGACAAGG